>VWZV01016189.1:577538-682777 GCA_013397155.1 Irena cyanogastra | reverse complement strand
AAAAAAAAAAAAAAGAAAAGAAAAAGCCTTTACACACAGTATGCATGCTCTTTGCAAATTCTCTGTCTGGAGATTAATCACATGTCTCTGTTAAGCTGTCCTGATGAAATGGGAAATTAAATACCTCACTATAAGTGTAAGGACATTTTAAGGCAGTTTTTAGAAGTATAGAAAATATTAACAATGTAATAGAAATTATTACAATTATGAGATCATTTTTTGTTTGGAAAAACTTCACATGGTAACATAATCATGAAATCTTTCCATTTACTGAAATAATGTAGGTGAATCAGCATGCCTTAAATTATTTTTTAAAACCTATTCACTGCTGCTCTCCACAGAAAATGCTGGAGATAGTGTATCTCATATAAATAGCAAATAAATTAAAGCCAAATATCTCAGTATTTGTCTGTAGGTATTTTGCTGAATACATGATTCCCTCAGTGAATCACTAGATGTTGCAACCAAAATAGGCTATTATGACTATTACATTTGATCTCCTGGGTAACACAAGCAAAACCACCATTAATTTCTGCATCAAAACCATTCTTTTTGTTTGATCTACAGCACCTCTTTTTTAAAAATATACCTAGTCTTAATACAAAGACTTCAAGTGAAGGATAAACCACTGTGTCCCTAGGTAAATTTTACATTTACTGTTCTTGTTAAAAATGGGCACATCACTTCAGTCCTGCATTTGTCTAGCTCCTGCTTCTAAACACAAGACTGTAATACCTTTTTCTGCTTAAAAAGCTAGATTAAAGATGTCAGCAGTAATTGTGCAAGTTGATCTGCAATAACATATAGCCTTTGGTGTCGGCACTAATCAAGGTTAGGCAACTCCAGCAACATCTAGATACACAGCAGGAGGCAAAGGTTCTGTTAATTCAGAATTCCCTTGCCTTTGTGCTTTTGATGAAATTTCAATTCAGTTTGGGTGCAGGTCTATTTCTTTTACTGTTTGGTGTTTGAGAATATTAAAATGAACATAAAAAACTCCAAACCTGTTGCTATGTCCTCATTGACGTGCTATTATTTACATGCACATATTGGTGAAAGAAATTGTCTGTGTTTATAAAACAGAGCAAGTACTATTGTCAGGAGTTATCACCAACAATGCTTAGACAGCTTGTAGCTTTCACAGTTTAATGGAAGGCATGAAGACTACTCAGAACAGCTGTAAGCCAAGCTGATGGGTCCTGTAAGCAAGCAAAAATTGCCTCTTTATATCAACAATAGATTTAATCTAAAATAATTGTTTCAATAGAAGATGTAAATTCCATATATTTCTTAAAGGACTTCAAGTTGGAATACTCTGAACTCCTTCAAACTCCTTTGGCCTACCCACTTTCCCTTAACCAATCTCTTTAAAATCTCAAAACAGGAGAACTGTTTTGGACAAAGTGTTACCCTCACAAAATGCAAACAGAAAAATCAAAACACTCCATGACCTATTCTGTTTTGTGGGCTTTAATTGAGAAGAAATAAAGAATGACTGTATAATTAATGTTGAGACATACATTTAAACAAATAGATTTCACTCTTGCTTAAATATGTGAATGATTGTATTTGGTCCCCAAACGTGGCAGAGTAATTCTTCACTGGACAATCTGGAGTGCAGCTGTGGGAGTGTGGAACAAGGGGAAGTTAGGAAGCATTTGGGGGGCAATTTAGGAACTACATAAGGTTGAGAATCACATCAAAAAGCAAGAGCTATTCTTAAGTTTGTCAAAATGTTTCTGGTCTTCCTTAAATTGTAAAAAAACATCACCACCATCATCATCACCAATAAAACCAGCAAGCTGACACCAGACAGAAAAAAAACCCAAACTAAACAAGAAAACCCCAAACCCACAACCTGTATTTGCATTATTTAGAAAGTCAGAATACCCCTGATTTCTTAGGCTAGCAAGGTATAAAATACATTTCTTTCTTTACAGAACTCCTACCTGCTAACCAGAAGCCAAGAAGAATTTTGTCCTCCATACAATATGGTAATTTCAGCCACACACATTAGCTGTTGAAGGGGAAGGAGGTACTAAACTTATGTATCAGGACTAGCATTAAATATTGTTACACCATTAAACACCGTCCAACTCCTTTCCTTCTCCAGCCTTCAATACTGCATACTTGAACATACCCTGAAATGAAAGACTGTCCCCACGTTAATCATATACTTCAAAGCCTTAATCAGCTTTCCCAACAAAGCAAAAACACAGTTTTAAACACTCTGTCTCAGTGGGAGTCAAGGTTTGGGTGGAGGGAGGAGACATGTGGGAAGTATAAATGGGCAAGGTTGAAAGGCATGGGTAAAACTTGTAACTGGGACTTCAAGGGGTGGGTAAGCTTAAGCAGTGATTTCCTGGTTTTTCTAACACTTGTGTTGATAGTATGTGCACTTCAGAAACCTGGCCCTGGCCCTTAGTTTCACAGAACAGGGGAGAGAATGTGGAACAACAGCTGCACTTCAAAAGCCACATGGCTTTCAGAGTGTTTTGTTCCCCTTCACACATTTTTCTGCCAGAAGGGAACATATGGTCTGCTGTTTGGAAATTTCCCTGCCTAAATTTTTGTTTGATTAATTTCGTCCAACTACTCCCAGTTACGAGCCCTCATAACACCCCAGACAGTTACACTCCTTCCTTTACATTTATACCCTTCAATTAGCTGTAGACTATGTGCCTTCTTAATCACCACATAGCTATACACATCTAGTCCTTTTCATCTTTTCTTGTCATCGTCTTTCCGTGCTCTTTAGTCATGTTTGTGGCTCTTTTCTGATTTCCCTCCAACTTCTTGATATTTTTGTCTGATCTTAAAGTGTCCACACCACTACTTTCTCTTGGAAACATAGTGTTACTTCTGTATTGGGAATCAATTTCTCTTCAGGCTCTTGTACATCACCTGTCTGAGCAGTTTCCTGCTCGCTCAAGAACGTGACCGGTGTCCTTGTTGCCAGCCTGGACTGTGACACTGCACGTCCCTGGTTTTGAAACCTTGTGTGGCATCCTGTTACAAGTTCATGTTCAATTTCTCATCCACTTTTACTCTCCAAATGAAAGAGGGCAGTGCAGGGAGCCTGCAGGAGCAGGGATGCCCTTAGGTACAGATCCTTCTTCTGTAAGCAAGGAATTCCTACACTGGAAGAACTTGATGGTGCATGAGCTGAGCACGGTACACACGTAGGATCTGGCTAGCCCTTAACCTCTCACATGCTGTTTAAGTGGGGGTCCAAATCATGCTTCAGGTAAGCAGGAAGCCAGCTTGACCCATTCACAACTCCAATGAACTAATAGTGTGCAGTCTCCTTGTTTACTGAGTGCCAGTCTCATAATTTATACCTTTTAAACAGTTAGTTTTGCTTCCCCCTCAGTAAATGGGTAACAGGAAACACACAAAGCTCCTTAACTCTTCTTTAATCTTCCTCACTAGTGAAGTGAAAATCAAACAATAATTGTCTGGATGATCTCATTATTGTCAACAAAACTGAAACCTTGAAGTCCGCATACACTGAAATGCTGATACATTAAACAAAAAAGGGAACTGTGCTTACATGTTGTTCAATAAATAAATAAGAGCTATGGAGAGATCCATGATGAATGAGCACCCTGGGAGGGCTTCAGCTTGTCAGAATTATACAGTGACATTAATCACAGCATAACAGGTTTGCTGCAGGCTTCCAGTGTAAAGACCTCACTATATCTTCAAAACAAGACAAAGCAAAAAAGAAAAAAATCCCCACAACTTCTGAGTCCATCAAAATGGAAAATTAACTGATGGACTTTTTCACTGGAACATAAAACTCAAAATAAACTGTCCTTCATCACGTAGAGAATCACATAAGCAGTGGAGACGTGTCCATCCATTTGCAGCATCCAGCCAGGCTGTTTGCACAGCCTTGGTGATCCCTGGGCTTGTGTATCCACATGGCAAAGCATTCTTCAAGGGCTCTCGGCTCCAGGAGCTGGGGTAGGCTGTGTAATTACAGGGCTGCAAGCTCTCCTGCTCAGGTGAAACAAGTGATATTGGCCAAGCAGGTTTGCCTCATCAGGAGATCAAGTGTCATGTCAGCAATGCTTCCAGGGGAGTCCCTCAGCACTCAGAGAGAGGCTGGAGGGCAAAATTCTACAGCACTCTCTTGGGCCCAGAAGAATTCAAAGCCATGGGGGCCAGAAAGCACCATACCACTGTCAAAGAGTTCAAATTTGTTTGTATAATTATGTTTTTAATTTAAGAATTATATTAATGGGACCTCAGAGTGCTGACCATATTATGAGTTATGATCCATTACATTAATCTCCTTGAAATATTATATATATATACATATATATATATGTATGTATGTATACTTGCCAAATGCATCACTTTAACAGATTTTTTTCTAAGACAGTCATAGACAGTTTTTTCTTTTGGCCAACGCAAAAAACACTTCAACCTTTGTTTAGCAAGTTGCATTGTTAGGAGATAGAAAACTAGGGGACAAAATCTTAATGTTTAAGGTCATATATCCAGATCTATCCAAATCCCAGAAATCAGAAATATGAAGTAATAATAAAAGAATGTTCTAAATGTTGAAGATTTTTGTGATTTAAGTTTCTATAACATCTTGTGAAATACTTTGAGCAGTTTCTAATTCTGTCCTAACCAGTTTGCTTACTTCAGTTGAGTTTATTTTGGGATTTTTGCTAATGGAATTTCCACAACAGTGAGCAGACACTGTTAATTGCCACTATTTTAGGTTCAAAGAAATATCACCCACACTACACATTTTATGTGTTATTTTGGGTTATTAAGACTGTGTTAAAAAATACAAAGCTATATCTCTGGAAAGAGAACTTAATTATACAAATAAGTGGATGGATTTTCAGGTATTCACTACATTTGGTGTTGAGCTGTTTTTAATGTCAAGTATGTACTTAAGGATCTAGTGGGAGTGGAGTAGTACTGAAAAATCTGGTCCCAGTTATGGATGCTGAGAACATGAAAACCCTACCCCAGTAAAGACAAAGCCTTAAATGTCATTGATCTTTTTCTTTCCCATTGAGCTCTAATCCTGCATCAGCAGAACAAAGAGTTAGAACTGCATGGTTGGGAAGTTAAATTTTCCTCCACACCTGCAGGTCATTCCTCCTGGGCTCCCTCCATTGATAGCCAAAAAGTTATTTGCTTGAAAAACTAATCATGTGGTGCAGCTGAGCTCCTTCATTTCAAGAAGAAAGGCATCTGAAGTTAGACTCTGTTTCACAAAGAATTCATGAGAGAGCTGGGTTGAATCAATGGGATCAGCCTGCAGACTCAGGGCCCTGATTCTGTTACTGTTTGTTTAGTCTAATTAAAAGCATGGAATCGTTTAGGTTGGAAGAAACTTCTAAGACCATCGAGTCCAACTGCAAATCCAGCACTGCCGAGTCCACCTCTAAACCACACCACTGAGTGTCACATCTACATGTCCTTTAAATACTTCCAGGGATGGTGACTCCACCACTTCAGGGCAGCCTGTTCAGTGCCTGACAACACTTTTGGGGAAGAAATTTTTCCCAACATCCAATCTAAACTTCCCCTAGTGCAATTTGAGACAATTTCCTTGTCCTGTTGCTAGTTATTAGGAAAATAAACTGACATCCAGCTGACTACAACCTCCTTTCAGTACATGTATCTCAGGTAAAATTTTCATACTTCCAACAAAATTATAACACGCTGCAATTTGAAAGCCTCAGATGAAAAGTGTCATATAAATGCAAAGTGCTAAGAACACAGTAGGAGATTTGCATTTAAGAGAGAAAAAAATAGACCGATTCAAAACGCATTTCTAGGAAGAAACAAGGTAACAATTTCTTAGAAGTCACCATTTAATATAGAATAGACTGAAGAAAGCTCCTTTATAGTCATTGACAGCAAGTGATCAGCAGAGGACATATTGTCCTCTTATCCAAGTCTCCTTTGCAAGGAAGGACAAATTTATGAAACAAGACAGACAGACAGGAAGAGCAATAGTGCTCACATCTCTGAGTCAAAGACATTTGAAACACTAAATCCCTTTCTAGTCCATCCACCCACAGGTGGCTTTTCCCACAATAAAATGAATGGAGGCTGGGGGAGGGAACAAGAAAGGGACAGAAACTCTGTCAGCCCTTTGGAAAACACAGTGAATCCCTCCTCCATACCCAAACAAGTGGTACAGAAGGAACACTCTGTGACTTACAGCCCAGTTCCTCACTTTGATTAATAAAACATGGGGAGAAGCAGGAACTGCAGAGAATTCCATAAAGCAGTAAACAGCAATTTAGTGGTGGTAGTATAGCAGCTACCACCCCACCCCCAGCATAGACTCAGATTTCAGTAAAACAAGCACTGTTTCAAGTCCACTGTTCCCTGAAGTCCCATTAAACCTTTCTGTGTGCTGGGTGAGCCCCAGGTCCTTGGATTTTCACATCAGATATCCACTGCAAGAACTGTGGCCTGTGCAGTTTCACATTCAGTCACTTGTTTCTTGCTGCCAAACCCACATCACAGAAGCTACAGAAATGCATCCCCAGGTCCTTTTGAAGCCATGGCCCATGTCCTTGAAACATGGTTTGCTAACATTTATTCAACTTTATGCAGTGCTGCTAGAAAAGCATTTATGGTTAAGGACTACTGTCTCAGAATAAAGAGATATTTTTGGCTCAGAATAGGAAAAATAATCATGGACACAATGACTATCTGAGTAATTTCTAGAACTACTTCCACAGATAGGAAGGGCAAAAACAATCTTCAAAAGGTGAGGAAAAAAGCCCTCTCCTTCCTTATGGATTTTAGAAATATGTCTACCAAAAAAACACAACAACAACAAAAACAAAACAAAACAAAAAAAACAATAACAGAAACAAAACAAAAAAAAAAAACCAAAAAAAAAAAAAAACCAGCTCCAGAGAGCAAGTAAGTGAAGATCCAATTCTAAAGATTAAATTTCATCCTGTGTCTCTTGGGATCTCATTGCAGCAATGCCATTCTCTCTCCTCAGTGATCCCAAGCAATCCAAGTATGTGGAGGGAGAAATGGAAGTGGTGACCCCCACCTGGTGCCCAGCCTCCCCCTCGGGCACGTCAGGGAAGAGCCCTCAGCCTCTGCAGCCCCTGGGACTGCCTTCACACCCAGGTTCAACTTCATCTCTCCCATAGCAGGGAGGCAGCCTCAGAAGAAACTCATCTTTTCTAGAAACCACAAGCCTAATCCTAGCTGCTAGTAAAATAATCTCTGTGCCACCTCACCTTAGTCATCTCAACAGAGATGACATATTTATTCCAAGGATGTTTCTTCCAGCTCCTCAGCTGTGTGAAGAACTCATCCCTCATGTATGTGATACCAGTGCTGTTATGAAGCACATACCTTTTGCCTTCTTTTCTCTTCAGCTTTAGAAAGTCTCCATGGAGCAAAAGAGACTATTTTGTCTTCTTTCTTTCTTTCCCTACTGAAAGGGTTAATCAATTGACAATATGTCTGTATTGGAGAATAAATTAGCAGATGGATTGACTATCTCCCAAATGATAACATAATTTCAGTTTATCTGTTCTCCAGCAGCTTATGAAAATAAAATTCTTTACTTAAAACATCAGAAGAAACAAATTGCAAACTAACCAAAAAAAAGGCTAAGTTTCCTACACTCATTGCTTAATATTAAAACTAAGTCTGATCAGTTGGGGCACCTTCCAAATGGCAGCAATTACCAAGGATTACCCCAGGTATAGCCCATCATTCACTGAAGAGCAATGTTGTGAATTTTCTGCTACAAGGCAACTCAACATTGACTTTCTACAGTAATGGAAAATAGAGTGCCTGAAAGATACACTGGAATAAGGTATTTATTCATTATAAATGGAAACATCCCCTTTAAATTGTTAACTAAGTCCCTCTGAGCCCAGCATGCAGTGAGCTACAGCTCCATCCCTAAACCTGCCCTCATTCCAGTCTCCAGGCAGGGCATGGCTGCACAAGAAACCCAGGTGAGAAACCACACCCAGGCACCCAGCCCCACCCAACCCCTGCTCCACTGAGCAGAACACTCACACGGGTGCTGGAGCTCTCTGGCTGAGCAGAATTTAGTGGAATTCTGAAGGCCTTCAGTCCACAAACCCTAATCCTAACCTGCTTGATTTAGTATAAAGCTGAACCATTCTCAGGACTCAGTTAATCAAAAAATATTCCCCACAATCTACTGTAGAATGAAAAGGAGAAATAGGAATGCTTCCTCTTAGACATCACTACAGAAATCCCTGCTAAGGCTGATGGTGCCTTGCCTAGGTAAAGACTGTAGAAACAGATTTTGAGATCATATAACTCAAGAAATGTTACTTCTCATCTGCTTTTGCCAAAAATCCCTTGTCTTTCCACATTCGTCATGGATCAATAAATATTTGCCAGCATTCTTTAAAAAGGTAATTTCCAGAAACAGCAACTAATCCAAAAGATTTTCCTGAAAGGAACAGAACAGACAATATCCAGACCAAACTGTGCCATAACCTATTGGCAATATGGGAATCAATTGATGAATCTGCTGCGTGCACATCACTTCCAGCATTACATGCCAATAAGAAACTTGATCACGTAGAACAAAATTTTCTTTGGACAGCATGAATGGATTGATGTTGTAATAGACTTTATAAAACAAATGAAGGGTTTTTTAAAGTATCTGAAAGTCTGCACCATCTCCCAAGTTCCCAAGTCTTCGCTGTAAAATAAAAACATAGCCAAACTTCTCATATGTCTCATTTTGTTTTTTGTATGAGCAGCTATTAGTGTTCAGTAAAAATAAAAAAATGTAGGCTATTTCCAGATGCAATGGAAAGATGTATGCAGGCTCCTCACCTTTTTTCTTCTCCAATCCACATATTTTACTTTCTTGCTTCAATTAGCTTAATAGTTATGATCATCCAAACATTCAAGGAAAAAAGGTCTTGTATATGAAGGAAACTCTCTCTGTATTTGGAAGTATGACAACCTCATCAATCAGAAATGGAGATAATAAACATCTTTGAAGAGTGTTTTAGAAGTTAGTGAAATATTTACAAATATAAATTTGAACTCCTGATCTTAAGGCTCTCATGTTACTCTAATTACACTGCAATTGGAGCTCCCTGTGTATACAAATATGTTTGGAGTGCATATAAATAAAATTACTTAAATTAAAATTGTTTCTGTATTCTTCCTGCCAAAGAAAAAAAAAAGTAAAATATAAGGCCTATTATATGGATCAGTAGTGTGCTGGTTTTGCATAAGTAGTTAAGAATACTCAGATACAATAGCTAAATGTTTCCCAAAAATAAATTTTGCATTTGTTCCTTAACCAAACCTCTAGTAACCATTTAGCATTGCTTAATATATTTCCATGCCTTCATTTTTCCTTCAATGCAGCCAAACCAGTGTTCAAACACACACATCTTCAAAGGTTATCCCTCTCTTACAGTTAAATACACAAATCAGCACTCAGGCAGGTTTGGCAGGGTGCTTACTGCACAGTGGGACCAGTAATGGAATTTAGATGTCTTCCCTTGGAGAAAAATTGCCAGAAACTGAATTCAGGTTATGTAGGTCTAAGAGGTACAATGGGTTTATCAAAACAAAATCCCTGTGCTGTTACTGGTGCAGCAGAACTGAGGTGTCCAGGGCCCCACCTGGGTACCCTGGCCTTTCACTGGCATGCAGAAGGACACTCAGAAGAGAGGCAGGAATAAGCAAGCTTTGTACTGAGCCTGAAGCACTCAGAGAATCATGGCAAATAAGGCCAGAAAAAACTTCAGAAAGGTATTTAGTGCAGAGCACTAAACCTTACTCCCAGAGCACCCTCAATTATACTCTTGTTATTTCTGGCAGATGTTTATCTAAAGATGTCCAAAATGAAGCTTCAGCACCTCCCTGCACATTAGCAATTTTTTAATCTTAACTATTTCAGACATTTAAAAAAAAAAACCATTAAGCCAGAAGACATTTGACAGAAGATAAGCTCATTATTTCCTTTCCTGTGCCTCACAGATGTGGAGGATAGATTATTCTATTCTTCTTTTCACAGCTTTTGCACTCTTGCATACTTGTCTTCTATCAGTCTTCCTTAAACAGAGAATCCTATTTCATTCAATCATTCCTCCAAAGTCATGCTTGCAGCACCTCTCCTTATTCACCTTCCTTTCCTCTGGATTCTTTCCAATTTGTTCACACCTGCTCAACTCCCCAGACAAGGCCAAATGCATGGTGACAAGGGCAGAAAGAGCAAGCAATTTCTTGTGCAATATAATCTTATGTGAGATAAACATAGTCCTGACTATTTTTCAGTTTGTGAGCTACTGCAGCCCTCACATACAGCTGTAATAAGTGTTATCCAGTTGATTGTTCCCATCCATTGCTTGCACAGTATTTTGGCTGAGTCTGATAGACTCACTTTTTCTGAGAGAGGGAAATGTGGACATTTCTTCAGCCTGCAAACTCATTTTAGATTCTAACACTCCGTTCCCACCTCCTTGCAGCCACTCAGCACTGTATAGACAGAACACACACTTTTTTTTTCATCTGCACTCACTGATAACACCGCTGAACCATAGTGGATGTCTAGTGGATATTTGCAGAACCCCAACAGACATTCTGGGAGGAACTATCAGTGGTTGCTCTTCAGGTACCATTTTCCAGGTGATTTTGCACTCACCTTAGAGCTCCCTCCTGTGACTTCTGCAGCAAAGGCAACTTGTAAAGAAAGGACATCTTTGAAGCAGCTGTGGTAGTTCTCACACAACTGCTAGAAAGTGTTTTGGAAGAGCAACAAATGTCCCTTTCTAATCAATTTTTTAATGTTTTCTGCTTCCTAGAGTAACCCATCTGTCTCCATGAAGTTATTAATCATTCCTCCTCCTCCTCCTCCTCCTTAGTTGCTAAATTTCAGGGGTACTTATTCCTATTAAAAATAAGACATGGTGTAGTGTTCTCATATTTAGTTATGAAAC
The DNA here is from genome assembly GCA_013397155.1 of Irena cyanogastra. Taxonomy (NCBI): domain Eukaryota; kingdom Metazoa; phylum Chordata; class Aves; order Passeriformes; family Irenidae; genus Irena; species Irena cyanogastra. Next base: position 671,810 of record VWZV01016189.1, on the reverse strand, counting down.
ATATTCACTCTGCTTCTTGGTTGGGACTTTAGCATAAAAATAATAATGGATAAACAACGCATGGGGACAAGAGTGAAACATTTTGAAAATGGGTCTTCCTTTAGCTAATTGATTGCTGTGCTCCCTCTCAAGGCTATGGGACCTGGAGGAGTCCTTGTGGGCCAGATTTCATGGAGCTGGCTGCACTCACATTTGTAGGGTTCTATCCAGCTGTGAGACTTTAGGGCCAACTTAGAACTGAAGTACCTAACATTGCTTTGCATGATACCAACAGGCCCTAAAAAAATTCAGATTAAAATACTGAAAGTATTCAGTTGAGTAATTACAATTCTTATGACAAAAGACACTCCCCTCTCCTTCTGTCTCCTCTTTTTCTTTCCAGTATGGGAATTCTTTAAACAATAAGCACCATAGAAATCCAGGTCTGTCTGCTAGGCTTTTCCTTGAAAATTAAAAGACAAGTGGCAAACCAGTTGATTTGAGACATCTGAGAAATCTTACATGTAAAAAGCCTTATTAGCTGAGTTGGGAATTCTTTCCTGCCAAAATTGAGTCTGCCTCTATATTTGTACTTGCTTAGCAAAACACCACTGCAGTTGCCAAGTTCTGGCCTACTTCATGTGTGAGGTATTGTGTAAATTCTTTAATAGCTGATTTTGGTTACAGGCTCACAACTATTAAAACATGATGCAGAAGAAGGAGGTCATGGAACTGCTCAAAACTTGCAGAGTATGCCAGGGTTGTGGCAAATGTGAGACAGCTCAGGCTCATGGGTTCAGGTAGGGTACAGCTCCAGGGAGCTCAGGGCAGCTATGCCAGCCAGCACACAGAATAAAACAGACCAGAGTGGACCTCTCTCCTTGCACCTCTGCTGCTTTTTCAGTGCCTGGGCACAGCAGCAGCTGCCTGCAGAACAGGGGGCAAGAGGAGGAACATCTGCTCCCACCAAGGGAATACCAGCAGCCTGGACTGCAGTCACCACAGTGTGTGCCAAATGCAGATGTTAAATAAGCTCTATGCACCAAACAGCCTGACAGGGTCCTAACTATACAGGAGTGCTCCAATGGTAACAGAAATATAAATGCATTTCACCAGGAGGGCTTGGAGAAATGCTCTTTGTTAGCAATCCACACCTACTCTTCCCTTTCATTTAAAGCTGACAAAAACTCCCAGAGCCTCAGCGATCCAAAAATGCCTGCAACAAAACCATGAAAGATAAGTGCTTCAAAGTCCTGATATTTCTAAGACAAAAGACAAGCCAAAGCAATTCTTCCTTAAACAGAAGGGGAAAAAAATGAAGAAAACAGACATAAACCCTTCCCCTCCCTCCTTTTGCAGGTCCCCTTTAAACAGACTGTACCCTCCCCCTACAAAAGAAAAAAAAGTTGTTTAAACAAACAACAGATGCTGTCTAAACTAACTGCATGGTAAGTGCATACTAAAGGCATATGCTGTCTTCTACCTAGCCATATGTCCTTCCCACACACATACTTTAGTTCCAACTTCAGTGCAGTTTTAGACAAACAGAACAAGGGTGCATGGAGAAGTTGTACTCAAGCAAGTTTTCAGAAAATCCCCTAGGATTTGTTTAATTGATGACAGACCCTAAAAAGTAAACAGCACAAATAAAATGCTCCAGAAAACAGAAATTACCCATAACAATTAAAGAAATTTGTAAGCATAGGCTGCATCTATGATGAGGTGATGTTGTGACATAATTGTTGCTTTTAAATGTGTTAGAATAAAGCATCATATTATAAAAATCTTTTGAAGGCCATTGAAGAATTTATTACAAAAGAGTCTTAATTAATAGTAACTTGGTATATTTGCCCTAAAAACCCAACTGCTAGGTTTCCCTTAGAAAGTATTGAATTCTACTTTGTTCCCCCTGGATTCCAAACGTAGTGCTCCTTCCTAGATGATAAAGTCATATGTTGTCAAACATATAGCTTAACTGTACCAGAACCATTAGAGCTGGAAAACAGGGCTTGGAAAATATCAGCAGTTACACTTTGGCACAGAAGGCTGTTGCTTCTAAGCATACAGTTGGAGGATTAGGAAAAGATCAAGAGGTAAAAGATCACAGATCTGGCCAGCTGTTAGCATCTAACTCCAAAATGTGGCCTCACCCATTCTCTAACTCTGATATTAGCAGAGAAACTGCAGCAAGTCTGCAAGCTAAAACTCACTGTGGCTTAATGGATTTAAGTGTTTCCGTCTTTGCATAACTGAATAAAACCAGTTAACATGAAAATTATTTTTAAATATCATGCAAACCTCACTGCATTTTCTCCACTATTAATTAACATATTGGGTAACTTCAAATAATTGTTTTCTACTCCATCTCATAATTTCCCTTAATTCAAACCTCCAATTTCACTGAAGTTGTTTTGAGGAGCTGGATCTAGGGCACCCTTAGAAGTTTTGTGACAACATCCTGATATTGCTACTTCTGTACTGTATTGTGGGTCTTTCTGCAGGCTGGGGCAGTGCTTTAGGAAGCAGCTCTCCAGTAAATAGCATTTTTTATAGAAAGGATGCAAGAATGTAGTCAGTCAGCAAGGCCAATGGCAAACTGTTATCTCATACCTATACTTCACTGATTAAATTTTGTCAGGTGTCTCCTTGATTCTTTCTCTTTCCCTCCCCACCCCAGTACCAACTACCACTAGAAGACACACAGCCTTCAAAACACAAAAAGTATGGAGTGTTTATATGGTTCAGTTCTTGGTTAAGTCAAAAAGAAGTAAATAAATTGTACTTTTGTAAGTACACAAACAATTCAAAATATTTGGATTCCCCTTACACCTTCATATACAATGCCTTTGATCTAAGTTTGTTCAATTCCACAGGATATGTCTGCACTTTTCTGTTACGTGCATGGGCTGGTTCAGACTTCCTCTTTGCTCCTCTGTGAAAAGCAAGAGAAGGCACCACCTGCTATCACTTCCAGAGATCAGCACTGCTTGTTAACCTACAAAACTCCGAATACTTTGCCTGAAAGAAATCACACTGTCATGGTATAATGCCTAAATATAAAAGCTTGTGAGACAGGTACCTACTGTGGACAGATGGGTGGGTAGATAGTGGGATTTTGGTGTATCTTCATCAATGCCTCCACCAATGCCTGGAGGAACTCTTGTCAGCAAGGAAACTGCTAGAGGAGAAATATCTTCTCAAAATCTATTATAAAAAAAATGCTGTAATACACTTTCTCCTACAAAATGAAACTGAACTCGTGCATGAAGGTAATTTCTTGAGGCTTTTAAGGACAGTGCTTTAAGGGAATTTGCATGAAAATTCATTAAAGTTTTACAGTCACACAGCTAACACAGTAGTAGCAAGCCCAGGCTAATAAAACATTCATTCCCACCACAGTTGGGATCTCAGTACTCAAGCAGCCAAGTTAGGTTTCTGTTTCACCACTGGTTTGTAAGCACTTGGTTTCTTTGAAACGCAGTATCTTATCTCTAGTAAAACAATGTCTCCTAAAGAACAAAGGCTGCATCTCCCATTTCTGTGTGTGGAACACTGCTCATAAACCACCTGCTTTGCCTGCCCCATCCTCTCTGTGCTCTGGGGCAGCCTGCCAGCACCCAGGGTTCTGTAAACTCCCATTTGTCAGCAGCAATGCAGCAGGTTCCTCTGCTTGCACCACTGCTGACACCCTTCAGAAGGAAATTTCCTGGTGTGACACAGCAAGAGCTGGGGACCAGCACAGTCCTTTTGTTTACTTCAGGGGAAACAGCGATTACTCAGCCAAAGGCATGTTTCAAATCAGTTCAAAAGCCATTTCACTCACCCAAAAAGCAGTATGCCTGGAGAATCACCATTCTTCAGCAGCTAGACCAGGAATGCATGTCAATAAACTAGCCATGTGCTGTGCTTTCAAGTGGGTATGCTTTATGGCATCTCTGATGTCAGGAGCAGTGAAGTTTGCAAGTGGATGAGGATAAACTTTACACTGGGGGTAATTCAGTGTTTACTTCCAGATAGCAAGTTAGCCTAAGGAAACAAAGGTTGGCATAATACATAAGTGGAATGTGATACAGGCAAAAAAAGATCTTGGTTGGGTGAATTTTCACAAACCCAAATCTTCATCCAAGGTTTATAGTGTCCCACTTGATAATTCCACTGCCCCACCTCCCTCTGTTTCCCAGTCATTAACATTCCAGTGGTTTGTGCTAATTGAAAGTCTTCATTACCTTTGGGTCTCACAAGAAGAAAAGGTAATTCCTGGGTTAACAAAAGACTTCATGTCTTCTATCCTTCCACTCTATACTTCTGCTCTGGCTGCACAGATCTACAAGAGAGGATATTATTGTCCAGCTGATCTGTGTATGTAATGATTATCTGTCATTGCACTGTGAAAACCAGCAGTACCTCCTGTAAAACACTTAAATACATAAATCTTGACTTGCAGGCTTCAGAATGAAGCACTCAAATCTGAGCTGAGTACTCAAAATCATCAAATAAAAAGTTGTAATTAGTGCTGAGATTTCAGATTTTGACTTACTGAGCAGCATCTGAGTGAACTTTCTTATTCAGTAATTAGTAGGTAAATAAAGAAGATATCATCCATGGCCCCTAAAATGCTTGCATAAATGCTCATATAGAAAAAGAAAGCTGGGTGATTAAAAAGAAAACGAATAGCAGAAAGTTTTTAGGAGCTTTGATTCTACCATTAGTAATTTCATAGTCTCTATTGACTGTTGGGAAAAAAAACCAACACCACACATGGATTCAAGAAACCAGATGGCTCTGAAGATGAAAGCAGAACTAACAGCTCAGGGTAATTTTTACTATGTCCATTAGAGATATTCTGAAGGTGGACAGGAGGAGGAAAGCAAGCTGGTCAAAATTTCAGATGCCATATCAAAGCCATCCCAAATAATGACATTACTGTAGGGAAGCATAATTCTGGACATTCTAATGCTTCTGTTTGTTATCTATTTGTTCCTTTTGAAACCCTCACATGTATGCTTCTACCCCTAAGAGGGGTCCTGAGAGCAATTCTGATATTCACGTCACTGGCTGTCATTCTAGAATAATAATATATCTTTTTAGGAATTTGGTGAAGGTTTGGGAGACACCAGAGCCTCAGGAAAGACCTGTGGCCTCCAGCAGTGCCACATTCTATCCTGTCTTCAGTAGTGTTCTGCATATTGACCCTTTTTTTTAACCTCTTCAATCAGGCCTCATGGTCTCACTTTCAGAAATTAAATCCCCAGTGGAGCCATGGTGAGAACATCAAATTCAGATTAATTTCCAAACTGCCTGCCACATCCCACGCAAATGCAAGGAAGATCACAGCACCATAGGAAAATTTTCTTCGGTGCTCATGCTTTGGTTGATTTGCATCTGGCCCTTGTAAAGCAAGAGATAATCTGTGACCTTGCACAAGTACCAAAGGCTTTTATTTAAGCATCTCCTTTAAAAGCACTTTATAATTGTTAGCTTTGTACACCACTGCCACGAGGAAGTTTCCACAAGGGAGGTTTCCCCTGGTCAGTGTGTCTGAGCAGCCTCCAGCCCCTGTGCCAGTGCTGGCTGCAGCTCAGGCTGGTGCCTTAGGTGTGGCTGGAAACCAGTCCCACTGCCATGGGGCTTCCTTTGAGACATCTCACTCTTCGCCAGGAAAACAGACGCTCGTGTTTTTAGGCTTATGTTAAAAAGTTCTTTCAAGTTTTGCCTTCAGTGACAAAGTTAAAACAGAGAAAAAAACATTTCTTCCTGTTTTAAAAATAACACAAAAAGCTGAAATTTCTTTTGAAGAGAGAAGTCCAGGAATCAGAGAGCCAGGGAACAAAGAGTCTACGTTTTCATCAGAAGACACCAAAGGAAATTTCTGCTTCCTAGAGTAGCACATCAAACATTTTGTAGGGTCATTCCAGCCATCCTGGAAGCCCTTCACTCTCAAGAACATTTCTGAAATGAATAGTATGAATATCAATAAAAATACATAATTCCTTCCTGTTAATGGCAAAAGATGGAGTTTATCAGTCAGGCCCACTCAGCTTATCTGCAAAAGAATAATATATTCTCACATTTGTTCTTATAGTTGTTCTGTAAACAGAAAATGACACAGCAGAACAGCAGTTGTTGGATATAACAGCTTCTTTAAGAATAAAAGTACATAATATTATGTACCCTCCAGACAGGTCATCTAGAAACAAACTTCTTTCTCTCTCATCTTATTTGCTCTTTACTACCAGCCAGCTGTTACCAATGGAGTAAGAATTCTCTTCCTTTCTCCCTGTCATGTATATAATATATATATATATGAAAACAAAAATATGTATATACAAACACACACAGAGAGTCTGACTAAATGTAAATGATCTCAGTAGCAGCATTTAGGCACCCAGCCATCTCTTGTATTTTTCAGAAATCATCCACCAGGACAGGCAGGAGCAAAGGACTGGCCCTGGAACATCAGCATTTTATTTTAATACATCACACAATCAAAATCAAACCTCAAAACCTTGCAGATGAACTTTTGAAATTGACTTTTTCTCCACCAAATCTCTTCTGGACGATATTTGGAGAACCAAACAGAAAGTTATGAAGAAATCAGATGAGAAAATTGGGTGCACCTTCTCCAGATACTTCTGCACACTTAAGCATCAAAAGAAATATCCAGACACTATGACAAGTGATGCACTGATCATCTTTTCTTATCTTAAAAATCAAACTAATTTCTATTTTTTAAATTATTTTTCAAGAAAGGAAAAAAACCAGCCAAATTTACACAGATATTTGGCCTCAAATGCTAGGGTTTTTTGTCTGAAAAATTAAAGACTTTGTCTTCTGATGCTTCCTTTATTGTAGGAGTGTTATTCAATGTAAATTTTTCTCAGGTAAAATTTCAATTCAGTTACTTTAATTGACAAATTTAATCACAAACAACTTTGCACACATGTGATTGAATCATGTATACAGTAGAATAAATATGCAAGATGCATTCCAAATGTGCTGGCTCTGGTCCAGAAGCCAATGACTGAAGCAAATTTGGATTACCCACATGCTTTAAATTAAGCACTTGCTTTAGTGTCTGGAGAATTAAAACCATAATTTTTTTACTTTTCTCTCCACAAAGACTTTATAATATTGTCTTGGGATATTTAAAAGCAAAGAAAAGATGAAGTACAGTGATGTTAATACAGTTACACAGGAATGAGATAGTGAGAACAAGAAAAAAGTGAACTCTGTTGGTTGAGTATTTGAACTCTTTCTATTGTAGAAATCTACAGACTGTGAAAATCTTGACTGATAAGTTTGTATTCAATCATGGATTAAGGAAATACATTTTTCTTACTGTAGAGCCAAGAGACTGAAAGAAGCCTATATTCTAGCTCTCTAACAGAATCTTACAGTGCTGTGTCTCAAACCAAGCTGAATAAAATATTCATTATTATTTGCCAAAGAATGTTTTATTCCCTCATAGTTCTGCTTTCTTTTTTCCCTCCTACTTACCCCTTGTGCTTGACGAGTTACAGTTCTATTTGGTATATTCTCATATGTACAGTGCAGCACTATACATGACAGTAATTAAATAAAAATAAAGAGTAAGCAAACATTACTGTAAAAAGGCAGAACCAAAACCAAAGCTTCAACGATATTAGAGCAGGAAAAAACCTACTTCCAATTCCCTAGCAATGAAACAACAATTCCCCAGCAATAATATAGCAGACAAACATTTGCCAGTAAAACTGGGCAATAGCTGTGAAAATACAACAATTACAAAGATGTAATTCTTTACACACTAAATGTTTGAAAAAAAACCCCTGATGTCTTCCTCTGTTTGCATCTCTAGTCAGCTCTGTTTTTCCTCCAGATAGGTCTGCATGCTTTTTGGGGATGTAAAAATCAAGGAAAGTTATGATCCTAATTTAGTAATCTGGTAGAATTTGAGTTGATCTCATCTACTTTATCTTCGAGGAGTTTAAGGGTTTGATGCACTGATCTGGCTCCAAATGTAGACACAAAAGTCTGAAACAGTTTACTGACACAGTTACTTTTTAAAGAAATTAATAGTTGCTCCCATTCTAAAACAATTATTTAGATAGTTCTCCTTCATCTTTTATTTCTCTACATGTGGAATTTAACCTCTTTTGCACACAATGCAGAGCAGCATGACTAACTGATATAATGTATAGGAAATGACTTGTGGAGCTAAAGCAAACAGTTGATGTGCTTACAAGATAAGTGTCAGCTTGCGGAAATAGCAAATAACAATGACACAATTCCCTCCTCTCAAAGTATGTGCACGGTGCAAAGACCTGCTGCTAATTTTCACTCAGCAAGGGGGGATGCCATTGGCCTTTTGTTACACAGAGAAGCCAGTGATGTCACTTGGCTTTGTGCTGCAGAGGCTGCTGCCTACCGGCCTCCAAGAAGATTTTTCCCAGCTAAAAGTAGCACTCTGCCAGGCAGAATTAAATAATTCCACATGAATCATTCCTCCAGGCTATTATTTTGTTCATGTGTATCAGAATCTATGGTGGAATGAAGTATTCTATGGAGTAAAATATCATTGGCATCAACATGGGTTTTGCACTCTTTGGACTAATTCTCTGGTTCCTTTACCAGTAAATGCCCTTATTAGGCATGGAAAAAGATGCCTTAGGTTTTACTTTTTAAAGCAGTCCCAGGAATCTTGATAGTTCAATTTGCTTTATACAAGAATTTTAGATCAAAATATGCTTTGCATCAAAACATAAGAGCATCACTTCCAACAGAACAAAATTAGACCTAGAAAAAAACGTTTTCCTAACTTTTATTTTGCTTTTCGTTTGAAAGCAATTTATTTTAACACTTCCTGAGAGGCAGCAAAATGCAGACTTTGTAGCAAAGTCAAGGACAGAAGGAAAGGCAAGGCTTTTTCTGAGTTAGCATTTGTTCTTTTTTAAAGGTGATCAGCATAAACTTTATTCACACTGGCTTTTTCTATTCCCAGGATTTCCAGTTCAGCTTTCATGGAGGCTGTCAGAGGGTTCCCCATTTCCAGGGAACAACAATGAAATACAGTAATTGGATGTGGCAGTGCTACTCTGTGAGTTTATCCCAACTTGTCACTGCTGGCTACTGCTTCCCCTCATTAATTCCATCACACTGGCTGGTGGCCACTGGTTTGACATGCCCTGTCTGAGCAGAAATTACTGTTCTCTCAGTGGCCAGTCCCTCATTCCTTGCACACTTGGGCAGTTCTGCTGCAATCAGCAGGATTGCTCATATGCACCAGAGCTGGCAGGACCCACCTGAGGATCCTTTAATAAGGCAACATGAAATAAGGGAGCATGTGGTAACTGAGCTCATGTCATCAGTTTGCATTGTCAGCTCTGCACAGGGTAATAGCATGTGTGGAGCTCCCCGTAGCCAGAAAATTGGATCCAGCCAACAATGATCACAAAAAGAAGAGTTGTCATGGAAATGTGACAAGCACGTGGCCAAGAGAAGAAAAAGATTGACTAAACACATACAGAAGAATCCATGCTAATTCCTACTGTACTGTTGATTTACTGAGTAGCAAAATACTTTGAAAATTACCATCAGAAGTTTTATCTAGGAGAAATCAACCTAGATGGCAGATCTGAAGAAATGCAGCTCAGCAGAAAACAGGACAAAACCATTCAGGACTATCAGATTGTAAAGTCTGTTAACATCCACTTGCCCAAACACTCCTGGAACAGCACTAGTTCACACAGTCACACACAAAAATAACCCCAGAAGCAGGACTGTCTTCTCACGTCACTCAGACAAAAAGGAGGGCAGCATGATTTAGACCATCCCTAAAGAGCAACAGCCTTTGGGGTGCAGTGTGTTTGAATTAGTTTTACCTTCAGATCCTTATCAAATATAATTGAGAAAACTGGTATCAAGCATGTGAATATCAGTCAAAATTTATACATATATAAACACATGTAAACATGGATGCATTAAATATTAAGGATAATTAGTAACTTTAGAATACTATTATAGGCATATGGATATTGTTTGATAAAATTTTAAATTCTCTTCAAAAAAAAAATCCCTGAAAATTTAACTTACCATCTTAAAGAACAGTCAAGACTTTGTCTGGGCATTCAAATTATAATGATTGTTTTCAATTTTAAGATCTGTTAAGCTTTGATTATCAATTTAAATAATATTTGAGCATGTGTGGTTAATTCACAAGTTCTTCTGATTCTTTAACTGAACAATATGTTGATCTTTGCTCTGCAATGTAAATGATCATATCTTTGTAAAGCTTTTTGTATTCACCTCTAGAGGAAACTGCATTTCAATGATGGGTGAAACAGTGATTCCTGTGTGGACTATAAAGCATCTAAAAAGCAATGAGCTGCAAAAGGGTTACTTGAAAACAGAAATTTAAGGGAGGAGATTTTCTCATCCCATAATCTCCTTGGGTCTGTTGTTAGCACCTTTCTCTGGTTTTGAACCTGTAGGAAATATTGTATTTCGAAAACAGATTATGTCCCTTTTCTTCTCTGTATTTCATCTTTTTTTTTTAACTGTCACCTTAAAATGATATATAATACCAAATATTAGCAGACTTCTGTCCAGCTGAGATTGTCAGTCATCTCAGAATAAGCCTTTCAGTGGGAACCACAAGTCCAATGTTATCCATAGAAGTCTGCTTCTGCTGACAGATAACCTGCTGCCTGCCTTTGCAGGGAATCCACTCCCTTTGACATCCCAGGTTCTAGGAATCTGCTAACCATCGAGGCTGCAAGGATTCTTCAGGGCTGAAGGAAAATCTGCAAGCCATTTTCCTAACCTGGTGAGCCAGGTCAGTAAGACAATAAAAGAAAAAATGAAAGAAACTAAAATAAATCACTTTTGACATCCGGTGCCATAAAAGTAAAATATTTTAAAACTTGGCATCATATAGAAGTTAGCTAATTATAGTGGCGCCATTCATGATGATATAATTAACTGGATGTCTGCATTTCTATTATAAACTCCTATATTCAGAGGTTTATGATACAGCTTTAAAAATTTGCTCTGGCCAGAGACTTGGCATGCTAAATCTCACCCTGAAAGCAACTTTTTTCCCTCCAAAACTCAAAAAGAAAAACCTGCTGGGTTTTTGTGGTAGTTTTTTTTTTCTTTTTTGTTGTTGTTGGGTTTTGTTTTAAAGCTTTTAATAAGGTAATAAAATTAACCACAATGAAATAGTGCCCTTTATGTACCCAAAGACTTCAGGGTTTTAAAACACAAATTTTGACCTATGTTGTGTGATTTAGTGATAAAAGCCCCACCCACAGCTCATTTCTGGAAATGCTACTGTGCTTCACAAAGTCTAGGCCAGGGACGTGTCCAAAAATTACACACTTCTAACGAGGACCTGCTGTCAGAACAGCTCCTGCACTTAAAACATCCTGACATCTCCTCACTCCCAACTGGCTCTTCTTTTTCTCCTGGAAGCTGCATGGCTGCCAAAAAGCTGATCTTACAGGAATGGAATTGAGGTCCTTTTCCTGAATCCAGCAAACCTAGCAGCGATTCCTTACGGAAAGGGAAGAAACGCCCTGCAAAGTGCAAAAACCACAGGTTACCTGCAAGTGGGCAGGTCAAACACCAGCACACAGTGCTTAGGCTGGCTGCAGAACAGGGAGGTTTTCAGGTGCAGTGGTTACTGGGACAGCCCTTCCCTGGGCTGATGAAATGCTCTCAAGTGGGGTGGTTCTCTGAGTGACTTTGGGCTGGTCATCTGGTGACTCTTCCAATGTACACATCATCTCCCTGAGATAAACACACTGAAACTGAGCTGTTACAGAATGAAAGTCTACAGAGATATACAGAAATTCAGTGTTTATCCTGAGATGAATAATCAGAGAATTTACCATGATTAAAGGAAACATGACTCTGAGATTTGCAGAGCTATAGCTAAGGAATAAAATACTCTATACATCTGCTTCACAGTACTTATTCAAAACTACCTTTTTTTTACCATCTACTTAAAATTTAAATTGGTTTTGTTTACTTATGTACATTTCTAACAGAATCCCTTAGGTCAAAAATTGGCCTCATCACTAAAATCCTAATTGCCAACAGTGTACTGGAAACTTCCATGTGATCTAGACAAAGTAGTTTCCTTCCCCTGCTGCCACTTTGGAATGTTCTGTTCTTACAATTCTGCTGCTTTCCTTCAGCCTGGAGAAGATACTGTTTATTCTTCCCTCTCAGAATTCCTTATTCAAATTTGTTTAGAGCCAAAGTATTTGGCAATCGAAAGGAGAGTTTTAATTGCCTTCTCAGCCAGACTGGTGGACTCTTTGTCCTAATGGTACACAAAAAGGTAATTTCTTCCTTTCTCTACTGAGCTGGTTATTCCTCCCTCAGTGTTCACTCTTTTGGGACATTGCTTTTAATCCAAAAGAATATGAAGAACACTTTGTCTCCTTTGCAACAAAGCAGTGAAGCACTACTTTTCCTCATCTTGCTTTCCTTCCTAGTACACAACCCCACTTTGTTTAGACAGTGTTTCTGCAACCTTTGTCTGCATAACTATATTACACAGCTAAAAGTTTCCTTCACAGAAAATACCTTTCAAATAATTTCCAGATTAAAAATTATACTGGCACTCTCCAGGGGGCCAAACACTATTTTTGAAATGCCACATGTACATTCTGTACTAACTCCAGTGGCGGTGGGCCCTCTACTGTGTCTCTCTGCTCTGTATCTCAGGATACAAGGTCTTAGGAAAAAAAGGTAAAGCCATCCCTTTAGCACAAAAACACAGAAAACACAAGAAGTCTGGAAGTAACACCATGCATATTTCATCCTTGACTAGAAAAGCTAAGGAGTAAATAAAATTTTAAAAATAATTTACATAATATCTTACTGTTTATAGTGACTCTAATGCAGCTGAGAGTATGTTCCTAAGAGCAAACCATGCTTAAATATTTGGAAAAGTTAGTGTGTGGCTAGAGCCCAGGTATCTGGTGACAGCATTCGTGATGGAGTTGTTAGAATTCATAAACACACAAGTGCAGCCAAAGCTCTGACTACACTGGGGACTCTTGCCAAGGCACAGAAGTTTTCCTTCCCTTGCTGGTAAGGTTATGGAGGGAACATAAACCATGTGTTTGTGTGGGAATCATTGTGATTCCTCAGGATATCAAGGGGGCCCACAGCAGAACTTTTCTCTCTCAAGCTACCCAGACTGCACATCCTTCCCAAGCCAGGCTCTGCAGCTCAGTGCTGGGCACAGGCTGAAGCACTCCCCACCTCCTGGCACAGCACAGCTTCCTAGACAGGACAACACAGGCAGCTAAGATGGCCCAGATACCTAAAAAAAGTTAAGGGATGTGCTGCTCTAGAAGGTCATAGTCAAGCCCACAATGCAGATTTAGTCTGTGGGTGCTCCAGGTGTGGGAGCCCTGCCCAGTCCCAGGTTTTGCCTGGGAGTGTCTGTGCTTGAGGCAGACCTGCTGCAGTGCTTCCAGCACCCAGCAGAGCCCCACACCTGGGCCAGTGCCAGGGGCATTATCAAACACAAATGACCAAAGAACTTGAGTGCAAACTGTCCTCACAGTTACCGTGGAGGTAACCACCACCAACTGCTTCCCTGCCCCGTGTGCCAAGAGACCCCTGCGTGAGGGTGATGCAGGATTAGACTGCTCTTGATTAAACAATGTGTATTGGAGCAGGTCCTCTGAAGGGAATGTAGCTACACTCTATTTATTTTGGTGTAAATGGAGGCAGAATCTGACTATGTGCAATGCAGCACAGTGAAAGATTAAATTAAGTCTTCAATAAGCACCAAGCCTCCAGGAATTATTTCAGTGACTGCCTAACCTATGAACGACCCGGCCAAGTACTGTTTTGCAGACATTAATGCAAACACATAATAGGCAACAGAAAACAGCCAACCGTAAAAATCTGTAGGGGAGATAACTCTCTCCTCCTTTATCTGAATTATTTCTCTTCCACTGTGATTTTATCTTCACTACATGCTACTTTTATCAAAAACATTTAGTAAACCATGTATTATAAAATGGAACAGATGAAAGGGTATTTATATTAATTGTATTTGCATTTCTGCATGAGTTTGAGATGTACTTCCAAGCTTAGCCAAACTACTGATAATTATATTTTAAATACAATTAGAGTTTAAACAGAGATGCCCAGGAATATTTTCACAATGTATTTTCAGATGAAAATACCAATACATGAAAAATTCAAAAGCCCAAAAATCAAATCTGGTCAAACAAGGAGGGAAAAACATAAGACAGGCAAGGAAAAGAGAAGAACATATCTTCGAATGAGAAAATCCCCTTTTTCATTCAGATTTTCAAAAAAGGAGATTAAACTGACTTTATAACATTGAAAGTCTTCAAATGAAACTGGATTGTCTCAATAGACTCAGTCCAAATTTCTGGGAGATTTTACATTTGAATAATATTTAAATTAGCTTTTCATCTAGGAAAAATATTAAATCTTGAAAACTCTCCTGAGTTAGGGCAATCATAGTGTGCCCAGCAATACTGCTAATCAGCTGCTCAGAACATCAATGCCACCTTGCATTGCAGCACCAGCAGTGGTCCCTGCCTGTAGGGTTTTCTCAATACTTGTACAATAGCTGGAATGTTTGGGTAGGATTTCTTTTTAAAGAAAACAGGGTGGGGTTTTTTTTTAAAGCAAGATGATTTTTTTTCCCCAAAATTTTTACAAATCTAGATCTGCCCTTTAATTTAAAATATTTTGATTGAAAATATCACTATGATGTAGTCCTAATCTAGAATTTTCATTCTTTTTTTATGCCACAGAAACTTTAGTAATTGCTCTAGTTAAAAGAATATAATTAATTGATTAATCTTAACAAAGTGGTTTAGTTTTATGGAGTGAGATTTTATATCAAGTAACATTCAAAGCTAGTATAGACACAAAATCAAAATTAGATAATTTTAAATTTGCATGTTTCTTTCTGAATGAGATTTTAACATAAAATATCAGAACTTGTATTTAAATGAATATCCAAGATACTTCATGTGGAGATTGCAGAATGCAGAAGATTTTTCAGATTTTCCATTCTGAGAAAACTCTTCTTTATTGCAAGCCCTATTGAAAAGTCACTTATTTCCCACAGGATGTAAAAATGAGTCTAATTTTCCTTGAGAGAGGATCTATGATCAGCTGTTCTCTGTGACCACTGGTGCTGCCCTGCCCCAGTACTGTTAAATTCTCTGTGTGGGGAGCTGTCAGGGTGTCTCCTCAGGGAAATCAGTAATTTGGGTTTGTTTGGTTTTTTTTCCCTGAGCCTTTATTTCCATATCCCATGGAAAGAAATAAGGAAATGACAAATTCTATAATTCTTTAAAATCCAGTGGCCGGGCTGCAGCGGGCATTACCCGAAGGCGTTACCTTCTCAGGCTTTAATTTAACAGCCGCTCTGTCTGATGTACACAGCGCTCAGGGAAGGTGAGCAGAGCCCAGCAGAGCCCAGCAGAGCTCAGCGTTACTGCCCGCAGCCCTCAGCCAGGCTGGCCCGGCTGCCTCTGCAGGCACACCCACGGACAGGGCCAGCAGCTGCTCCCAGCGTGTCACCTCTGCTGCCAAAGGGACACCCACGCTGGGCTGGGCTGGGCTGCCCGGGGCCCGGCTGGGGCAGGGACACATCACCCTGCAGCTGGGCTTGGGCTGTGCCTCTGCCTCTCTGTAGAAGATGGCCCTGATTGCTGTGCCCGGGTGCCACGGGGCAGCAGCAGCCTCTGGAAGCCTTGGCGGGGTGATCATGCCAGGATGATTTTTTGCCTTCTCCTCTATATACCTTTTATGTACCTTTTACATATCCTCAGTACTGTTAGCATGTGTGCTTGTAATTCCTTCAGTCTGATAACTTAGCATAGTCCTAGTGTTTTGTTAGGCCAGGGGACCAAACATCCTAACTTGTAGTAGGAGGCTGGAAAACCTCATGCTATCTTGGGAAACCAAGGTCCTCTCCAGAACAGATCCTGTAAACTGGAGATTTGGCCCATCCAGGGGGAATTCCACGGGTGGGGGAATATCCTGGTGGGGCATTCATCCAGGCCTCCCACTGGGGCACCCTTGTTAGACATGCTGGTTTGTAAGGTCTGTAAATTGCATGTGCCATCTCTTGGCGGTGTGCATTGAGGCACATCCCACCTTGGCCAAACAGTGCACCATAAGGATCCTTATTAAATACCAGGGTAAAATCCCCTTATCCCTTAACTGTGTCTGGCTCTCAGTTTTTTAAGACCAGGCAAAGGCATCGGTGGCATTGCAGAGGACCCGGGGCTGCTCGGGTGCATGGGGACCTGGGGACCTGCCCTGCAGGGCCCCTGCCAGTCCCTGTCCAGACACACGTGGGGCTGACAGTGCTGTCGTGCTCCCATGTACAGCCTGTTCTTCCTCCCTAGTGGCCATCTGCCATGGAAAGCAGCATTTGACACTAAAAAGATGTCATCTTGTCATCACGTCATCCCTGCAAGACAGGCTCAGGCATCCAGCCTAGGCTCGGGTCACAGGGGCAAACATTAGGGGCATAAATTTGCTACTTACTCAGAGAAGAGAAGGGTGTGTGCAGTTCAGAGTAAATTTGAGGTCTGAAGCAGCACAACACGCTGAAGGAGTAGTTTGCTTCCCTACACCCTGCTCTTTTCAACTCTGTATTTAAACTGCAGAGCTGGCTACTTTCAAAAACAAATGTTGAATTGAAAAGCTGATGTTACGTTATGGACATTTAAGCTTATAATCGCTGTTAGATAATTGCATAGGTCTAGGTAAGAATACACAGATTAGTTTTCTTTGCATCATTACAAACACTTTAAACATAATTTTTGCCACTGCATTTAATTTTATTTTCAACCACAGTTATTATGGCCTTACTCAAAAAAAAAAAAAAAGTGCACTCTGGGATGCATGAGCTCCCAAATCAAAATTCAAGCAATTTAGAAATTAAAACTTATTAAAGAACCAGCATTTAGAGTATTGTTTAGGTTCTGCTCTTATTTCATACTACTTCAGCACCCTGGCTTGGCAGAAGGATCTAGTCAGTTCAGTCGAATCAGTATAATGATTCCGATATTAACAAAAATGAACAACAGGGAATATGATTTAGAGGAAGTACCTGTCAATTTTGGAAGACTGTCTTTTGGCTTATGTGCACTCCTGCTGTGTGTACGTGAGAAAGAGCTTCTTTCATGTATTTCCAGATCAGTTAGAAGTATCTCCCAATACAGATACAAGATAATGAGCCCGGGTCTGCTCTGACTGCTGTCTCACAGACAGGACAGGACATCTCTCTGTGCATCATGGATTTCTGGAGAATCCTCAGCTCTCAGGGGATAAATGGAAAAGCAGTCAGAGCAAACAGCTTTACCTACAGGCCTACAGCTAAGGCTGTAGTATATGAATGGCTGCCACAGAAAATACCAAACTGATTATCTGCCATGAAATGAGAGGGCTGATTCTCCCCAGCTGTACACACTCCTGGCAGTGTAAAGAATCTGCCTCTTGCCTTTGCTCCCTGATCACACAAGGAAAATCTGCCCTACCTTTCTCTTCATCCTCTTTTTCACAACCATGACTGAGATTGGGTATGATCAAGGCAAAAAAGGTACAAAGAGATTTAACACCTGGCTGACCTTGGCCATTCTGCCAGACACTAATATGACTGCACAAACAGGAGAGTACTGTGCTCACTTCACTGATAAACAAGTCACTTCTAGCAGCTACAATCCCACCAGTACAGCTGGCAAGTAAATTTTTGTCCAGAGAAACTCTATTAAATATATTCCCAGTGACACAACTGACTAAGCCAATAGGGTTTTATAAGAATTACTTAGATAATCTGCTCCTTTTAGTGGCTGCAATGGGAAATGTTCACTTCTTGGTACTATCCTTTAGTGTTCTACAAGAGGAATACAGGTTTTTGTAAAACTCCTCAGCTTGCCATAGGATTTAGAATATTGTAACTACGTCAAAATTGTTGCCATCTGTGTCAAAATTTAAAATTGCCTACAACATTTGTCACTTAGTAGTACTTTTAATGACTCTGTTAGTCAGTATCTGACATTTGGTCCAGTTTATACTGCACCACAGATTCTGGCACAGATTGCAGGTTACAGACATCACACAAATGCACGTGCCACACAGACCACACCAGTGACAAAACACTGCATATGAAGTTTTTAAAATTTGTCTTATTTACCTATTTTTAAAAGTTTTCATCGACCAACCCTATTTCAACCCTCCCCTCCAATCTGCATAGATCCAGATCATCTATAGCTTTAAGTCAGAAACTTGGAAATGCAGAGATCACAGCAAAACCCAACTATGTCCTGCCTTGCTTATGAGGAATGCGTGTTCCCTACTTAAATGCAACTTTCATTGGGCATACACTTTGAATTTATCAGAGACAAGTAATATTAAATAGTCAAATATAAGACTCTGGCTTGTTTATAAGCGTTCATAAAGGGTAGAGGAAAAAAAGTAACAGTTTAATATAATTCTGCCATTAGTTATACAGATGCAAACCGAAGAAGCTCAGGCGAAATCAGCAAAGATCTCCAGATACAATGCCATGGCTGACAACTGCATTTGGCTCAGTTGCTTACAAAGCTCAGCAGTGGCTATCATCCTCATTCAGTCACACCAGCACAGCGAGCAGCACTTTGGAAAGAAGAGGATAACTCCTTAGTGGCACATCTGTTAGGTATAGATGGCATTCATCTGAGTAGCTTTGCCAATGGATGACATGCCAAGTCCTTTATGCTAAAAGGCTTGTGCTTGATGTTAATCATTCGCTCTCTGCCAGTTAACATGTTTATCCTTCTAGGAAATACTTTGATCTATACTGGCACTTGAAATATAGCAACCAATTTTACTAGACTGGAAATGAACAAACAAGATCTTGTGTGAATTGCCAAATGGCACAGCGAAATGCAGGATGCACGTTACAAAGGGTTGCTTAGCAACTAGAAAAGGCCATGCACTCCATTTCACTATTTTGGTTTGAAATAGAAAATAAATGGCCTTATAATTGTTTGAAATACACAGAGAGCTAGAACATAATACTGCTCTGGAGAAATCTATTTGTGAGGAGTGTGTGTCATGGGAGACAGAGAGACTCTGAACTCAATGTTCAATAGATAAGCGAAGGAGAAACTGCCTTTCAGATATTTTGCCTTAAAATGTAAATGTAATGGTAGTTTAAGTTCAGTGCATGTATTCTGCTATTCAACCAGGATTTAAAACAATTGTTTATTTTTACCTTTGATCTTCAAATGTTAAGAGGGTTATGTTTTTTTGCAAAGAACACTATTAGCTCATCCTCCATTTGCATGCAAGGAAGTGGAAGTTTAGAGCAGTTGGTACTTTACCATGCAAGTTGCCAAACTATGACTACATCACAGGCATCCTGAATCTAAACAGTCTTAAAAAAAACAAACCAACTTCTGCATAACATGTCCTCCTTCCTCCCTCTTACACAGCTCCCCCCATGCCTGGCAGCTAGTCTTAAATAGACAGATATAAATAATTGCCTAGCAATACTTCATACAGGAAAAAGAGAAGTCTTTAAAAGCTCTAAGCCTCCTATACTTCAAAGCAGCTACTGTCTTTTTTTTTCCAATATGAGAAACTGAGGCAGAGATTGAAGTGATTCTTGTAAATCACATGAGAAGCCTTTTGGGATCTGGGAGCAGAGTGTGGGCACCTGACATTTATCTTAGTGGTACAGTTGTCTCCTCTTCCACCTTTTTATACAGGGATCCAAAGCAGGTATGAGCACCCCCCCCCGATATTCCTGGGCCATTAAAGCCCCCTTACACACGCCGTGTCTGTGTCAGCTCCCAGCCCAGGCAGTCCTGGTGCTGCAGCCAGTGCTTCTTGCACCTGCAGGAACCTGCCTCACTCGCTGGGAGTAGAGCAGGAAGAGCTCCGGGGCTCAGACCTCTGTGGCAGCGTGGTACAGCAGGGTGAGCTGAGCACAAAGGGGCAGCCACTGTCAGGAGGTGTCAGCTCCTTAATCTATGTAACGTGTAAGCTGCAGCCAACAGCCTTCTGCACAATACCCCGTGTGTCTCTGAAAATGGCATTGCCCATAATTGCATTGTTTGCTTAGAAGGGACCCGAGATCCGGATCAAGTTCAACAAGATCTGTGTCATTCTAGTTAGTGCTGTTTTTCAAGCACACCCCTTCAGTGAACAGAAAGCCCTCTGAATCCATGACCAGACTTTCAGGGCCAGATAACTGACTGTTTCGGTTTCTTTCAAGTTGTATCGCAGTAGACACACACAGTATCCTGGATACTGGGCAGATTTAAAAGTGGGAAGAAAAGGTTCCAGCACACTGGCTTTAAAAGAGAGAACAAAGTAAGTGAGGATCAGAGGGAGGAAGGCGATCGCTATGACACTAAGACAATTAATCACTGCCAGATGTGAAGGGTCACACAGCACTGCATGCTGGGAAGATCAGCAGGGGTTCTTGGACAGGGAATAGAGGGAAAAAATAACCTGTCATGTCAGTGAACTAGTCAGGGGTTTAGGGTTCCTGTCGTTTAACTATTAGTGTGCTCTTAATAAAATGGCAATGCATTGAAGAAGGCGAGGAAGATAGGGCAGTTGGCAGAAAAGAGGGAGTGACAGCTTAATAATCCCTGTCTGTCAAAAGCACTAAAAATACCATCCCAAATTCACCGTTCTTACTTTTGTAATGAACGCGCCAGGGTTCCTGTTTGATTAATAGAACACTTGTTGACTGACAAGGACAAATGTGCACATGGTCTGAACACAGCCCTGTGCATAAATAATTTAAATTGCACTATGGCCAGAGCTCAGCTTGCACTGGGGGTTCTGTGATAAACCCCTATGTTTCAGCAGTTCATAACTTGGCCCTAAAAGAAAAGCTCAGGCATCTTGAGCCTAAAGTTGGACTGAGAAGACTGGCTGGTTTCTTTGAAGTATGAAAAAGAAACCAGTACCCTCTGGAAATAACAGACCTTTGTTGGTGTAGTGATGGTGGTGTCTCTGTTGGCTCCAGTTGTACATCTCTCACATTACAGCAAAAAGAAGATGGCTTTACGCTGAATGATGCAAACAAATTTGTGTTCATGCTAATTCCCACTTATCCTCATTAACAGCAATGCTAATGACAGTGGTGTATACTCATCACAAAAATGGGGGAATGCTTGCTTGGAACTTTGGGAATAGTTTTCAAAGGGAAGAGTTTAGACCATTTTGTAGATGGACACTTAGTTGTAAATATTTCCTGCATTCCTTTGGGAGACGAAATTTGTTTCATTAAGCTGTTATCTGATAATACCCTTTTCACAAAAAATTCTGCTTTTACCTCAAAAAGGAACATTTTCTAATGTTCCAAAACTGGCACATCTTTCTGTTCTTAAAACAATGCTTAAGAGCTTGTGTATTTTTGGTGTAATTATGTATATCTCACCCCTGGGGCCCACACACAAACCTAATGGAAGGAACAGACCATTAGGACACCTGTAGATGTACTGAGGATCTCAGGTAAGATCTAACTTCAAAATTTTTATCAGCCCTGTACAGGTATGAGTGAATTCCCATATATGGTATCAGTCAGAATTCATTTTTCTCAATATTTTACCATCTGATGTGAACATGCAAACATTTGGCTGTTTTGCCATTTTTTTCCCTGTCAAATCAGAATACTTCTTTAAGTCATTATTCAGGCAGTCAAATAGCTATGCTTGTTTAAACAGTTCATCACAATATGATCAGAACAGAACAATAACCAAACTGAATGTAGTATCAGATTAAAAACTAAAACAGAAATGCCCCAAAGGACACATACTTTGTCTTATATCTGTTCTTTCTTTTCAATATATTGGATCTTGTAATATATCAGATGATTTTGGTGGCCTGGGTTTGAACCCAGAGAAATGCTGCTGAGCACATGCAACTTTCTTAGTGCCATAAAAGCTGAGATTTCTTTGTTACCATTGAGGGGGCTCTAGCTTTGCAGACTCAGGCTCTTAAGGCTTAAGAAAATAAGTTTGTTGAATTTTTCTGAGTATGTTTTCCCAGATATTGTTTGTTTGGGGTTTTTTTGCAATTTATAATATGAATTATATAAAGAGAAAATTTATATATGTTATATTCTATAAATATATAGAACTGCTTATTTGCCCTCTTCCATATTAGATAATATTAACAACTACTATACTACTACTACTACTATAGGTAGCCCTCAAAATGGAACCATTTTTGACCTAGTAAGTCTCCTTCAATCACCATAAGAAGTCATTGTTTATTCATTTACTTGGCACGATAGTTGGAGTTTCAGATTGTTCTTACAAATCTCCATAGATTAGGCAAGGCTTTATAGCAACCTCTACATTACAGTCAAATTGTACAAGGAAAAAGGGTGCACAGAACAACTTCTGCAATTTGTTGAAATGACACAGTCAAGACTTATCATTCCTCTCCCTAGAATTGCTAGTAAAGTACTTCAGGCAAAATTTGGCTTGTGCTTCAGTTCCTACTTTGTAAAACTGCACTGAACCTTCCCTAGTCTTGTTAATCACATGTCCATTCCTGTATTAATGGACATCACAGTACTGCACTATTATGGAATGTTTCAGGAGAAAGGAGAGACAGAGAACTTGTGTAACCAGCAACTCCCAACACGCAACCCCAGCGAGCACATCCTCCCTTAAACACTGCCAGAGCTGCACCCTGCAGAAGGCAAGCATGGCTTTACAAGCCCATCTGCACAGCAATGCTATCTCACTGAGTAACCTCCTCTGAAGTTAGTGTGAGAGTTTGAGTGATGCCACAAATTAAGAGTTAGCTTATAACAGTACTTCAGAGCATTAACGTCTCCTTTGCATCAATGTTGATAGATCACAGCAGACAGAGCAGCTCTGCTGCACAGAACACAAGAACAAGCCCAGGAACTTGCTGCTTAAGCTCTCCATCCCTGAGTTTAGTTTTCTCTTACCCTTTCTTGTTGCAGTTCTCTGGGGTCAAAAAGACAAGAGATGGTTGCTGCTACTTTGTAAGGCTTCTGTTTCCTGTGGCCCACGATGCTGTGTCACTGCGAGGGTGCTTCAAGGTGCAATGAGGGTTGAGATGCTTTGAGAGATGAAGAAGTCATCTGAGGTACTGATGCACTGTTAATGAGAATAAACAAGCCAAACTGGTTACACAACTGCAAGGCACTTTCTTGTATCATCTTCAACAAGTAGTTTTACCTTGTGGGACTGTTTTTCGAAAAGCTACAAAATGTAAAACAAAAGTTGTATAAAACCCAGACAGCTTTTGGTATTTAATTTACCTCCAGAATTTCCAGCATATAATGAAAGAACAACTGAAGGTGACTAGACAGACAATACACCACATTGCTACAGCTGTATGCAACCCAGTCCTGATGTTCCATCAGCTTGGGCTGCGTTAGCCACTTCATCATCCTGAGACATCTGGCAAATAACAAATATACTTTTGTCTCCGTGTTTTTATGGATATAACAGCTTGAACAAGATTAAAAGTAAAATTTGCACTTTATAGAGATACATGTAATAGTCTGCATCATTGCACATGGGTTATGTTAGAAAGGCATTCTCATACATGAAACTTCCTTTACTCCACAGCACTTTCACACTTGAGTTTGTTTCATACTTTAGATTGCTCCCCTAAATGGCACACCATGATATACTGCTAAACATTCTGCTGGATCAGTCATACAATCACATATGTTTGTTCCACATGTGCCTACCAAAAATATCCAGAGCCTCCATATAGCTTCCTTCTTTAAAGTAAATAGCAAGGAATAGACTGTTTTATTCCTCTCCAAAACTTTAGTCCCAGTAGACAAAAAAGAGTTATAGTGCTTTTCACATGGGCAACAAAAAGCAAAAAAGCTTTTTTGTTGTTTGGCTTTTATCATTTAAGCTATCAAACAAATAAAAACAGACTGGCTAGCAGCCAACTTGAATTGTAGTTAAATAAATTTCTATCACACTTATTCACTTTGGAAAATGCAAAATAATTGATCAAAAGCAAAAAGCTCTCAGAATTTATTTTCATTTGAAAGCTTATAGAGTAACAATCTACAACAAGCTACTTGTTCTGCTGTTCTAGGCAGAACAGGTCATCATTTTAATTTGTGACAATAAATAAGCCTATTTTCTTCTGAATGTGGGAAAAGTTTAAAAACCGATGTGAACAAAACATGCCTCCTCTCTTCTAAAAACAATGATGAGTATTTTATTTTTTGTTTGAAAGTATACAAACAGGCAGATATAATTTGACCTACAGAACTATTAATTTTCAACTCAACCCACTTATTTGCAGACTATAGTCTCAAAAGAGTATCATAAGATTGAGTATTCAGCTAGCAAACACACAGGTGAGTTGTTTATTTTAGGAACATTTCATTAACCCAGTGGGGTCTTGGACTGAATGAAACGGCCTTGTTTTTCTCTGTGCGTTGTGGTAGAATATGCACCTAAATTATCAATCATATTTAACCTAAACTAGAGTAATGTGGCTGACAGGAGGAGAGCTGACTTTTAAACCCAGCCAGAGAGAGTGTTTTCTGACAGAGTTTCTACTGAACAACACACATGCAGACAATTAGGCAGGTTTCAGAGCCTGGCCAAAGCTAGAGAAGAGCTGGAAACGTGTTCCTTGGTGTTTCTCATTAGGGATGGACTGAGGGAGAGGGTTCCACGGGAGAAGGGCTGGCTCACAGCTGCCCTTTCATCTCACACACCTGTGCAGAACGTGCCCCAGACTGCTGGGGGTGAGCTGGGTGGGCTAAGTGCAGTCTCAAGGGGAAGCTGATTTTCCCAGCGTGCGGCTCTGGGGCAGTGAAGGTGACAGCCACTGTGTCTGGCAGGGGTGCCCGGGGCAGGAGTGCAGCTCCTGGTGCTGCTGCTGCAGGCAGGGCTTTTCCCCACACAGCCCCTGCACACAAAGGAGGTTACAGCACCTGGGAATCTCGGCCAGGCTGCTTGGGGAGACTCCTAAATTCCCTGACAAGAAATGTAGTCTTGCTCCCCTCATAAAAAAATATCTAGACCTCAACCCAAACTGATAACGCTACTTTAATCCACTACAATTCTGTTGTTTCTCATCAGTCTCTTCAAGTACAGTTACATCTGCACCTCCCTGAGCCTTGGAAGGGATTTGCATTTGAAGTACAGTTTACTTCAGCAGTTTGCATGGAATAATGGATACCCGGTTATTTTTCCACATGCTTTAACAAGAGTTCAGTGTGTGTTAGTCTGTCTCAAAAATCTGTGTGGCAGTCAGATAAAACCCAGACATATTGATAATATGGTCCAAAAGAAAGCATTAAATGCATAAATGCAGTGTGTCTACCAGGACCTGATATGTTGATTTCGTCACACTTTTCACATGCTCTCTTGAATTTTGCTGTTAAGCCAGGATTTCTCAGTCAGGGAAGCAAACCCAACTTCAACATCCAATTTGCCTGCAGTCTTTCTAAACCACAAACTAGTACAATTTATAGAGGATAATATCTGCTATGACACATTTTCTCAAAGGGAATATTTACTGGAGAATTCATCACTCTTATGACATCTTTTTTAACCTCTATGTTTTAAATATATTGCTACAAGTATGTCAATTCACGTGAATTATTAGAGCCTGTATCAGTCAGTAGTAGACCACCACCTGTGGTTTTCACAGAGAAAGCATCTCAGATCTCACGTAAAGAGCATGCAAAGTTTGAATCTCTTTTATATATGTGCAAATTTTTCCAGAAACAATTTTCTCCTTTTTACAGTAAACTTTGGCCTCTCAAAGATGCATTCTGTAAGCACCTTTGCACATGATGCAGAAGAAAAAAATAAGTGAGATTCTTAGTTTCCTTTTGCTCCCGTTTAATCTGATGACTCTCCTGTACTTAGTGGTCCCAGAGAAACCCCAAACTATCTTTTATTATTCTCCATGACCATATTTTATTTCTCAAATATTTACTGCTCAGCCACGCCTAACTGCCTTCAAGGTTGCCTCTTGGAGAAGGAATGACTACCAGCCTCTTCAGATTGCTCTTCCCAATGCTGCTACATGAATGATGTAGTTACAACTCTCCCAGTACTTATTTTCTTACAGTTAAAACATCTGGAGCCAGTTACTAACATGAGAATCACAAAAGGAGGAAAGTTTCTAGCCTTTGTGGTTTCTGAGAAAAGTCACTCAAACATACCCTACAAGCCCACAAACCAGAAAATAAAGTTGTAATTTTATTTATTGAAAATACCATTAATTTTCAGTGCTTAGGGATGACAATACCATTTGGCTGATGCTCTCATCTCAGTGTGACCCTGATGCCCTGACACCTATAATGGGCAGACAGTGGGGTGTTTGATCAGGGGAGGAGCATTTTCCTGTGCTAGGGAGGATGCTCAGAGCTGCTCACTGCTGACCAGCTTGTGGCCACACTGGAGCAGGAAAGAGCAGTGCCACCCTGCCCATGAGCAGCTGTGACTTGAAGCCTGGTTTTATTTCCCACTGTAATATACCTGTTGCTCTTATTTTCTAAGGCACTTGCCCAAATGCTTACAGGTGCAATAACTAACAAATAAAATAGTTGTACAAAAGCAAAATTTAGGCTGCTATCCAAGAGTCACACGGTTTTGGAATTTGGTCAGAGGTAAATTATGTTTTTATAACACATGAACATTTCCAAGTAGTACACAACTACTTCTTTGTGAATCAGTTTTACGCTTTAAAGATACTTATAGATTTACAATTTGGAGTTAAAAACTTCTAAAAAGATGTGCTAGAGAAAACTTTTAAGAGACTACAAGCCATTTTGGTTCATATGGACTATACCTGATAGAAGAGGAGCTCTTGAAAAGCTTCAGAGACCTTTAATGTGAAGCCCTCGTCTTGAAATCTTACTCACCTGAGTAAAATAACTGCCAGCTGATCCTTTCAGTCTGACAGGCTGTAACTTTCTGAGCCTGCCTTGGTCACAGAGGGCCAAGAAAAGCTGTCTTACATTGTCCTTCCCCTCCTGTTCCTCTGTTTCTCAACTTTTTTATCTTTCTTGTGAATTTGGAGAGCTTCCCACTTCTAAACCCTCAAGCTTTCAAAGTGTGATACATGAGCTTAGCACACCTTGTTAACTTAATATTTCACAGAAAAGACTTTCCTTTGGAAATATTCTAGGTCAGCCTTGCCACTACTATGAGAAGTAATTTTTCTAAGGTCTTGATACATATGAGTACCAAGTATTCTCAAATTGTGAGATCAGAATTAGATCCTTTATGATTTCCCACTGGAAGCTGATAAAAAAAAATCAGAGGAGCAATTTTGATCCACTGCCATCAATGGGAATTGTGAGGAGTCACAAAGGAGGAAATATCCCTAAAACAGAGAGGAAAATAGAGAAGGAAAAGCATGAAAGGGCTTCCAGTCACGCAGTGGATGTTACTCCCTTGTGAACACACTCTGACGTTTTCTTCTTAACAATGAACAAATGCTCTTTTCTCTAAGGAAGAGGACAGGAAGAGGCTCGAGCTAAAGCTGGGTCAGGACTGGTTAGCATGGAGCTCCTGTGTCATTGGTTGGAGAAGTTAGAGTCCTGTCAAAAGTCTCTCCTGCCTGTCCCCAGCCTTTGCTCTCCCTTTGAAGTCCATCTTGTGCCTCCAAAATGCTGCTTGCTGGGCTTCAGTCTCCTATAAATTTCCCTGTCCCAGAGAGCTCCCTGCCCAGTCCAGCTTTTCCTATAGCTGTGCTGCTTTTCCTTTCCAAACCTCCAGTTGTAAACTGTCTCCCTTAAAACCGGACCATTTAGGAAGAAACAGATGCGAATTTAATTTATAAACATTTTTTCCAGCAGTAAATAATAAAGCTTTATCTGAATGGATCTTGGTTCCTGCCACATTTGATGTCCCTGCTTTGAAGCACTACTAGCACCTCTGCATTGCACAACTTTTCACATATTTTGAGAATTTGAGGGGGAGGGGGTTAATTTTCTTTTTTAATTAAATTCTTCCTTTCAGACCTAGAGATTGAAAAGAATTAAGGAAACATAGCTTTTTCCAGCTGAAGTAAGATACAGAGATCTCCAAGCCCTGAACTGCACTCGCTGTTTCCTGGAGCCTTCAGCCAAGAGATGCAATACCAGGCCATTACTGCCCCTGGGGCAGCCTGGGGTGGGAGAGCACAGTTCCCCCCGAGGGCAGAGCCCAGGCTGTGCATTCCCACCCAGAGCCAGAGCACACAGCAGCCAGCCAGCCAGCCAGGCAGGCAGGCAGGCACACCTCCTGACGTGGGCACCTACAGAGCCAGCCTGCAGCAGACACAACACACACTTCACACACTTTTTTAAAGGTGTTCTGATGGCATCCGATAGCAAAAATTCTTTCTATAAAATACACTTACTTTTATGCTAAAAAAAAAAATCCAAAACCTAAAAAACCTTGAAAATAATTAGCAAAATATTAAAGCTGAACAAATATTTAGATAGAATTAAATCAAATGTCTATATTTAAGGTTTCTTTTCTTTTTGACTCTCAAAGCTGAGATAGGTTTATCCTTTAGTGAGCTCTAACAAATAATGGAACACTAAAGCCACAGGTAAAGTAATACAGTGAGAATTTACAAAAGTGAAAGTTAAGCACAGATTAATGCTAAGATGCAGACTTTGCTGGCTTGATGACTGAACAATATTAGTTCAAGAACAGTGAAATAAAGCTCTCACTTCTTGTATTGTTTCTACACTTGACATGTATGAGGACAGAAAAACTCAGTTGTAAACTGGAAAGAAAGCCAGAACTTTCAAAACTAGAGCAATCTGAAGATGTTCAGGATAAGATTTTAAAATAAACAACAGAAAAAGCAGTTTTTCCAGAAGAATGCTTCCTCCCCCTCTTCCCTGTCCCACTCTCCTCTGCCTCCAGCAGAGCCAGCACCAGATGTTTCAGAAACCACACACTGGGCAGATACACAGGATCATCTGTCCCTTCTTCCATAAAGATCTCATCCAAAGGGAAAAATTTAGACAACCTAGTTCAAAGAGCACGCCAGTAGCAGCAAGTAGCAAGCCTTCCATTTTAAATAGCTCTTACCTTTGAAAATAGGAATTTTAATGGAATCATTTGTAAATTTCAAATCCAGAAAATTGGATCACAACAGTAGAATAGTCTACATGATACTTTTGTGATAAACACGCTAATCTAAAACAGTTCATGAGTATGTAATCTACAAACATGACTGATGAAAACTATTTTCTCAGGATTAAGATTACTACAAAACCAACACAAAGTCCTGGCAGGGAAGTAACATTTGATAGATTTAAGAAAAAAGTGAATCATTTTTACACCAAAATAGAAGAGTTTCACCCTAATCCAGGAAACTGTTTTTCCTATATGCAAATGCTTTAAAAAGATGCAAATTTAATTTCCTCAAATATATGTAATGGTAAATATAAATTCTAAAAATGAAATATTTATTCAGGATTAATAGTAACACTTAATAGAATGGATTTAGACACTGAAATCAAGATGAATAATTAAAAATTAGTTTCTTCCAAAATAAGATGAATGTGTTGGTTAAAGACACACTAACACATAGAAGGAAATATAACAGGCAATATTTTTTCTCTGACTTTGCTTTTTTACTTCTAAAAGCAGCAACTGTAAAAGATTCCTGGTGACAAGTGCTAGGGTCACACGCAAGGCTGGGGAGCAGAGGAGAGCAGTGCCCAGGATAGCACTGGGGAGGGGCTGGGTAGCTCTGGGGTTTGCAGCCCCTCCATCCCCCTGTGACTGCACAGTGTAAAACACCTCTTGGGTTGCTTTAAAGCATGCAGACAGCCAGTCCTGCCCTGCCTGGCCCGGGATCAAAGGACTGGAAAGGTGGCTCTGTGCCACTGCTCCCCCTGGCTCTGCTCAGCTTCACCAAGGCCAAACTCAGCACAGCTGAGAATCCATCCCAGCACGTTAATCATGGCTTGGGTTGAATTGCTGTCAGACTGAAGCTTTCATTTCCTTCACCTTTTAAAGCCTGACTTGTTCAAAGGAAGGCAAGATTTCAGTTTTGCAGTGGAGCACATCGGATTGGAAATGTCCTTCAGTTAGCAATTCTAGAAAGCAAGTGAAATTTGTGGAAGGAGAACATTTATTACGTAGAAAATATTCACGAGTGGAATTATTTCAGATGTCAGTTGGCAGTGAGGTAAACATAGCACAGCAGTGGAAGACAAAGTCCTAATCAAGCTGTTAAAAGCATTTTCATATCAAGAGAAATGGACTGCAGTTAATATCAAATTTGATTTGCCAAAAGTGCAGGAAATTGAGTTAGGTGTTCACTCTGTCTGGTGCCAGTGGGGTTTCTGGCAGTACAGCCTGGCACCAGAGCCTTGGGGGCTTCTTTGTCCTCTTTTCTGCCTTCACATGGATATGGACAAAGGAAAAAAAGAAATTACAGTAATTTCAATGTGGTGAAACAAAGGCACAAGAAGAATTGTACATTCACAAGGACCAAATGCAGACATGATATTAGCAAAATTTCTTACACAGAATCAAATTTATTTCAACACAGTAAAGATATAATTCAAACCTTTACTGCAGTCTATCTGCAGTATCCAGTTCAAAAGTCCTTTTTTGTTAATTATATTTAAATGGCCTGCAGAGCAGAGACACACCACAGCTGTGGTGCTATCAGAGCCACAACTCCATGTATTCTAGAAAGCTCAAGACCCACTGGAAACAATGCATGTTTGTAACATTTATGATTGATATCAACACAGCATTATTCCTTGCAGAAGTTGTTCCTAGGACTTAGAGTCAGGGGCTGCTGTCTCCCATGGACAGGCTGGATTGAGATTACTGTACACACAGGGATGTGAGGGACCAAAAACGCATACGAGATCACAAAGACCAGGGAGACAAATGAAAACTCCCTGTACAATGATAAAATATTTCAAACTAGAAAAAGTTTGCCAGATTATGGAAATACATTCTTTCTGAATACTTTTTTCCCCTCCGAATCCTAGCCATCTTTAAAAGCCAGGTGACAGCTCTCACAAGAGAAATTTTTCTTCTTCTCTCCTGTGACTTGATTTAGATCTCCTTTCCAGTGACAGACTGCCAGGTTGTGTAAAGCCCAGAGATCTCTACAGCAGGCAGTCCACTAATGACTCAAGTCTGGGTAAGATACAGAGAGAGGTAAGATACAGAGAGCAAGGAGAGAGAAAATAGAAGAAAAAAGAATTAAGCACCCATCTCGTTCATCCATCAGACAGGCCCCCCAAACCCCCAGGCTCAAGCCCTGCTGGGGCAGTGGGAGGCAGAATAATTCCTGCTGGGCTGCAGGCACCCCTAGTTGCTCAGTGCAGATGTTCTATTGCCACTCCATTGATAAGTCACTGTAAACTGCAGCTATTGGAAAAGTACAGCATATGGAAATGCAGTAGTGTTTTCACTTCTTTGTTCCAATGGCTTATATTTTTTGTCTGCAAAGTTTGAAAACTTTTTTTAATAGGATGTTTCTTTTTGTCTCTTTTTCCTTTTTTCAATACCAGTTGCAAAGCTGCCTAAAGTCATAGTCACATGTCAAAACCCTGACACCTACTTTTAATGATTTCCATTTCCATTCCAACCGTCTCATTCACTTAACTTCCTCATTGCTTGGCTACTGCTGCAGCATTCACATCTACATTTTATCAGTGTATTGTGGCTTTCAATGGAATAACTCCATGGTCACTCACACACTGTAATGCAACCACTATCTTCATTATGTTAAGCGGACTTTACTCCTTCAGCAGTAGTCAAAACAAAAAGGCAAGTAAATTTTCTTTATTTTGAATTATAGTTTTCCGCTTCAAAATAATTTACATTGGTTCAAATGACATACAGAACTTAAAATAAAATAGTCCAGTTAATGGATCTTTGCTTCAGCAAAGAATAAGGAGCTCTCACAGTGTGGGCATTTTGAGAAAAATACTTTCATGACATTCATCTGAGTAGAACAGTCATAATTAATTTAAGTCAACTATGCCAAAGCAACATGTTATTACTTCATAGGGGATGTTTACAATGGAGGATGAGTTATTGACTCAACAGGCCTAGCAGTCCTAACAGAGCTTGACCTGCATCTAGCCTGCACTACACACAGCCAAAAAAAACGAAGTCTCATCCTGCACTTCTCACAGTATCCAACCCCTTCCGAGGAAAGAGCTTCCCATTCCACTGTGTTGGTAAAATACAAACTGCTCATTAACATCTTGTATTCATTATTATAATTCATACTAGTTGTTGGCACCTAGGAGTCTTAACCAAGACTTGGATCCTACTCGGTGCTTTAGGAACGTCTTGGAACAGGCAGCTCTGGCCTTGTGTGACTCAGTTTACAAACTAGACAGGCATGGGCAAACAAAATTAGATCCTCTTGCCCAAGTTCACACAGTTGAAACACAGAGCTCAGGCAGGGAAAGCAACCACCACAATGGAATGGGACAAAAAAGTTTCCTGTGAATACTTCTATCCACTCTTGGGAATAAATGAAACTTCAGGCCTCAAACCCAAGGAATCACTTCAGGGATTTCAATGATGATGTGAGTTGCTTGGTCTCAGATTTTAAAGTAGGTAAACAAAATTTATTTTCTTTGCTACAAATGAAGACAGTTTTCAGCACTCCTTGAAGTAGGAAGGGGAAAAGTAGATTAAAAGTCCGTGCTTGTTTTGTTAGAGGATGCATGAATTCTTCTTTTGGGCCAAAGTATCTTTCAGGTCATTAGGACTGTGTGTTTCTGGAGAAAAGTCTGTTTTCTGATGTTTCACAGAAAGTGTAGCTTTGGTCAATATGATTCAGAATAAGGAAAAACACTGCACTTCTTTAAAGGAATGATGACATTACCATTGTACTATTGTTGTTACACATATAGGCACAGCCAAGAACAAAGGGCATGCTAAAACAGAATCAAGAGCAATTGTTTCTTAGAGACTATTATGAGTTTTAACACCCAGGCTAGGGAGCTAGCAAACAAGTAAATTCCTTAGTCATAAGAGCAGATCACTGCCTGGAGAGCTGAAATTACTAACATTTCTTTTTTTCCTGAAAATATACCTAAATCAACATTACTATGTGGAAACTGAGTGCTGTAACCATATTCCACTAGGAAAATAAATCCTCACAGCATTTAGAAAAAGTGGTTTATGTACCATACTTTGAAATACTTAGAAATATGCCCATAGGACATCAGAAACATAGAACAGGTGAGATGGATGCTGAAGAGAGCCAGGGAATATACAGAAGAATCATGTTATCTTGCACATGAATGTCATGATTTCACTATTTCAGAAATATTTTTAACACAAAAGGTGTGTGTAGGTATGTGTACACAGAAGACTATGGAAGAGTGTGGAAGGTTGTGGAAATCTTAATTAGCTTGGGTTAGTCTCAGAGGTCACTCAGGAGAGACAAAACTAGTATAAAAAATATCTCAGCTAGACTAAAGAGCCCAAAGTTCCCATCACAGAGAGAACATTTCTTAGAGCTGAAAGTGTCTCAAAGGGGTGACAGATGGGCAAACATGGAGGAGCCTAAAGAGCAAGGAGGAGACACAAGTGACACCAGCTGAAGAGAGAAGAAAGAAAAGATCTCAAATCCTTGATACACTTTTGTGGCTCTGCCTTCCTTTTCATAAAAAAAAAGCCATTTCTTCACAGTGAGGGGTTTAAAGAATTCTTTCAGAAATTCCACCTGGTCCTGAGGAGTTTGATCCCTTGAAATCTCTCAAAGGCTGGCTATTTTTAATTTTCCTTCAGCTATTTCCATTTTTATCTGCCTTCTGGATAGGAACATGTACTTGGCACGATTCGTCAGTTCTCACAAACTCTGAGTCTTGGAACCACCTTGTCTTCTACTCTGGGCAAATTTACCAAGGGACACTGAAAACCCACCAGCAGAGGATAGATGGTAGGAGAACTGAAGTGAAATCTCACATAACTCAAGGTAACTCAAAGATCTACCATGCATTGCACCCCTGCAGAAAATATTGTTGTCACATGGTCCCTGAGGTCCAGTGGTAATAAAGAATGTGTAAAAGAACTTTTATAAATGTTATTATACCTTCATGTCTTTTCTTTTTTTTTTTTTTTTTTGCCTTGGGAGAAAGAAAGACAGGAGAGATAATTCCTAACTGGAAGCTGCTGCTGGATCCTGTCCTGTAGCTTTGCTCATTGTCTGTTACAGAGATGGGGACTGGGGGATTGTACTGGCTGTGGAATTCATCCAAGAAGATCCAAAGAAGAGTGAATGCAGTAAAGAATACAGAACTAATTGTTTTCCTCCATTTAAATATTTCACATGCCACAGAATGACATGCTTGCTTTTACAGTTATTTTAAATGCTGAGTTTTCCATTTCCTGAACCTGATTTCTTTTTACTCACTCAGCTTCACGTTAGTTTTTAACCATGCACTGCTTGTCAGCTCCTACAGCCATCACACCCATGGTTAAAATAAAAAAGGTCCTCCTAGTATTTAGAAAGCAAAGATCATAGCAGGACTGGAGTAGATTTTAAAAAGAACAAATTTTGTTTTAGCACATTTTGATACTATCTCCACATCTGAGGAAGAAATCTCTTCCATCCATTTGGAGTCTTCCTGATGGAGTGAGGATCAATTCTATCATGCTACAGAGCAATTATACATCATCATCTCTCCTTAACTGAGGAGTGAAGGAAGATTTTAGTACTAACAGGATCTTATACAAGCCTTGTCTGAAGCATTGCAAAACTGCGTATCTACAGTATAATGATACTAAGAAGGTAATGTTAAAGGAGGAAATTAATAAGTTTTAAAGTCCTCAAATTAAAAATACCTCTCACTTTTTTCTGTTACTATTCTTAGGAGTTCTCAGCTTCAAAGTAAAAGTCAACAATACTTTTAATTTCTGTGTATTAAAGTACTTTTGTTACCTATTAAGTATGATTGATCTGTTTTAATAATGAAATAAGAAATGTTGACACACTCCTGGCAAAGAAAAAGTGTGGAAAAATAATTCCTGGATTACTGGATATCCCTTAAAAATTTTCAGCCACATGTAAAAGGAAAGAAAAAAGAAAAGTGAGGCTTGGTTTGAAAAAGAGACCATCAAGAATTGGGAGGAGAATAAAAGCCAATAAATTGGCTGACAAACAAATGTTTGAGTTTAAACTTGGTAAATGTTCATTTTTCCTAGAACTGCATTAAGGGTCGTATGCAGATGAATATAATATGGGATTCATTTAAAAATCATATCTATTTAATATATAGAATAATAAAAAAAGACAAGTCACACCTTTACCTCTCCAACAGAGTAAATAATCTTCACACATGCCTTTTTTCTGAGGCTGACAAAGTCACCATATGGGTCATAATGGAAACAGTATCTTCCACCTCTTTGTACCTGAGCAAATGACCTCCTTTCAAGATGAATTTTCCAGAAAGCAGGTAATTGAATTACTTGAGTGCTGATCCACTTCAAAGGTTGTTCTTTATAGGAAGTATAATCAGATTCTGATGCTTTGATCAAGGGAATCTGTGAACCTGTTACTCGATCACAAACTCCACTCTTTGCCATGAAGAGATAACTAATCAATTACAGAAATACATCTGCTCTGAGTAATGTTATTGATGACTTGACAGAAGGAATGCATAATTCAAAGAGGAAAACCCTTGGGAAAGCTGGCAGTGACTGTGGACCAAGGAATCCAAGCGAGACAGAGGGTGGCCAGCCTGGAGGTAAGTTGGTAATGATTGAAAGGGAGTATCTCCTCTGGCCTCATTTGAAATGGAAGACCCAGTGAAAGGAAGGGTCTGCTGCTCAAAGCTGGTTAGAAATATGGTCTGTCAAACCCTGGCACCTTTCCCTTCCCTGAGCAAGCCTGCTCAGCTTCACAGCAGAACCTGATTATTCCAGCCATACCAGGCTAAGGAAGTACTGGTTCTCTTCCAGAGAAGCCTATCCAAAGGCAGGGTTCATTCACCTGTCTTGTATGTCACACACAAACCTGTGTGAAAAATTAAAACTAGTCCATATTTTTAAAAATGCAATATACAATTAGTTCACAACTAATTGTACATGACTGTAGTCAAAGCAAAACTCAACTGCAATAATTACACCCATGTGCTAAAGACCCTCACTATGAGAGCATCTCAGAGCATCTTTACAATTCAGGCATACAGGAAAAAAGTGTCATTAACTATATCTGAGTAATTAAAAATGTCCTTTTTGAGTAGAGTGCCTTACAACTCTTGACTGAGTTATACCCAAACCCACAGGTCCTTCTGCTCGTGAGCAGTGGGTTTCACTAGAAAAAAAACACACAAATTTTCAAGCACAAAACCCTCCACCCCCACAACCTGAAAGTGCTCTTCATATTGTAAAATCATCTTGAGGCTAACATAGGAAAGAATCTGAGGGAAATGTCTGGAGAGCTTCAGAGTACCAAAACAAAGCCCTTCAAAGAGTCATCTTTGCAATCGTATCTAGCTTAGGTAATTGAAAGATCAAAATATTTGTCACTTAAAAACTTAATTGTTTCATATATCCATTTAAAATGAAAGCAGTTTGGTTTCTTTTTTCTTCTTCTTCACTAAACTCAGTTGAACTTGGTCAAACTTTAAGATTATATGTCATTGCTTTGCTTTTGCTCAGTGCTTCAATGGCCAGTCACTAGCTGACTTTATGCACTGCAAGCAGGAAAGAGCTGACTGGGAAGAGATGAAAGTAGACCTTAGAAAACAATCTCCTCTCATTTTGGCCTTGAATTGTAAGCATTCACAGAAGACAGAAGAATAAAATGTCTGAGGTCTGGACAAAATTTTGCTGAATCACTCGGATGAGGAGGAGCTTGGCCAAATCTGAGAAGCTCCTGCTGCTAAAGGCTGCAAGTCTTTAGTGGAGGGTAACCCTCACAAAGTGTGGCTACAGCAGCTGAAATTCAGTGGTAATAATAATAACTGTCCACAGGCTTTTAAGCAATCCAGGGATGCATGTGCACCTCTTATTCTGGCTCACGTTTTGCATCTATGTGAAGCTATTTATTTTATTACCTTTTATTTCAAAGATGAAGGAAAGATGTAGTCCATGCACAGAATTTAAAAAATTAAGAAAAGGGAGGGGAAGCACAAGTCAATTGAATTCAGTTTTTATGCAGCATGCCAAAATAGGGTGAAGATAAAAGTGATAGCAGTGCACTGGATGAATTGTGAGGTTTGTTTTTATCTTTCTTATTGAACAGATTCCTGCAGTTTACTTTTTTGAGCATCTTACAGCATCTTTGGATTAACCAACAAAGAAATTCCTTTTGCACACAGCATGTGGTCAAATGAAGATTCTGTTCAAAGTGACATGAAATCAGAAATATTGGCTATATAACAGGTATTGTCTTTTTCTATACCTCTGTTTTTCATTGTCAGTAGTCTCCACAACTGAAGAGACACACTCACAAAGAAGTAAGAAATGTTCAAAGTGGGCAACAGATGCTTTATTAGAAGGCAAACCTTTCTCTTTTCTCTATTCATTTTATCCTAACACCAGCAGGTTTCCAAGGGGGAGAAAAAGCAGCTCTGAACTTTTTTTCCTTCCAACTGCTGTCTTTTTTAAAAAAGGTCCTAATTTCAAATGCTTTAGTGAAGTCTGACTTAGTGCTCTTATGCTACAAAACATTTAATGCTTTAATAGTAGGATCACTATGAGTTCCCCTTTATATTTCCATTCTTTTCTGATTATTAATTGGACAGACAAGTCCCAGTTTTTGGTACTCCAGAATTCTGCTCCTCCAGGACCCAAACAATGCTCATCTTGGGTGGCAGAGAGCTATGGGGGACCTTTGACCCAAGTAACCTGGGAACAGTTCATGGATTCGTTCCAGTGTCCTATATGAAAACTGTTTTTACCTCCACATGCATATGAAACTTGTGATGTTATCATCTTAAAAGGATGCTACACTAGTGAGGAGTCAGGCCAACCTCTTAAATGAAGTCAGTTGGAGTTTTGCTCAATCACTGAAAACCAAAATGAACCCAAAGGAAAACAGCAGCCAAACCTGAAGCAGTGGCACAGAAACCCATCTGCACCCAAAGGCCAGCGTCACACGGCCAACAAAGCAGCATCCCTGGAGCCCTGCCTCACATCAAAGTTTCATCACACTGTGTTCAAACTTGGAGTTGGTCAGTGTAGTTATAACCTGAAAAACGGCAGGACTAGCACATTCTTATGTTCCATGCCAATGAGCAGGGATGAATAGGCATAAACAGGGCTTAAAGCCTATTTGTGAGACCATAG
This sequence comes from Irena cyanogastra, assembly GCA_013397155.1. Taxonomy (NCBI): domain Eukaryota; kingdom Metazoa; phylum Chordata; class Aves; order Passeriformes; family Irenidae; genus Irena; species Irena cyanogastra. The sequence continues at coordinate 633,543 of VWZV01016189.1, read as the reverse complement.
GAGCCATGGGGACTGGACAGACATCAGCATTGTGTACATTCCCTGCATGGCAGCACATTAGCTGCCATTCCACACAAAAGTTTTGTCTAGACCAGCAAGAGTATCAAAGTAACAGTTGACTAGCCAGGACTCAGGGACATGAAAAGAAATGAGATGTTGGTAAAAAACTAAGCAGTCAGCAGAGAGAGTTACTAGAGTGCAATTTTGTGTAGCACATCACATTTGATGTCACTCTAAAAACGCATCACAAACAAACATTTTATTTAATTAATACCCAGTCAATTATACATTCTGTTCAATTGCTGATCAACAACTCAACCTCAGATATTGTTCTCCATCTGAATAGCTTAACACATTCAAGAACATCAAAGCAGGATGTTCTTGAGCTCTGGTTCTAAGATTAATGGACTCTACAGGGAACCAGAAGCAATGAGAAATCAGTCTGAGAAACCAGTGAGCTGCTTCTCTTCCAGGGGAATTCAGTGATTCTGAGGTCTGGCTTCCACTGTTTTTTAGTTCCTAACCTGTACCTCAAAAGATAATGATCTGTTCAAATTCTCTTGGGCATCTCTCCTTTTCACTCCTTCTTTTCTTTTTTCAGAGAAATAGACAAAACAACCCTTGGTGATTTTTTTAATGTGTTTTAGGTAAGAGCACAGAGACCAGCCTTTCCTACATTGCACTTAACATTGCCTCACTTTCCAAAGGCACAACTAGTCAGAAGTATTAATTACAAACTAGTTTCTGCTACCAAATTCTGCTTGCAGAAGAACTAATTAGCAGTGGCAACTTTTAGAAATCTGCACAATGGTTATGTGCAGGAAATCTGTGATTCTTTGCTAAAATAATCACCTGAAGGAGGTGCATGAAAGAAAGAAAATTATTTGTAGAATGGAGCCATGCATTTTGCTACTGAAAAAAATATACTTGAAAGGTATCTTTCCAAAGAAAGCAAGTGAACTTATAAAATTTAAGTCAGGAAAGCAACATTACATGAGGAAAACAGTGGGGAGAAGGTCAAGAAAGATTCAGAGAGTATATTACCAAAGAATAAAGCTATTGTGTAGATGAACTGAATTAAATTAACCTCCAACACTAGAGCTCATTGAGAATAGAAAGTAAAAAGTAATAATTTTTAAAGGGTGGAAGTGACTTAAGTGTGCAGAAATTACTGTATAAAATAGGATATTGTGGCTTGTATCTAAATATGTGAACACAATCCAAGGTTCTGCTAAACACTGAGCTTTGACCCTGTTTGTATGGCCAGGGTTTGCTCAAGAGGGAGCACAATGCACTTGTCAGAGGAGGCTGTTGCAGTCTCCAGTCCCTGCCTTTCTCAACATTAAGTCCTGTGTGCTTTCTAGTCCTCTTGTCCCTACATTCCTACTGAAGCAAGGTTTATTTAGAAAAGATTTTTATTAGAGCAGAGTATCATAACTAAGAAAAAAAAGGAAAAAAGGCCATTTTTACTCACCTGTCACCAGTAGGTTCAGAAATTAGTTGTTCTTATCACAGTATCAAAGCAAGCTTGACAAAACACAGCAGATGTTGCTGGATCAGTGATCAGTGCCGCCCCTACCCCAGAGGGCGGCGCAAAGGAAACCTCAAAGGGTGGCCACAGGTACATTAAGTGAGAGCTGGGGAGGAAAGAAAATATAATAAAAAGCAGTCATTATGCAACGCACTGTGAAACATAGTGAAATTGCTAAATTGCTCTAACAGTTCAGTAATTCCTCCTGCTGAAAAGGAAATAACATGGAAGAAATTTTAGAAAGCAAGTCTTGAATGAGAACAAAGAAGGAAATGGTCAAGCTGCAAGATAAGCAAGTAGCAAGCAGAAAAACTAATTTAGCTGGAATGTGGAAAAAAAAAATCCATTATGGCCAATAAATTAAATCTTAGATCTAGTAAATGGAATGGTTTGGTTTGTTTGGGATTTTTGTTTGGGTTCTGTTTTGTAAGCCAACTTCAGAAAGACCAGCATTTGCCTAGTCTATTATTATTTACTCAGATAAAAGAAGCTACAAAATCTCTAATATATGGAAGTGATAGGGACTTCATGTTAAAGTCCAGCTACAAGCGTTCTGCTTCCTGAATTACTATGCTTTAGCACTGAGTGAGTTTCCAAAAGGCATGCACAGGGCAAGAATTTACTCAGACAATAGGACTGTTCACTTTGGAATTCATCTTTCCCTAGAAGTCTCCCAGTTAAAGAATGTTTCTGTTCTCATCTCTACATGCATGGGCAAAAGCCACTGGCATATACAGAAAGAGAGAAGGGACACAGACTACTACAGATACCATGGCTGATGAAGTTCAGCCTCCAGGCAACTACTTCGTACTGGCAGATGTCCTCTCAGGATTCTCCAGGGTACTGTACAAGCTCTTACAGTTTTATCTGAAGGCTAGAGTTTGGAAGCACCGAAGTAGTAAAGCATTAGCCCTGGAAAGCTAAAACTTCCAGGGGAATAATATTTGAAGAAGCACAGCAGCATTTTCATCTGGTATCCACTGCCGAGAGCAGCTTTTTAGCTCGGTGCTGGGGTCTAAGATCCTGAGAAAGATAGGCCCTTGCACTTACATGATCATCACCTATATCAAACAACTCAAACAAAAAAGAACATCTCTCATGTAAATCTCTTCAGGAAATGAATAGAAAGACCTGAAAAGGTTAAAGGCCACAGCGTTTAGAGCTTTTATTCATACCAAGGAAAAAAAAGGAGACAGTGTTCAAAAGTTTTATTCTTAGGCCATTTTCAACAATTCCCTTTTAAAAAAAATCCTACTTTCATGAGAACACTCTTACCTTATTCAGAAGGCTCACAAATAGTTTCTTTTTCTTTCCCTCTATGTATGCCTGTGTGTGTCTGAGAATAACAGCAAGAGTGTAAATCTTTCGCTTGTTCCGTATGCACTCCCTTACAACAAATACCATCTGAAGAGTCAGGGGAGTCCATTTAAGCTCTGTTATGTTTCAGATTTAAACATGCCCTGAAATCCCCTCTCAATTAGATTGCCACTTCAAGTATTAGAATAATTGCTATAAGATACTCAGCACAGGCTATATTTTTAAATACACAACAAAACCCACACACATTTGTGTCCGTGTATATCACACTTGCATACACATACATATTCCATGTAAATACATATGAAAACCTAACCAAATAGTCCAGATAATTTTTCCACCCCTGAAGATGTATACCTACCTACACAAGACCATCTTTTTTTTAGTTATATCCTGAGTCTTCTTCAGTGAGTTGCTGCTCTGGAAATAAGTATTTCAACAGAGCCTTAAAAAAAAAAAATAACCTATATATCTCAAGATGAGTGAAAAATATACCTCCAAGAACACCCATGGAAAAGTTGCTCATTTTTGTGGATTCTCCTTTTTCTGACAACATTGGCAGTTTAACATCCTTGCTACTACAAGGGCCTTTTGATCTCTACAACTTGACGCCACAAGATTCGCCCTCTGTGAGTTGTAAGAACTTAAAAAGGATTGTTTAAGGAGGGCAGCTTCTGTGTAATGGCACATTAGCCATACTTAGAATGATTATGGCTTTCCTGACTTCAAAATGACGGGTTATCAGCAGCATTTTAAGGTTTCTGTGCTGGGAACATTGCAATTCCTCTCTGGATGGCCAAAAGAGTTGAGTCCATAGCAAAGATGAGGGAGAAGTTAGTTCACTTCTGTATTACTTAAATCAGGACTACTGCTTACGGGATTTATGCAGTGGTGAAGCGCTCGCTCCCTTCTCTATGCCACACCTTCTTTGTACCAATACAAATTCTGAGTCTCTCCTGTACTGAGGACTCAGGGACAGGAACATGTCAGAAATCACAACACAAATGTCATCCAGGAAATAATAATAATTTTGTCATTATGATAAACCCTTCTATATTAAAAAAAAGCATTGGCCATTACAGATATTGGTCTTTCTTATTCTTTTCCTCCTTCTAATATTTCAATCCTTCTACTAGAGCTGAAATTTTACTGAAAATGTAAAAATTAAAGATCTTTTTTCTTACTTCCTTTAAATTTTGGTCATTAGCAAGCTGTCTGTGAAGCAGTATTTCCAGCAACCACGCAATAGTTTGGACTTTTAAAAATTACTTTTATTATTAAGATGAGGCCTGAAAATTGAATTTCTCTTACATACTTTCTCAGATAACATACCCACGTGCATGACACATGATGTATTACCCTTGTACCATACAATTACTTGTATCAATATTCCACATGCTATTTAGCCAGTCTCCATGCTCAAAGATAAATCATCCAAATTATGTTAACTGCTATATGCATAGATTATTTCAGTCTGCCATGTTTTCAAAATGAAAAAAAATTGTTTAAATTCCTTTGTAGCACTCTAATGAATAAACATTACTCTTCTTATCCCAGACCTGGCTATTCTTCACTAATTAATTTCCATAACATTTGAATTGGAAGGAATTCAGAACTCAGAAAAAAAATCTATATCAATTGACTGATGAGTTTTTACCTATTCTCTTCAATATAACTCAAAGAGAACTTTTGATCACTACTGAATTTCTAAAGGGAATATGATTTCAATGTTAAGACTAATGAGACTAGTTTAATCTCATCCCTACAAACAAATCAGCTTAAGCCTAATGAAATCTTATTTTTGTACATTAATGTACAAAGGAAACAGTTCAGGGTAAACAGACTTGTAGTATACATTGTTTAGAGACTATTGACTTTCGAATTAGCCTGCTTTTCAAACATTTCACATCAAAAATATAGTCAAAATGCAAATGCAGCATAAATGGCTCTATAATAAATGCTCATTCAACATTTATTCTTTCTCAAATCATCTTTTAAAGCTCTTTCATGCTAATGTCTAGAAGATGTGACATTAGAAAAATTGCTTTGACATGCTAAGGGGCTCCAAGATTAACAAAAAGAGAAAGAACAAGATAAAGCTTTCAAAAGACCTATTTCAGAGGAATTATTACTTCCTTTGAAAGTCTTCCAAGGTTGCAGTACATTTAAGCTTGTTGGCATACATGTAAATGAAGGACTACAAAAGTATTGCACTAAATACAACTTGAATTAAACCTTCAGGCTAATGTTAAGAAATAAGGATAAAGGCCAGATCCTAGGCTAGTAACAACTCATTTAAATTAAAGTTCTTTATTTGAGGATGTGAGGGAGAATTATTTTTTTAAAAAATCAATACAAGAAATTATAAATGTAATTCCCACGTAAAATGGCAAAGACTGATGAAGCTTCCTGATTGAGCAAGTGGCATTCTAAAGGGATGTATTAATGTACTATGAGCCATGCTGTAAAATAGAAAAAGTCTCAACCAGCAACTTATTCTCCTCACATAAAAAAATCCCACTCACCACCAAAAATTCTTAATTCCATAACTAGAAGACAATAGAGATGTAGCTATCTCTTTTTAACATTATTTTGACTTGTAAGCATTAGGCTGAGATTTAACTCTCTTGTCCTTTGAGATCCAAGGGAATGTTAGGTACAGTTCCAACTTTCTCTTTAAGGTTTGGTGGGAAAATCTCATAGAGCAAAGTCCATTCAACTGCAAAGGTTTGTAATATTTGTACAGAATTGACCATCGGGTCAATTCTGCCACCACTTTCCAGGCAGAAACATTCAAGAGTTTTAGACTCGGGACAGATGATAGAATTAATTACACAAGGCCAGATTCATAAACAAATAAACAAGAAGCAGATGTCAGACTGGGAGAGATAATAAACATGAATACCTATGGTCAAAATTCTGACCATGAAACCTACTCTTCCGCTGCCATGTAGCTCAATAGACACCAAAATCTACACTTAACTTTTCCTTCTTATAAAGTATTCTGGGCTCCAATGTTAGAGCAGAATTCACAAATCCTAATAATCCTCTTCTCTCCCAACTTATATTCATCTGCCATAGACTTTCTACATGACCAACACGCATCCTCCTTTGTCTTACCACAACTTTAAAATACAGTTGTCTTCTAAAGCTCGTCTATCCTACAGATATTAGATTGAATAATTAATTAAATAAATAACATCCCAGAAATAATTGGAAATACGTAAAGTGAATGCAGATGCAAAACCCAAGGAGGGTTGTTATTTAAGAGCTCCCCAGTTTGTTACCTTCCATTCACTAACCTCACACTACTTAGCAACACAGTAGGTGCATGATAAATTTCCAATTACTGGTAATGATGGCTTCATGGCTCCTTTTTTCACAATGTTCTGGCTTTTTATAAAGCAAACTTGGTTCACGCTTAATGTTGCATGCAATGCATTCCAGAAAGCATCAAAGGCACATTTAATCATTACTTTGCTAGTAATATTCTTAACCTGTTACACAAAGCCATACCTATTCCTGCCAATAGATTATGTCCTTGTCTCTCACTACTTTTCAGCATCACAGACTTTTCATTCTGACTGTACTTGCCAGCCCCTGAAGAGACCCACTTGCTCGAGTGACGACATTGTGTGTTTCTGCTCTCATGCCCATGTTTAATTCTCCTTTATGAAAGGTATTGTTTACCAGAGTAATAAAACATACCTTACTTGAAAGAGGCCAGGATGGACCAAAAAAATGCTCTTGTCTGGCTTGTCTGGTTACTCACCTAAATCTGTCCCCTAGTGAAAGACACTGTGATGTATTAGACTGTATTTACAGTGAAAATCCAGCCAGGCATCTGACGATATAAGAGTGAGCCAAATCCTATATAATAGCTCCATTAAATGATTAACCACATTAACAGGAACATTTGCAGATGTGTTTCCTTCTAACTTGCAGTTTGTGCTATCATAGTTTTGATGGCAGATCAAGTACTGCCTCAAAAGAACCAAATCACAGCAACAGCAGTAGGAGCAGGGCTGCGAGATGTCCTTCTCTGAAGGCTCACAATTTTCTCTAAGCAGGCTGCTTTGGAGAAAATTGTCTAACAGCATCTAAAATTTGCATGAAGAAAATTTGCATTTGCATTAGTAAGAATTTTAGCTCAACAACACATGGCAGAATAGTTCATGATGTGTCTGCAAGAAAATATGGTTTGAAAGAAACGATTAGCGAAGAGCACCATCTACATACATTTTCTTTTTCTGAAGTACCTCAAAAGTATATGCCACTTACACATGTGGGTCACGTGCAAAGTCTCTCCAGTTAGCATGTGCATTTTGTACAGCTACAAAGTCATAACCCCACTACAAACTTGATGCTGTGAGACCTGAATTTGGGTAGTTTTTTGAGGGAGGCTCAGCAACTCACTATTCACAAATGTAGATGCATTAGAAAGTAAATTTACAGCAACTGCTAGATGAACTCAGATGATGCAACTTTCAATCTGTAAAATCAGAAACAGCAACATCCTTGTAGAAAACTGAGCAAGCATAAAGTAGTGTTTAACTAAGTCTTCACCTAACTTAAGCTGCTAGGAGATGTCAGTGCACAAATCTAATTGATGTGCCCAACTAAAAAAATAAAACACATCTATCTCCAGTATTATAATGAAATTCACACTTTGAAATACTGGTCATTGAAAATGTCATTGTAGCTTAAAAATGGGCCAATTCTTCACTTCAAAAGGATGTGTTCGTTTTGTCTTGCAGCTACTTTAAAACAGGCACAGTCATATACAAACAACAAAAAGAGAACAAAAACATCTTCCTCATTTTACCCTTACACTTTTTAATTCCCCACAGAAACATCACATGATGTAATTAGGGAATTTTAGATGCAATTCTACAGGTTCCTCTTTCTTGGCTCCCTTTCTCTCAAGGGAAGGGAGGAAAGGTTCCTGAGATGAATGTGAGGCTGTCAGCATTTGCTTTGGTTGCACTTATATTCCACCTGAACACTGAACCATAAGAAAAATGAAGCTCTTTGATGCAGACTTCCATTCATCTGCCTGTAACACAAAATGTCTGGAGCAAAACATCTTCTAAGCAGCTGCTTTCCTATATGGGTAGTTCACCTGAGACTGCTGAGCAGGGAATTGAAAAGAGATCATCTCCATAAAAATCTGCTTTGGATAGTAACTTTGATAAGCCCAATAAATTTTGAAATAGAAAATTTTAATAAAAAGTGGCCTTCTTATGTCTGAGATTTCTTGCATAGTGATTAAATCACAAGGAAACACTTCAGAATACAAGATGTTACACTATTCGCCCAGCCCACAGATGCAGAAACAATTTTTGTTGATATAAGTAATCATATATTATTACGATATAAATTAAAGTGGATGATTGATGCACACCTTGGTGAGTGGACAGGGCAGTGGTCCTGGAAAAGGGAACAAAATGCAGTGTAATTAAAATTTTCAGTAATCCACCAGCTGCATGTCAGTGTTTCCAACAAAGCTGCTGCTATTCAGGTGTAAACCCCCATGGAGTGTAAACACTGCAGAAAAAGTGACCTCCTGCCTCCTCTACTGTGTGATCTCTTCCCACACTGCATTCACTTTGCCAGACTGGTATTACAGAAGCCCCCAACAGAAAAGCAGTCGTTATTGCACTAGCTTGATCCAGCTCTTACGTTATCAAACTGACTCCATACATCTTTGGGAGAGCTCCCAAAGCCAGTAACATCTGCATTCGATCCCATCAACTCTGGGCTGTTCATGCAGAGTTCAACTGGATCTCCACAAACTGCTTTTTGCCTTGTTTTCCCTCACACTTTTCCAAAAGGCCTCATCATGCATTAAATATTTCAGTCCAAGATGAAAATGCAAGGACAAAAGCTCAATCTTACTATCCCACTGGAGTCTGCAGCCAGATGCAAAGATATCTACACGTCAAACAGAATCTATGAGCTCTACATACTCAGATACTAGAAGTTATCAAAGCCTAAATTAATTCTGGCCATGACTCTTGCTGCATACTTTCAACCCAATACATTTTTTCTGCAATTACCATTAAAAGCAGCACTATGACAGGCATACTTTTATATGCTACCAATACACATAATTAACACCATTGCCACTGGTCATTCTACTCACAACTTCAGCACATTATGCTTCTGGGCTTAGCCCCTGTACCACAAACTCTGCTGTGCTCTTGGGACCCACGTGTTCTTAATTACATTTCCACATGCCAACAAATTCTTGCGGCTATTGCAGGTCATCAAGAGGCATTTTTTCCACACACGTAGCTGTGTTATTCTTTCCTAAATCAAACAGTCCAACAGAGATCTGGTATGGTTCAGCTATCCTTTACATGCCACAGAGAAATGCCTTGGAAATCAAGACAGGGTGCTCAGATTTTAAGGATCACTGCCCTTGCAGGAATACATTGCCTCTTAGGCCCACTATCCTTGCAGGAATATAATTCTGCTTAGTCTGAAATCATACTTATCTCCAGCAAAATTAAATGAAACTAAAAGCAACTATTTATTTACAAACAAAAGAACCATCTGCAATTTGGCCTCATCACCACTAAAAAACTGGAAAGACACACTGAAGGAGAGAAAAAATATAATGCTTAACTAAGAAAAGAAAGAAAACTTGCCCTCTCTACATCCAGCTGATAAGTTCACAGGTGCTTACATACTGCCTCAATCAGGGGTTTGGTCAGCATCCTTTCACAGGAAGGAACTTTAGTTTAGAGAAGGATGCTGACTTTCTATAAGCCTGCATAACTATTTAGGGGACTTCAAAGTATGAGGAGATTCCATCAAATTTTAGCACCTTTCTTATATTTCCCAGCAGATATAATTGTACAGGAAACTTCTTGTGTTCAGGAGGGTCTTGAGCTTCTCTTCTTGGATTATCAGCTGCCTTCACAGCTGCTCTAGCAAAAGATATTATGTGAGAATAATTAACCCAAAAATAAGACACTTTTTCATTAGGTAAACCAGTAAAAAAAACCTCAGCGTGAAAAATTTCCATATGTTTACCTGAATATTTCACGTGTGTTTGAAAACTGACAACCAAACTTCAGTGGAAAAACATACAGGTAACTAATACATAGCTCAATATTTAATATCAATTGGGATGAAATATAAGATCCAGTAATGGTATAGTAATGGGCTTGGGATGATTGACTTCAGCTCTGAAGGGAAATGATGACAACTTTCAAGAGGACAACTAAGCAAATATAATGACAGCAGCAAGACCTGACAGGCATGATGAAATTCAGATGTGCCATCCATACACGCCATGGTGCATCAAATCTACAGTTTGCTACCATTTCTGGGAAGAGACAGACTCCATATTACACCTACACCAAGTCTCAGAATTAGGACAGAGCCTTCTCACATGTCTTGCCATCTTACATAAACATTATCCTAGAGCCCCACACAGCTGCAATCAGAGCAGTAGCTCCATAGGAGGAAGCCATAAAACTTTTCAAATAATTAATTTAGGCTATGCCTGAAACATCATAATGCTGGGTTTAGGACTATGGAAAACTCTGTACATACCAAACACATGCTTTTTTTTCTATTTCAGTTTAGCAAGAGTTGATGTGTCTATAAACTTCAACATATATCCTCAAAGAATGTTTGTAATTATCAAATATACTGGGATACTCTGATCTGCAAATCATTTGACTGTAAAATAAAAGTTTACTTTCATGGTATTAAGGCAGAAATACCCCAGAAAAATGCTTGGGGAAACTAATCTTTTAAACAGAAAGCAATTCGAATCTGGGAAAAAAAAAAAAAAAAGACAAAAAAAGGCACTCAGCACTATGATTTAGATAAGTTAGTCTTTTACACTTCTAAATTCTATTTCTCAGACACACAAACAAGATTACAGGGGACCAGTGTCTAGATGCTTGGTACCAAAATTCCATAATCATGTCTTTATTTTTAAGATTGATGCATAAAGTGCTTTCATCTGCGGGTGCTACCTATTTTTCCTAATTAGCAGTTTGAAAGAGAATGCCAGAGTTTTGTAATGCAGAGGGAAGGCTTTTTTCTCATCTCAGTCTGTTCCAAATGTCCTGTCGACTAGCAGGAATCTTTGAAGTTGTTCTGTGGCTCTATCCCTTGAATCACAATCGTGTATAAATGCTCTTACTCACGCTTACATTTGGCTTCTATTTTCCCTGCTTCCTGAAGCAGGCAGTTATTTGTCCATTATAAAATACCCTATGTCCATCCCTCACAATAGTCACAGAAAAACTAAAACCTGAGAGCTCCTTATTTAAAATATAATTAGACTGCACATGGTACAAAACCTCCTTTTATCCATAAAGAATCAATTGAGGGGGCTGCACCCTTCTGACTCAGGAGCATAAGCACAGGTCTCCTTGCATGGGACACCAAGCAGGAGCAGCTCCTGGTCTCTCAACATCCCTACTGCACCTCATTTATAGAATCACAGAACACCCCAGCCTAGAAGGGACATCAAAAACCATTTCTCCAACGCTGCAATGTCTCTCTGGACAGACAGCACCTCTTTTAGACTTTCTTGCTGGTAGAAGCAAGGATGGTTTAGACAAAGGAAAGGTGACACTATTTAGAATCAGCAAAATTTTTCTAAATGCAGAAAAATTTCCAACAGCCAACATTCATCAGGCTTCAGTGGTGGCTGTTCATTTAGAGCAGAAGTGGCAATGGCTGTGGAAGGAAGGATGAGTCTCTAAGAGCTGGCAGCCTGTGCAAAACAGAGAACTCAGCTGTCCCTCCTGGTGGACAGGTGCATCAGCCACAAGAACTGTACAGCTGACAAACTAAAAAAAAAACATTTTCCTTCATTAGAGCTTTGCTAGAGCAGATTAGAGAACATTTTATCCACCTTTCCTCTTAGAGTCACAGATAAGTAGAGGCAAAAATTCAGCCTGCTGCACTGAGTGCCAGAAGATTTTCCACCCACACACTCTGACTGGCAGGTACCAGAAGCTCTGGTAAATGCTCTCAATGGCCCACCTAGTAACACCATTTAGACAGATTTCCTGTGGCTTAGCATGTTATATTTTCTGACAACCGGTGCAGAATTCTCATTTTCTAGTAAAATTTTAAATAAGGCTTTTGCCTACTTCAAATATTTTTCTGACTAAAACTTCTTCCTCAGGCAACTGTTATATTTTAGTCCTAACTAAAAATATGGTACGACCCTTAGGAATTGAAATCTGCTTTACTGTTTAAGGCTTGGAACTTAAAGCTCTACTGGGCACAACAATTAAACTCTACACAGTTTATAGCTCTGGCTAGAACTGTTTATTCTACTTTGTCACTAAGACAAAATGAACCAGGCAGAAAAGCATAAACCACTTCAACCCTAGAATGGGCAGAGTTATGCATTGGTACCTTGTTTGCCTAAATGATCATTTTGTCTTTTCACAAGCCACACAGTGCTATAAATCAACAAGCAGTATAAAGCCCTGGGTTTGACCTTTCCTCACTAGACTAACAGCTTTATTTTAAAGCATTATTGGAATCTGGTTTACATAGTTTGCATATGAGGATGAACAAACCAACTATTGAAATTTATGTGCTATAAAAAAATACATTTGAAGAACTTTTTCTAATAGTTTTTGAATGGTACCAGCTCAGCAAGTGAAAAAAATTGAGAAAACTGAAGCTTCCATTGCTAACGAGGGAAACTGACAACAAATAAAAGTGTTATTGTGCCCATAAATCGTTAAAGTCACAATTTAAATTCCAGTGTCACAGTGAAATCTTGAGAATTTTGTAATTAGAGTTATTACATTGTAATAGCTATTTCTTCACCCTGGAATTCCTATTTCCACAGACAATATTCTCTTAAAGTGAAACCTATCATATATAGCATATAACTCTTCCTGGAACAAGGGGAACTCCATTTGTTAAGAAACACTCAGACTTGTCACAAAGCACTACCATGTACCCTTCAGTCTTGTAAACAAACATTCTGCCTTCATTCTGCACCACTTATGGTATAATTAAACAGCTCTTGTCTCTTGTCCAAACATCCACTGAAAGACTTCAAACAGCAAGATTAAGTTGACTCTAAGAGAGGGACAAGGTGTAATAAGAGAAGAACAAAATCTTCTCCCTTCCTCCTGACAGCCTAAGAGCCTCTATCTACATTCTGCTCTTGCAGGACTAGATAGTGATTAATGTTCCAGCTTGATCAACTCTGTCTTGCAAGAGTGAACAAATTTTTTCCCCCAACAGTGTACAGCATAGTGGGAAATCATCTCTGGGTCTCAGTCTCAGAAAAGCAGTCTTTTTCATCCTGGTGTTCTATTGCTTGGTCCCCCACTATCATTCTTTCACATGAGTCAAACCCCAAAATATTTCTCCATAGACGCCTCAGAAATTGGAACAAAATTCCCTTCATTTGTACATGCATCTCTGCAAAGACAGATAAAGATGCCAGGCTAAAGCACTTCCATGTTTCACTCCAGCTGCAGGAGCACCATCTCATTCATGCTGTACTGCAGGTTCCACGTGCCAAACAGCTGCTCCAAGCAGAGTTAGCAGATGTTGGAGAGAATCATTAGGGTTTGGACCATAGTTTCCTTCAGGTTCAGGTGGCATCCCACAATGTCATGTCCCGTGCTGCTGTCTGAAAACCTCAGGCACAAAGCACACTAGCAAACTTACAAAGCAGAATCAATATGCTTTCTATCACATGCTGCTGGATAAAGCATAAGGAAATTAATCTGATGAGCTATCCCCACCTAGATAAATACTTGCATGTACAGAGTGGAGGCTTTCAGTGTTTCTAAGTATCAGAACAGCATAGGAAACAAAGGTAAAGCTCTGGCTCTCAGTGGTGCTGATCCTTGGTCAAATAAGCAATGCTCTCAGAATTTAAGTCCTAATGACTTTTATCTTATAAAGTGTAATTACCAGCTAACCATGGTCATGGACCACTGGAGCACTAGAATTCTTTGACTAGCCAATAGTTCATGTGACAAAGGAAGGATGTGGTCTCTAAGCCAGTCATTGTTAGGTAGAGATTTATGGGTATTTTTATTAAGCTCTTAATTTGCTAATGATGTAGACAAAGGATGCTCTAGCAATGGGTCAAGTCAAAATCTTACCAAGACAGAAGCTCTGTGATGGCAGAGAAATCAAGGCTATTTCTTGATCATCCCTAAGCAAAAGTAATTTGGCATAATTTCCTTAATTCACAAACACACTTATTCCAAGTACGATTTCAAATCCTTTTCTTATAAAATCATGGGGTCTGAGGGTGTATTGTCTTCCTTGTTACTTTTATGCTGCAAGTACAGCTTTGTTATTTCTATGTGACTATATTTTTATAGGATTCCAAAGCAAAAACCAGCTTTAAAAATGGTATGAGCCTTCAGAAAACCCCACTCTTTTTCCTTTCTCAGGAGAGCAGCCATTGAGATAATTCTTGTTTTACTTTTTTTTTAATTTTAACATCAGTTGTGGGTAAACTCCACAAAACACTTCAACCATAACACATATGTGGTTCAGTTATGCCTTATTCATTTTGATCCTTCATCCATGTTGATAAGGATTTAATCATGGGAGTAATCCTCCTGGTTTATTTGAATGACCTTGATTACCTGGACCTTAAATTTCTAAATATTTTCATCTAGATCTCTTTAGTTTACAGTAAAGTGCCATAACTTGACATTATCTGAATTTCCACTTGAATTATGATTTCATTTCAAACACAGTACTAGTTTTTCTTCATTTTTTTATGTGCCAAAGTAAAAGAAATCTTTTAAACAGCAAAAAGATGGCAAGTAAAGTAAAAAAAAAAAACTTGCTCATCTTGGGTGATACACTGGAGAGTTCAAAAATGTGTGAACAGAACAGAAGAAACAACAAACAGTACTTTAGAACTGAAAAATTTAATAATCTAGAAGGAAATCAAATGAGAGAAGAACAAAACTAAAAGCATTTTATTGTAAAGTTTAGCAAAAATAGAAAGATGTTGTATAACTTAGGAAGGATTTCTGAACAACTGAAAGTTACAAGGGGATGCTTTTTGCTGTGCATATTTTGCTGTCACTTACCACTTCTGAGAAAACAAATCACTAATAAGAGAGTTTAAAAATTCAAGCAATATGTGGTCAAATGGACTGTGCCATTGGGAGGATCTGGTGCACAAGGTTACTCCTGATTTAAATAACACTGGTATTGGTACTTTAGTGAGTACTTCATATAACATGTTAAACCAGATTGGCATTCATTGACCCTTCATTTTTGTAAACAAGATTGAATGAAAGCCAAATTGCACAGAATGACAACTGGAATCAAGTTAGTTAATGGAGTGCTTAAGCCAAAGATGTTTATGTAATTTCATTATGTAAATGTTAATATCTGAAAAGCATTAGCTGATGATAACTATGGCACAGTGGTATTTCCATTCATACTACAGGATTATTCACCATACTTCAAATAACAGCTGAAAAAGCTCATTTAGTACAAGCTATTCAAGAGCTGTACTTTTGAATCCTAAATCTCCAGCCACATGGCACTGGAAAGAGACAAAGAGCTTCTCCTTAGAACATGATAGTAATGAACAGCTATTCGTGTGTCAGTGTGGAGTTATGTTTATCTAATATGTGGGCACTGCACAGAAAAATAACTCATTTCCATGAGAATAAAATAGTACTAAACATATCATATCTATATCAGCAGCCGTTGATCTGAATCTCCTTAATTGTCATGCTAATTTAAGCCTCAAAACACAGTCCTCCCTTACAGTAATTCTGTGAAGCAAATGGAGAATCTTAGTCACAAAAAAATGAAGCGATGATTATCTTTTTCACTCAAGAGAATAAGTTTAATAACTTCCCTGTCCTTGCCTTTTGTGAATAAAAATAACAATCATAACCAGCTATAAGTAAAATATCCTAATTTCCTACCATGCCTATAAGCAAGGGATAAAATAATGAGAAAGCAAAGCAGACACTTCTGTGGTAAGAAGATAGAAGACAATCCACAATCCCATATAGTAGCACAGCTGATAAATTACTATCATACTATAGTCCTTTGAGGTTTTTTTTTTAGGATGACAAAGTGCTGCTGCTGAATTCACAAAAAGGTAGTTTGTCCACTGAATGCAGATATACAATTTAAAATGACAGTATAAGTTCAGCATAAAGGTCTGTGAATACTATTTGCAGTAAAGCCTTGTAGAGATTTGAATTTCTAGTTTCAGCAAATGAAGTGACTGCAAATAATAGCAGCTTTTCTCATGTATAGCATGTTCTTGGGTCTTTGAATTAATTGCTTTGCCTTTGTAAAGGCTGGGGCACAGTAAGTGGTATAACCAAGAAAGCCAAATGTTCAGAAAGGGAGGAGGGAGGCAGCCAAATTACTAGCTACAAATCACTCTTATACCGTGCAGGAATAGACAGTGGGATGTACAGTTAAGTTAAAAGGTGATAAGAAAAGGAGATAAGGCAAAAAATGCACTGCATCATTTAGAAAAGAACTGTGGGCTGGCTGCACTGCAAACAGAAGGTAGTAAGCAGGCATCTCCTTTGTCAGCAAGGCTGAGCTTACATAATTATTTAGCCTTTTCCTTGTTCACACTCCATATTCATTTCCTACCTAATGTTGCTGAGAATGAGAGGTAGACAAGAAGCTCTAGAATTCTAATAACACAAAGCCCTCAGCTGCTTGTTTAATTTCACTCGAGTTTTGTGGCAGTCACCGCATGCACTTACCCTAAATCAAATGCTCCTGCTGTGCACAGTGCCAGTACTTACAAGATCAAAGCCTTACAATGGATGATGCAAGTTAGTAAACTTTTAAAATATTAAAATTGAAATGGGACACATTTTTAGCAATCTCATAATTTCAAGAGTATGCTTTCTGTGTACCATCTGTATCCACAAACACTCCCCCACCTCATGCATGGATATATTTGAGGTCTTCGATTACATTATGTTATGTCAGGTTAATGCTAAGGCTAAAACCCAAAGGCAAAACATAGATACTATGGGATTATTGTTGTCCCTCCTATTTTAAATGAGAGACTTACACACATTGCCAAATGTATTTCAGAACATATTTGCTGGCTGTTCCACAGTAGCTGTGGCACTGGGAGCTCCCATTATGAAGCTGAGCGAGTAAGGCCCAGTCAATTCACTCTTCCTGCTCAGCTTGAATTATTTTATACTTTATCATTAATTTTGCTTTGCTGTATCATCCTACAGGACAGGCTTATTTAAATACTTATTTTGTTTGAGTCGCACTCCAGGACCCCTGTGGGTCCCTTCAAACTCAGGATAGTCTATGATTTTACCTCCAATCATGCCATGACAGCAAAGTGTCCACAGACAAGCAGCAGCTCCTAGAAATGTGATACTGATACACAAAGAAGGGACAGATCATGTCTGGCAGTGTTCTCCAAAATAGCAGTGGGGGAAAAGGCCTTCCCAATGCAGAGACATGTATCTAAAACAACAAATTAGTTGTGTTGAATGACTAGAATGTAAATGTTTTTCATTTTATTCTGTTTTTCTTTAAGTCCGTGAAACATACCTGAGTTTTCTATTGAAAAACTTGAATAGTCTTTGATTAAAGTGTGAAAATCAATTGTAGGCATGAAGAAACACCCTTCACAGGTCAGTAAGAAACACCCTTCATTTGGTCAGTAGCCCGATTTAATAAAATAGCAGTAATATAGTGGAACCAAAAGGAACTGACATAACTAATCTCTTAATCCTGTCTTCTTCTTCTTCTATCCATTTGTGTAAAGAATAAAGGGGGTCAACAATAAGCCATAAAATGCATATGTTGCCCAGCAGGGTTTCCATTTTGGCCTGTTTTATATGCTATGGAATTGAGNGTAAAGAAACAGGTGGAAATAAAGAAAGAATGCTGAACCATCTCAAACAGCAACCCACAAAGGCAGACCACTCTGTATTACAAATAAAAAAACCTGTACAACAAACAGTCACAGCTACATGGATAAATCTGGGATATTTTTCAAGTCAGAGAAAGATCTTTTAAGGTTTGCTAATAGTAAAAATTTAGATCAGTTAACTCTTGATTATTGTGCAGGATATTTTATGAATACTATATAGAAATAGTCTTCTCTACCTCGTTAAAAATGAGTGCAGTCTTAATAAAACTCAGGCACCTGCTTCTCTTTCTGATATTATCTCGAAATTATTACTTTTATCATCATTATGTCATCACTGTACTAACTGAAGCTTATTTTTGTTAACTACCAAGTTTATCCTCTTTTTTTCCAAAAGAGGTTGCTCCATGGAATAATTTTGCTCAGCTGATTATCACTTCCTGTTGCTTGAATCTTAGAAACATTGGTTCCTGCAAGCCAGTACGACACAAAAGCAAACTAGTTGTAACATTAACCTTATCTTCAGTTCTGCAAACAGCTCAGCAGGTGGTTCACACAACTAATCTACAATTAGTCGTCCTTAGCAGGAGTATTTCCTACTATCTTTTAAAAAGTACTGATTCAATTTATCAGTGGCAGTTTGTTATTTTTGATACAGTTGTAGAAGAGGTAAGCATCTTTCAAACTGAAAACAGTTACTCACAATTCCTCCAGTTAAGTTTTTGAGTTTCTTGCATCAATATTTGCAGACTGAGCTCTGCTAGTCTGTTAAGAATTCTGCTCTAAACATGCAGACCCACTTCCGAAGAAAGTTCTTTCCCTTGGAATCCTCATTTTTCCCCTCTCCTTTTTTTACCATAATTGTCACAGAAATAGCAGCAGTGTGTGACAATTTGATGTCTATGAAATACAAAACAACTAGCAATTCTTCCCAGTAAAATAGAAATCTGTTTTTCATACAAAAAATATATTTGCTATTATAATCTCTAGGTTCTGCTGTTGTTGTCAGCAAAGAGGAAATAGTTTCAGCAGAATTAAATGTGATTTCTGTCTGCTAGAAGAGGAGCTTGTTCTGGTCTGAAAATAAGAGTATATATGTATAAAAATGCCATTAACTAAAGAAAATAAAAGCAAACAAACAAACCTGTTCTGTCCCAGAGACTGTGAGGAACTCTGGAACTCTTAACTACTTTAATTCCAAGAACCCATTTTAGCCTCCAAAAATACGCTCACAGGACTCCTTTTTATGCATCCAGCAAACAGCACTGCTACTAATTTTTCTCCTTGCAATAGTAGTCAATATCATGAGTTTACAGAACTGCTTCTGTAAGCACCAGAGGGTTGAACTTTAATGATTGTGGGTCCTTTCCAGCTCAGGTTTTGCCAGTATTTTGTAAAGATACTTATTAAAACTTACCATTGCATTACACTGGCACTTCTATTATGTTGTAGAAGTACAATAAATAATAAAGGTTATTAATTTAGTTATTATAATGTCCTGTATTGATTTTCACAAGTATTGTCTTCTCCAAATCCACAGAGATAAACACAAGCATGACACTGACAAAAAATAAGCTCAAAATATCACAATCAGTTCAGATCTTCAGCTAATACAAGACAGCTCTATTCATTTAAAACAGACTATCATAAAGATAAAATAATTCATATCAGCTATAGATCTGTGTAACTGTATAGAGTTATATAGCTCATGGGATGTTTTATTGCTCTGTCAACATCTGTCTAATTTTCATTTCAACTCCCTTCAGTAAATTGTTCCTTCTGCTCATGAATTTATTCTCCACTCAAGATCTGCAAAAGTCACCAATGATTTGGGTCGTCCCATCACCAAACACCTTAAAAAACACTTTATTCAGTGGGAGCTAGATATGTAATGACTATTGACATTTGTAAGAATCCCATCCTGATGCCACAGAGCATTTTCGAGCAGCTCTAAAAGATTTAGCACTGTCTGATTAAATTGGTGTTTGCAGTAATGTCTTCAATAAAGGATTTTACTTGTACCACAGCTTAAAGAAAGTGTATATTCTAAACTCCCAGAGATTACCCAGAAACCATGCACCAGACAATTCAAGCTTTAAATCCATGGATGCTTATTAGTAATCAAGCCAATCTCATTTTGATCTGTGGCTGTTGCTTGGCAGAAGGAAACAGCTTGCAGCTACTCAAAAGCAGAACTGAAGTTCAAAACCAGAAGCCCATGGAAAGGTCTTTAATTATACGTACAGTGTTTTTACTTCCTCTTTCACTATCTTCAAATATATAAACAATCAGCAAAAAGAAAAAGAATTCTTTGATACAGCAGCACAGAGGAAATATATTCAGAAGAAGGAAGAGGAAGACAAGTCAGTATGAGAACAGAAGAAACTATTTCAAAAGGATTATAAAAAAGAAATCCTCGGGTTTATGCTTTAAAACATGTTACAATTTTGTGAGACTCAGAAGACTATGATAACATGAGACTAAAGTTATTCATAATTAAAAAGTTTTCCCCAAATAAAACATTTTAAAAACTGTTAAAAAGTAACAATACATGGCTTCAAAATCTACATATGCCTTGAAAAACATGAACTAAACTGAAATGCTTCATGATTAAAGACAGATGCTCACTTACCAAAATTTATGAGAAAAAGAAAAAAAAAAAGTTTATTAAAACTTACTACCTAGTCCTAACACTGTATATAACATTCTCTCATATTAAATCAAATTAATTATGTTCGTATGCTTATGCATATTTCTGTGTGTGTCTATAGATATCCACACATATAGAGTGAGCATTAAGAAGTCTGACATTAAAAAGCTGAAAGGTCTACCATTCTTAAAGGGGGAACAGTCAAACACAGGTTTGTGTGTGCAGCCATAATTCAAGCAGCTTTGGAACATATTCATCATTTTTCTGTCCTTTTGTAGCTCTCCAATCTGCATCCCAGTCTATTACCCTTGCCCTGCCTCCTCCCCTGCAGCCTGGGCAGAGCAGATGTGTTATTTACGGCAGGAAGAAAACAGCCTCCCTTCCCTGGGAAGTGCTCAGCCCCAGCTCAGCCCCAGCAGCCCAGAACTGCCATTGCCACCAAGTGCAGGTCCAGGCAACAGTAACTGGGAGCCTCTGCCTGGCTTTGCAAAATGAGCAAGTTCCACCAAGGGCAGCTACACTTGCCAGACAGCTCAGTGCCTGTCCACAGCCAGAATAAAATAGCACACCACTGACACAAAACACCAACACTATTCTCCCCACTGAATTTTGCATCCTGGAGTCGATCCATTTTTCAGTGTCAGGACCATGATTTTTTTTATTATGTGCAGATATATATCTTTCTACTCTTATTCCCAAAAAAGCACATCCACTTTCACTGAAATTTAAGGTGGGAAATGTCAGCTAAAATAGTGTCTTGAAGGAGAGTTTTGAAACAAAGCCATTGAATTTTGGGGAAGACATCAGCAAGAAGTAGTGCTAGGAGAACTGCCTAAAGAGCCCAAATCTTTGCAAAAGACTATTGCAAATGTTACCTCTTGTCACCTGTGGTGCTAAAATACAAACTGGGCTGAAGACTCTGGAGGTGGAATTATATGACAAATTTCATCCAAACTGCACAAGTATTTAATATAAACAACACATTCTCATCTCTAAAATACATTAGAAGTTGTCCTGTATGAATCCAAGGTCAGGTGCTCCCAGCTCAAGGGTCAGTAGCCACTGGCAAACAGAACCTACGGGTTCACCACAGGGTAGTGCCATGTCCCAGGCGTGTGGCTGGGGACCAGCAAAATAGCACCACTTCTGACACTTTTCTCCTACCTTCTTCTACCTGAAGGTAGTTAAGGCTTGCAGCTTAGGTTCTGTATTATAAAATAAAACAGAAATTTATACAAATATAACAACATTTCTGCTACCTGCACAGCCTCTTGAAAGCATGCTTAGCAGAACACTCCTGAAAAAAATAAAAATACACCTTCAAAATTCATCCAAGACGGACTTACCAACCCTAATTATTATTCAGGAGGACGATCCCGTTCACACCTTTTCAATTCTTTTTACTTGTGGTTAGCTGCCTGGGGTAGAAAATTCCACATCTGCCAATTAAATAATGACTGCTTATAAGTGTTGCTATTTAAAGGTGATAAACTTTGTAAAAACACATATGTTTCACAGGCAGCCAAGACTGGAATTTTAGTTTCCACATTGCTACTCCAATCCATATTTTATTGTGCATATCTTATTTTTTATCCTGTGTAGTGTCATTAATCTGCTCCCTGGCTGTGCAGAATAATATCCCACAAGAGCAGGCTGCTTTTTGAATATTTTATTGTCTCTCATTGTATTTCCAAAGTAATATATATTTACAAATTCAACCTCCTACAGGCAGAACTATATTGTTTTCCCTCTATGTTTGAGAAGCAAGGCATAGATATCGAATGTAAACAGAAAAATCTATCTACACTCATTCGCGTTGAAAAAAAGAGCCAATCACATATCAAGCTGTGCAAGAAAAGAGGGAAAAAAGAGATTTGCATACTGCAGGAGAAGACAGAGGGGCAGAGAGGTACACAAAGGGGTTATGTTCCTACTGGAATACATCTTTCAGTTCTGCTGAAGGACAGCTCTTTCCAGGATGCCTCTCATGTCTGAACAGATTGTATTCAGTGGGAAGTACACTGGAAGGGCTTGGCTGAGTATTTATACTTCACAATCCTGACCCTTTTTGACACAGAACATTTCCTACCTTACTTTTACCTGTAGCATTTTAGCAGGAAGAGGAGTGAAAACACCCTCCTCTGCTTCCCTCTTCACCCCAGTACTGGCAGCCAGCACACTGAACTCCCAATGGCTCCTCCACTGCAGGGAACTGCCTGAGACAAACATGGATCTTTTCTCATTCCCTGAGACAAACATGGATCTTTTCTAATTTCTGAGCTTGAACTTGACTCTTTATAGGTCAATACTCAATAATATCCAATTGGTCCTTACCACCTGATTTTGAAAGAGTAGAAAATCCTCTTAGAAGAGGAAGAGAGACATTTTCATAGGTAAGCATGGTGGTTTGGAAGTGCTTTCACCATCCCTGTCACAGATGTCCTGTGTGTGTTTGGCACTGAGGTCGCACTGTTTCTTCACTCTCTCCAAGAAGTAGAACTCCCCATACCTCACACAGCTGTAAAGATGACAAATGTAAAAGCGAGGGACTGGGAGCTCTCTGGGAAGATAAGGAGACATTAGATTCACTAGAGCCAAAGTCAGGGCACATTTGTCAGTCAAATTATGCAGAAACTGAAAAAGGTGCACAGAAAATGGGAGGGAGTTGCCCATTAAAAAAAAAGGCAACAACAACAAAACTCGTTGTTTTGAGGGCCCCAAATTCAATTCTTCTAGGCATGAATAAGAATTTTAGACTTAAAACTGAAATCATGATGAATAAGAAATATGAAAATACTATACATACCATGCACAGTGTTTACAAAGCCTTTTCATTTTTACAGAGCTTTGTTGGCATTCTTAGGTTAAGCACAACAATCCAACCACATAAGAGTCTCCCAAGACTGTTATCTAAACTATAGAACTAAAGCATGCCTAAAATAGGTCATCTGATATTTAGAGAGACATGTGTGTCTCTCTATATGTGGGACATATTGCAGATATCAGATTTTCTGCTTTTTTGATCCATAAAAGATTTGAAGCTCATTTAACCACATATTTTCTACTATATTAAAAGTATCAACCATTTGAACACTGCTTTAAATATCACTCCTTATCCTTCAGTATGAGGATGTGGGGATATATTATTTAAAAATACATGGTCAAAACCAGCAAGCCCCAAACATGATGCACCATACAGCATTTCATAGCAACTATGCATATTTTATTCTCTATTCTAAAACCTATATGTTTGGATCTTTTTCATTGTCCAAAATCAATAACATGACAGCTATTCAGCACCCATATTCTTCAACTACATGAAATTGTTATAGATTAGCAATTTTTCAGAGTAGGTGAAGAGTTGTACACTGTCATGCAAACAGCTAATATTCAGCAAAAACTCCTACAGAAAAAGAATTCACAATATCCTTTTACACTTCTTATTTTTTATTATTTCAGTTCCCTGTCAGATAGCTATTACCTAAATTTGAATTGAAAACAAATAAAATAAACACTGCTTATTTTAATTGTGGTTCTTTTTAGCATTAGTCTTAGTTTTCTACCACATTCAAAATGAACAAGTATGACAGTTGGTTTTTCCTTTGTTTGTTGATTTATTTTTTTTTAATTCAATAAATTCTGTGCAAGG
Source organism: Irena cyanogastra (assembly GCA_013397155.1). Lineage (NCBI taxonomy): Eukaryota > Metazoa > Chordata > Aves > Passeriformes > Irenidae > Irena > Irena cyanogastra. The sequence goes on along the minus strand of VWZV01016189.1, from coordinate 609,518 downwards.
ACAGATTTCACTGTGTTTCACTTGTACTTTATCATTAATGATCCTGGTGCAGGAGGCTCTGAAATATCTAGAAATTTTTGTTGTCTTAAAGAGATTTTGCATCACCTTAATACCATCATTATCTCAGGGTTACTGTTATAAGAAAGACAGGTTTACTTAACAAGCTCCCTGTCCTAAAAAGAACTGCCTCATGTGAGTATTTGAGAGCTGATATTACACCTTTTGTGGCTACACGATTAAAGGCTGATACAGCTATTAACTCCTAATTACCTAATAGGATTTTTCCTATATGTGCAACCACTTAGTAGTGTGCTTTTTAGTCATAGGAAAACATTTCCTCAAATAATCCACCTCCCATCTCACTCTCCAAACCTCATACAAAAATAGTGCTTTGTAATAGATCTGGAACTATGAAGTGGAAATTGTGAAAAGGCTTCACTCATTCGTTTTTGGTAGGCTGAAGTGTTCTTCAAAATTATCTTTAAATCTGGGTCACACTTTCCCTTCCCCAATATTAAAATAAAAAATGAACAGAAAGCTAACAAAGCTAAAAAATAATCAGCACCATCTTATAAAGCCATTTTCAGTGCATACCATATTTCAAATTGAGGAAGGAGTCTTCATCTCATTTTAAAACATAGGGTGGAGAAAGAAATTAGCTCCTGAAACAAAACCAACAAGTGATTTAAAAAAACTTCCCTCCCATCATCTGTTTAAAATAATCTCTTTGCTGTAAACACACTATTATTTCTTTGGGGGAAAAAAGGCTTCATCTGGAGGTTTTTTGTTCCAGCTATACTTTTGTAATAATATTTTACCTGTGCAGTTTCTAGCACTGAGGTAGTAACTGTGCCCAGCTGACAGGAACAATCTTCTCATGCCTTCTCTAGTATTGTTTGTAAACAAGCTTTCCACCCTGACTTTTCCAGCTATTCCATTTCCTAGATTCTATCTTTAGGGGGATAACTTTTTTTGGAAAAGGGCTGTAACTTGCTACAGATAACTCACACGCCTTGGCGAGGTTTACATAGAACTAGAAGTCACATACTGAAATAGTGACAGATATTGGTCTTACACCCCTTTCCTGGAAAACTACTTATGTTTTTTAACATGACCTGCACCAGAGTTTATACTATTCTGTTAAGGTCAAATCAAAATAATTCTGCAGAATCTAAGAATTAAAGCTTTTACTGACTTTATTTACAATATGCACCAGTAGTATATTGAAGCAAACTCCAGTAACCTGTCCTTGTGTAGAATTGAAAACAAAAAGCTTTTGAAAAATAACCAGCCACAGGAAGAAAGAGATACACTTGTTAATTTTGAATAGTGTTACTTACAGGTAGAAAATATAACTATGTGGTAAATAAGACTAGGTAAAATAAATCAGAGAAAAATAAGTAGTGCTTTTTAACTCTGAAATGAAAGAAAATCAAAATAAATAGCATGCAATATTTAAAGTAGCATTAGTGCCTTACAGTATGGCAGGTAAAACCACCTACACTACAAGGACTTTAGCAGGCATATTTCCTGATGAAATGGACATTTTGAGAATTTCCTCTTTCCCTAACACAGTAGAAATAAGCCATCAAAAAGAGAAAACATCCACATACCAAAGAATAGAGCATCGTACAACAAAGAATTGAACACCAGATGTTTCTGTGCCATCAGAAAGCATTCAAAAGCTACAGACATCAGTGTTGCACTTTAAATAAAACCCCAAAAATCCAATAATACAGGCCCAATATCCCTAACAAAAAAATAGATAATTGTATTATGATCTATTAGGTATTCAAATTCACATCAATTAACCAAAATCCTGAGCTACTGAAGCAGCAACATTCCTCAGTTCTCAATTCTGTAACTGTCAAAGGTCAGGAAACCCAAATACAGCTACAGACTTATTTAAGGATCTGAGTTCTATTTTAACCTTTAACATGAAAGAAAAGAGTATCCACCAATTTGTGTTAGCCATACAGAAGGGTTACACATACAATAAATGGCACTACCATGATTTAACAGAATGGCAATTCTGCCAACATGACATTTCCCATTTTCCAACAGTGTATGCAGTCTGTTGGTTTGCCATTTCTAGCAGTAGGATTGCCAGGAGCAATGTCTAAAAAGGCAGGATCATCCAAAGTGCAGGTTCCTCTTATTATAAAAAGATGTGAGTACTTAAAAACCACAAGTGCAAAAGGGCTGAGAAGGAAGACACTTGCCATGACCTCACCCTGCCCCAAGGACCTGCTCCAGCCTGTTCCAGTTCAGCTTTGGTTTGACAGCCTGCACTGCCACAGGAAGGGCTGCCATACACACGAATGAAAACCAAGCAATACTGTGCCAAACCTCAGCAGACACACAGTGAGTTCTACTCATTCAGGACAGCCAAGACAATGTGGAATTACCACACCACGTAAGAATGAACTGGCATTCTCTTGAAATGGCTCACAGGACCAAGGCATTAAAGGAGACAACTCACCTCCTATTTTGCTTTCTTGGACAAGGAACCTGAACACAAATAAAAATAATGCCAAATCCATCTCTGAGAGTTTCATGGCTGTAGATATTTTCCTTAAAATCTAAGCTTTTGGAATTATCTTATGATAGACCAAACCTCTGCTTTCCTTTCTACCAAATCTCTATTTGTGTTTGGAGAACATGTTTAAGAGTATGAAAGTTTTCAGGTGGAGAACAACATTGCCCCTTAAATTCACTTAAATTTCTTCTTAAATCTACTTCATTCATAATATATCTAGAAAACCTGATGCTATAGAGATTAAGAAGTCATTAACCTTTCTGTTAAATTGGGAAACCAATACATTGACTTTCCAAAGATCACCCAGGAGCACAGCAGGAGAGCTAGGAACTACTTCTCTGAATCTCAAAAATCTTAACCACATGACTGTCAAATCTATAACATTTAAGACATATATTGCATGCCTCTTGTGTGAGAAGGTCATGGAATAGCATTGTTAATAATTGAAAATGCTATTGTGATCGCTTGCTTTCCTTACCAAGAAAATGTATACGAAAGTCATGCAGAGGCATCTTTCTGGACACATCTGCAAAGAGGAGAAGACCACTTTCTTCTCAGTGACCAAGGAGCAGAGAGGCTCTGGACAGTTTTTGGAAAGCAACAGCATGCAGACTGGTAAGGATGTAGGACATATAAGCACTAACACTTTTTGTGTCCTATAAGAATTCTTTCCAGTTCTACAGGGTAAATCTCAGGAAAGTTCATAAATGAACTCCAAAAAGTCAAACACCACTGCAGCAGTTCAGAAAGCAAAGGAAAATGTCTGGATCAATGTACCTGGGTCAGTATTCAAATGAAGCTGTTTTGCTTAGACAAACAACAGATGTTTTATTTCTTTGTATTTTCAGACAAAGTGACTACTCAACTTCAATGACAAATTCATCCCAATTTATATGCCTGGAAAAGCAAATTACTAACTCACTTTCCTTATTACTCGTAAGAATAACTGTTTTGAATAGAAGCACAAGACCTTCTAGTCCAAGTAACTTAAAGACCCTGAGAACTAGAAGCAATCAAGTCAATTCATAGTCTACAAGGAGTATTTTCTTTTTTAGCAAATTGGTCTTGAATGCAAACGGTCTTGACAAAATTACCTTTTCTAGCACATCCCCAGCACACGTGCTAATGCTGTTATTTAATGAAAAAACCTTCCTTTAATTCAAAATAGTGTTAGACATAATACTCAACACATATACACTTTCATTTAGTTCAATAACGTTCCATTCTTTACATTCTAATGTAATTACATACAGTTTATCTAGAAAAACAATTATATATGCAAAAACAGTAATTTAAGAAATTATTTTTTATTTTATGAGACAGATAAACCCATAAATATAAAACATCAACAATTAACCATTTTTTTCCTGTTTGCAGAATTAGTATGCGGTTCTTACATTTTTATTTAAAATAATCCACCCTATTCATGAAAAATTAAAAACAAACACTTTTTAGGCAGTGTAAATCCTAAATTGAGTTCTCTGTGCACTAAAATTTATGAGAAGAGTTTAATAAAAACTACTATGCAGAAGCTCAGTGACACTGAATAAGAATTAAACAAGAAATGCTTTGCCAAAATGCAGGAATAAACCCCTATGCATTCATGCTTTGTCCACACGGGCTATTCTTGCTCATGTATTGAATACACACAGTATTTTAAATAGTCTGTCCATCCAATGCAAAATGAGTATGATTAATGGCTAATTGCTCTTTCTTGCTTGCTATCCTTCACATGCTATGATATCAGAGTTCCACAAGGGCAACTGTAGTGGGCTGGCCAAAAAGCCTGGAGGGGAAAATTAAATCCCCTTCTTAAGCAGCAGACTAGCAGTCTCCTCCAACAAAGGCTTTCCTTCCCTTGGTGGTAATGTGATTCATTTTCCTATAAAGAAGAAGGCTGGTATTTCAATGCGTAAAGACAGCCATTACTGTGACATTTAACAAGCCTGAAACCTCTGGCTTTCTTGCTAACCTAGATCTGCCTTAAGGCTATCAGAGACAAAAGAGGCCTTCTCCTCCAGCAAGCATCAAAGACCTAATAAAAAGCCAAGAACGAGTAGGCAGTCAGCTTCTGTGTCAGAAATGCAAAATAAAAATATAATCTATGCAAATTTGAGGCATGCAAAAAACTCATGGAACATTGCTTGTGTGTACAGTTGTACTCATAAAACCTGTAATGCACTTTTTGAATTATTCAGCAAGAGGAGGCTGAAAAGCAGCAAAGAAGCTTATTATGTTTGCTTTGCTTCATAGACTATTAGGTGGACAAAAAGAAAAAGGAATTTAGTTACGCTTGCTTATCTCCTAACCTTATAAACTTGGGATTAACAGATCAAAGGAGGATTTGGTTCAGTTGATAGAAAATGGAGCTCTTTTATAGCTGCTTGGTCTCCCTGTCCCTTATGATCAAATGAGCTTAGCAATTGATAAAATAAATGGAGATTTGAATTCATGTGGTTTAGTGTATATATATATAATATTGCTGTATTGCATCGTACATTTGCATGCAAAATTAAGTAACAAGTAAAAGAAGATTAAACATTGCATTTATTTTATTTTGCTTATGCCCTGCTAGTGGAACTCAAAGTGCAAACACAAGCTGCTGTACTGATATGATTTAATTTTCTTCATGATTTTATGAGGTATGAAGGGCAGCCCATGTACAACAGGTATGAAGTGTTTCTGGTGCTTCATTCCCTCATCTTGCCATTGGTCTGAAACTGAACCCACACCTGACCTGCACCTGGGGCCCTGCACAGCGCTGGGATGTGGAGAGGGGAACACCTGGGCAGTGGTTCAGGCAGCTTTGCTCCACACAGCACTGACACCAGGCAGCTGCCAGTAGGTCACTGCAGATGACAAGGGACAATGCTGCCTCTTTTCTCTACAACATTTCAAACTGCAACTGCAGTACACCAAAAAGTGACCTACGATAGCAAAGATGGTGCTGCTTTTTATTCATTCACCAACTCTGTTATTTTGCTCTGGGCTGGAGATGGGTGTATTCCTGGATGAATTAGGAATAGTTGCACCTTTTAAAGGACTGTAAATATTCATTATGAACCAAAATTAAATTACACATGCTTTTGAGAGCCGAGGTGAACCCATTTAACTACAAATTACTAGAAGTTATGCATCATTTCATTTAAAAAATATCATCCTCTTCACATGTAAAATCACTTCCCATATCAATTAGGCCACACAATTTCCAGCTACAAAGCACCACATTTAAAAAAGGAATTAAGTAGCTTGCGTCACTAATTTTTCTGTACCCACACTGGAAATGCATGTTTTGACTGCAGCTTCACCACAAAGTTGTAGCTCTGTTACTATGAATGATTGCTTCTAGAATAACTGAATGGGAATTACACAAACTGTCCTCCCATGTGTTTGGTTAATATAATAGCTCATGGGATTTTCCAATTACCAATTAAGGATTGCTCATAATATTAAAATGGCTAAAGAAGAATACCAATATCTTATTTATCCCTCAATACTTCAGCATCAGTTATCATTTTGAGATATTTATACTACATAATACTTTTGTTCAGTATATTATATAATACTTTTGCAACCAAGATAGAACCATTTTAAAACTAGCACAGCAAGAACTTCTAAGAGTTTTTACAAGATTAAGAAACCTTTTGCCAGAAGAAATTTAAGGAGAGATTTATCAAAGTCATTTAAAAACATGTCAGGGGAAAGAGGCAAATGAAAGCCTTTTTATGATAGGAAATGTAAAGTGCAAAGAACAGATAAAGTCAGAATTCTGTGAGTGACACTTCTCTGGATGGATCTTCACAACTAAGAGAGAGGCTCTCACCACAGCTGAGTTAGTGGCTGACTTAGAATAAGGTTTATCCCAGATAAGGTTTGAATCAGTCACTGAGCAGAGAACAGCCACTGTGTTCTAACTGGACAAGCGAAATCAGAATGTTGCAACATTACTGAATTGAAAGATGCAACTGGTAAGATTTCAGACACTAAGGTTGGAAGAAACCTTGCTAGATCCTTTATATGTATGCAAATTAGACATCCTCCTTTTTTCTTGCAGCTTAGTTCAACAGCTGCAAAATGGTAAACTTCTCCAAAACACATCTGCCAGACCCAGAAGGTTCAAAATCTGTGGATCTGAAGACAGCTATATCAGATCTGCTTTTCCTGTGGTGGATTTTGATTGGCACATATTAGACTTGATGTTTAGACAGCACAATCTTGCACTGCATGTTTGCTGGCACAATTTACTCAGGATCCCAGAAGAACAGGAGGGGAAAAGAAAAATAGAAGGAAAAGAAAAGGAGAAAAACAGGGGGAAGGGAAAAGGAGAAAGCTTAGCAATGAATACAGAAAGGCAAGGCTTACTATGTAAGTCTGAGTACCAAAAAGCCAAGAATGTTTTTCCTAGCTACAGAAGTATCTCAAGCAAGAGGATAAAAGGTTACCTCCTAAACCATACAATTTTTCAGAAACAGTATATTCCTTATCCATTTAGGGCTAACATTACAAAGAACAAATAAACAATACAAGTTGGCTACAGATTTTGTCATTTCATTCAAATGACAGAATATCATTTGTTTTTGTTGGAAATATAACAAACGACAGCCAAGCAATACAATATTCTTTGGCTACAGCATAGATCTATGTACCATTTCACTAAAATAAATTAAATAGACACTGGGGGGATAAAACACTATGTTAGTGTATTGTATTACAAAGATAAATGTTAACACTTCCAAACTTGTTTGGCTCAAAAAGACACACTGAATGTATTGCAAAAATATCTTCAGGATAACTGGTCTCAAAAATTACTTTATGAAACCCTGGTATCTAAGGCAAAATCTAAGACAAATCAATCAAAGACAAAAATTAGAAATTGTTTCATTTTAGCAGCACTATTTGGTAAAACCTTAACAAAGCAAAGGACAATAGAAGACTACATTTCCCTTTCTTAATGTATTAAAGAAATACAGTGGGTAAAGGTACAGTTAGTTTATGTAGCACCTCAAATTCAAGGTTTTATTTATCATCACAGGAACTTTGAGAAGTTCTTTAATTCAGTGTATATTAAATCAATGTGTTAAAAATTGTTATGTTAAAAAACAAGCACTCTATAAGAAACAAATGAAGTTGAAATGTAGACCTATGGATGCCCTCCTTATCTGTCTTATCATTCCATGCTGTAGTTGCAACAATGCTGAAGCTTTGCTATTCTAAATTACTAGTAAGGAAAAGTTACTGAGAAGTAATTTGTGGCACTAAAGTGATATAGGGAGCATCTCCATCACAGTGCCTGTTGCTTCACCTTGCCTTTAAATACTGTGTAAGACCATTGGTTGCCTGAAGTCTCAGGCTGAAAGCTTTGGGAGGTTTTATTATTATTATAACCAAACACTGGGATTCCCAGTGTTATACATGTAGTGCGAAGTCCTGTTACTACTTGTGGTGTAGAGTCTTAAACTGATAATATATGCACTTAGAAAGGGGCACGTTTTGCTAGTTTGTAATCACAGTGTAATTCTGTGGATACAGATTAAGAACTGCTGGCGTTAAGTTTTTCTTAGAATCCAAAAGGTCAAATTACGGTTTCTGCAAAGTGATCTGCTATTTCCCTCTGCTGATGGACTCTCAATTTTATATTGAGCTGGGTTCTTTCTAAATGCTTTTTTCTTTCTTTCTAAATTTCTAAATTTGTCATGTAAATCTCAATGTAAGACCTCAGCTGAGGGATAGATCCATGCCCACATTGTGGGTACTACCATTTTGCAGACCAGTAAGCTGATTCAAAGGAGTTACACAATGAATCCATGGGGAAGCAAAAGTTGTGACTGAAGTGGGAGAACATCTCTATTCTTAAAGGGACTCTGTTGAGCTTGTGCAAACAATATTAATTATATGTATTAGATTAAGTCATATTGTGCGATATATATGGTTCTTCCAATACACAGAATCTTACACAGTTATACTACATAAAGGTTTTCTGCAGTACCTCTAACCTGTTTGATTGTCAATCCAAACATAATATTTCTGTTGCATATTGATACTGCATGTTTCAGTGTACAATACACCACAAGAACTTTCAAGTGTACCTTGGTACTCCTTGAATGATTATACAACAACTAAGACTTCATAATGACCATTACAGAATTTTACTGTAATGAAAGAACTGCAAAAAAACCTGAAAAAACCAGCAGGCACAGATACAGAATAAATTATATCCAGCTTCTTAATATCTGGTTTTCCCTCTAAAGTTATTGCCAAGAACAGAAACACACCGCACATTTTATATCCTGCAGTTAAAGTTCTTAGAAGTATTATTAGTTGTTTTCTTTGGCAATGCAACAAAATATACCTCCAACGTTCAGGTAACTGGATATGGTATTAACTGAAGCAATTTGCTGAACACAGGCTTTCATACTCAAAATATGTTACAGAACTCCACTATATCACTAATAAATACTACAGCTAAAAGTCAGAGAAAGCACAGGAGAGTCTGTACATGTGAAAGTAACTACAAGAAAGTCTGGTTTTATTTTTAAATTTTTCATGTGCAGAAAAATCTTCAAGAATTTCAATCTGAAAAATTTAGTTTAATTATGAAAAAAAATGTTATTAGACTAAAGACTCTTGTAAACACTGCCTCTGTGAACTCCTTCAGGAAAGGTTGTGAGTATCATTCCCTAGTGAATAGTTTCACTCACGCACAAAGTAAGACAGGAAACAATAACAAGGAGGAAGGAAAATTGAGCAAGACCGCTTTATTGCTCATTACTAGAAGGTAGCATAAAACAATTGCAAGACTAAGGGGATCTTGAGACTTGAGTTATTTGAATGAGTTCCCACAAAATTCCACAGCAAAAAGGACACTTGGGCAGGTAGAGTTTGTTCTGTTCCTCTGTGGAGCTCAGTCTTTGCCAGGTCCCCACCAGGTCTTCTCTCACTGATTTAATCTACTTTCTCTTAGTTGCCTCACTGCCAATGGGAGAAAGATTCTGCCTCAGCTATAGAGCAGTTTGGGTTCTCCCTCTCTTTGGACAAAAAGAGACCTTTCCTTTGAAAGCGTACCCTTTTCTGAATTAATTATTCACCTGAACTACCCATTGACAATGGAGTCAACATTATCTGTTTTCTCCCCTCTAAAGAACAGTATCAAGGTAATAAGTAGTACAGGTGCAAGGACAGGCCAATACTGCAATTGTCATTTAGTTAAAGATAAGAAAATAGTTATAAGTAGCATGCTAGTGGGGTTACAGAAGATGCTTACACTAAAACAGAGGTTCCTTCTGGGACAACTCAGATGTTGGCAGCAATCTTGCCAGAAAAAAATCTCTTAGAGCAGCAATGTTCAAAGAATAAATGTCAGACAAACAAAGGATTCAGGGACAGTGGTTCAAGTGTAGGACTATACTGCTGACTCCTAATCTACCTGTAATAGCTCTGCCTCTGACCAGATTGAGATTCCACCTACTGAGTCTGCATTGTTTAATCCAGCAAGGACTAGACTCCTTGAGGGCTATAGAATCACTGCTGAAGTAAGACACATTAAAAGAAAGGGAGGAGATGCAGACCCACGCTGCTCTCAGAACACTGTGACCAAAAGCTGATTATCATTAATATCTTATGAATCTAAAGGTTACCATGAAGTCTAGCTCCTTCCTACTTTGTTGTACTGATTATTTTCAATCTACTCACAAGATAGAAAAGGCACACAAAATAAAAAAATACAGAAAATGCCAGGTCGGTTTATCTTTGGAAAGAAGAGTTAGAATTTAACTCGATAAAGTGAAAGTCTAATAACCTGAAATCCAGCAGAGGTGATATCAGCATACTTAAGGAGGAGAACTACCAGATAAAAAATAGCTACAAGGGAACACAGGAGAGAACAGACAAACACACACCAAGTAGCAGCTCATCACTTAATCACTTTAGCAGTAAATATAATCAGATAATCAGCTGAAATCACTCTGTGTCTGAAGCAGTGAAATAAACTGAGGAACACTCTAGAGCAGTCATGATTCAGCAGGGATAGGTCTTTGCTCTTAGGCCAGCTTTATCAAGTGCTACCTACTAAGGTGAAGAGGCAAACAAATATGAGGGAAAAATTAATACAAAGAATAAATTCCTGAACTGAAGGGCACCCTGAAACCAGGTATTTAGGACTTGAGACAAATCTCTTCACAACGATGAAGAGCCATAAGGAGGCAAGAGCAAACGAGAAATAATTCTTTACCAAGATAGAAATATTACAAGTTCCTAACTGAGTCAGAAAAAGTTTACACCAGGATTCAGTGCTGATACACAGCTAAATTTGTTTTCTGAGCATCAGACTGACTGTACACAAGAACTGTGCACCTGGGAGTCCCCGTGAAAACATATCACCTATTAAGCATTCACATCAGATAGCACACATATTTTAAAATGACCAATTAGGAAAGCATCTAACTGCTGTCATTTACAGGATTTTTCTCTGCTTCTGAAGTTCAGCTGTAGATCTAGGTTAGTAGTCTCAAAATATTCATTACTTGTTTTATTTATTTACATTTTTAGAAACCTCACTCATGTAATTAAGATACTGATAGCATTATTACCAGCAAAAAGAAAGCTTCTCCATTCCTGTTAGCCTATTACAGATCTCAGGGGTGCTTTTACAGAAAACAAAGATTCTTTTGCTTAACATTTGGCCATGAAAGATGCTTTTCCCAGGCAATTCTGGGACTCCAGAGACAATCTATGTTAAAAAGTGTAACATTCAGTCAAGATTCAAGTAGAAATTTTCTGTGTGCATGTGTTCACAAGACAGACTGCAATGTTGACAAATCAATGGAAGAGTCTTACAGCAAAATAAGGTTTAGTTTTGGAATATACTGTGCTGGTTTAAGTCTTCTGGACATCAGGTCTCAAAACTCCCCTCACTGCTAAACATGGTCTATGCTAAAATAACAAAGATAAGACCTCAAATACTCTGTAAGACTTCAGTGATTTCCAAAGAGAAGAATCAGAAGCTCAGTTTAAGGTGTGTAATATGCTTAATTCAGGAAAGAAAAAAATCTGGAAATTGTAAAAACTTGGTTTTGTTGAAAACAGATCCTAATGAAAAAATTTACGTAATGCTGGTTGATTTTATCTTCCAGAAAAACATTTTGAAGAGAACTTTAATTTCAAGTTGCGTACCTCCAGCATACACATTCTGTGAATGTTTCTACAAAAACAAAACCAAACAAAAATCATCCTGCACGTAAGAATTATTTATGTTCTCTGTACAGGTCTCTAGCCCCAAACTACCTATGCAGTGGTTACCTACTAATAAAGAGAAGTGTAACAGTACACATAACTAATATCATTCATGTACCCTAGTCTAACATGAGATATGGAGCACTGTTTCACTTTTTTTAGCTTATATTCACCTTCTTTTTACAATATCTGATAACTTTCTACTAACTCAGCTCATATTACTGACGGAAACAAATCTAAACTACTTACATATAACTATATATAAATGCACATGGGATATTTGAAGATTTCAGATCCTCAACCAAAACCATGACTATAAAGTTGCATTTCTCTCACACAGAAACACATTAAAATATTTTCCCTAGTATTTAATTCAGGAACATAATAATTTGAATAACAGAAGTTTTCATGAACTTAAAATCATTACAGAAACATCAAAATCTATGATGTTATGATTTACAAAGAGAAAAAGTAATCAATATTCATGAATTTTCAGGTATATGAAACTACTTAACAAGCTACATTTACAGAGGAAAAAAAAGTAGGAAATAAAAGAGTAATTTTTACTCTCTTCAGATGTTCTTATTGTGACAATAAGACCCCATCAGTGACAATTATGTACTTTCAAATTTGTGTCAGTTGGGTTGAAAACTGTCCCAAAGGCAACTTTTGAAGAAAAGAAAACATTTATTACTATTATTATTATTATTATTATTATCAAATATGTTGAAAGTTAAACATTTCTTTACGGTGGTTCAACAAGTGTTTTATTCATTATGAATTTTTAGTCCTACTTTTTCCACAAATTCTAACCAGTCTGAAAGTAAGATAAAATGTGTAAATAGCTATATGTTCTATAATAAGAGCAAATCATGCATCTCAAAATAACTATTTGGCAGCTGCTTTCTCACGTGTCTTGCTGAAGACGTCAAAGTTGTCCACACCATTTTCAAAGCACACTACACTTCTAAGTAGGCTTCCATCAGATGTTAAGTAACCCATCAAACTCTTTCCAATTTACATTAATTCCCAAAGAATTCCATATGAATCAGGTAGGTAATCATCTTGAATCTGGTCTGCTCATTGGAGTTCCATCCACAACCTTAAATACCTCAACACCTTTGAAAATAGGGTCCTCTTTGCCTTTATAAATGGAGGTTTTGTGTACTCGTTGCTTTCTTCCATACCTTCCACCAAGTGAAATAAGTGATCCAAAGCTCAAGTAACTATTCAGACCAAGATGATTTAATACAACATTAAGCTCAAACCTAACATATTACCTCCACTGACTTTCAGTAACTTTCAGAAACAAAACCCATTTTCTCCATAGCTAAAGCAGGCTTTACTATCTTTTCATCTTTGTACTCCCAACCTGCTCCATGCCAGATGGCTGAAGGAATATGCAGCCTATAAGGATTCACTCACAGATCTAAAAAAATGGCTGGGCTGTTCAAAACCCAAAGGAGTTGAAGATTGTCTGAGGCATTTTTTTATTTGACTGGGATTTAAGCACTTAAGTCCTCTAGATTTCTTTTAATATCTGTTCACTGACAGCCCAGGTGAAGGAAAATGCATTCTGATTGACTAAGTGAACATGACCACCTCCAGTAGGAACCCATCTTAGTGCCCTTCTGTGCCTGTTTGTTGTTTCATATCAACTCCAATTCAATAATAAACTGTCACACTAATTAGGACACACTTAATTACTATATCATCCTTTTACTGAAATTTTAAAAGGCAAGAACCAAATTTACCAAGTGCAAAAAGAAGAAAATTGTTATAAAGGATCGAGACAATAGCAAGGCAGGCAAACAAGCTTGGAATACAAAGCTTCTCTTGGCAAACAAACTCTATATACAACAATAACTGGGTCCTTTTGCTAACACACTGGTGAAGAAAGCAGTATGGGGGGGGTTTGCTGGGCTTTATTTTTTTTTACTTATTTGGAAAAATTCATTCATCATTTAATTAAAATACCTGTAAGTAAATAATGTATCAGAGTGAAGGCAATCTAAATGGAAACATACATGAGGGGATGTGAAATGGCTCACTGCACTAAAACAATGCAGGACTCCAGTTCTGATGTGGTATCAGCAGAAGTTCACAAATTTGTTTTGCATCATTTCAGCTTCATAGATGTTTTACCACATCTATGTAGTGGACTCATTTAAGCCATAAACTAGAAGAACAAAATCTGTAACTAAAATTCTTGTATGTCAAAATATATTAGAATCTGGACTGAGAAGAAAATGAAAGCAAACCATATAAAGAAATATAGTGGTGGGATTTTTTTGAAACCTATGGCTTAGAAAACTTTGGACACCACCCACAAATTTGTGGCTTATAAAAATCACTATTACAGCCTATTTACAAAAATACTCCCAATCATTGCATCTGAATACATACAGCTATAGCTCATGATACTCTGAAATCTTCTAAATACCTGCCAATCAGGGGCCTCCAGCCCACATTTTTAGCGGTCCTAATTGAAATGGTATTGTTTTCAAGTATATTGGATTAGAAAATAAACTCTATTGCTGATTCAGAAAAACTGTCAAAGACATAAAAAGCCACTCAAAGCAAATAGTAAATTAGTCTGTGATTTATGCTCAACATATAAAATGATCAAAGTCAGATACACATTTTGAAATGTGTAGGGAACCAGAAAATGTACCAGGTCCTGCTAATATATGGAATTATCAAAGACCTCCCAGATTACTTAAGTTAATTCAAGCCCCTTGTTCTCAATTAGACTCTTATCATGAAATCTGCCATTCAGTTCCTTACTATCACATCTATGCCAAGAAAGTAGCACACACTGGAAAAGAGTTTTATTGCTAAACCCTTACATCTTTTCTTTCCCATAAAAGAAATCTTTTTAAAGAAATGTATTTTCTTTCATGTGAACTTGATGCTGTCTAATTTAGTTCTTGATGTTTCTTCCATTGTACAGTTAGGCGTCCTTTGAGGAAGGAAAAACAGCTTGTGTTTTGATAACAAACACAAAAAATAGTTGCATCTCTGCTTTCAAAGAGACAAGCTGTTTTTATTTCCTCTGAAGAATCTCATTACAATATGATGGACAAAATGTCAGAAATAATTAAGTGCAAAAGGTGGGGTTTTTTTCCTCGAGAGATATCAACTATTGGAAATGCTGCTGGTTTTTGCAGGTCTCTCCTACCCTCCCCCCACCCAATTCTTTATCACTTAACGTGAATTTATTGCAAAGCAAATTAA
Source organism: Irena cyanogastra (assembly GCA_013397155.1). Lineage (NCBI taxonomy): Eukaryota > Metazoa > Chordata > Aves > Passeriformes > Irenidae > Irena > Irena cyanogastra. The sequence goes on along the minus strand of VWZV01016189.1, from coordinate 594,514 downwards.
AAGCAAATGAAAACTAAGAAGAGAAAGACAGATTCAACAGGAAAATAGCACTAATGCTTTTACTAAGTGGAAAGAAAGTTAAAAGAGCTTGCTGTTGGAATAGCCCGTTGCCTGACAGTGCTCACACGCACACACACACAATCAAACTCTTTGCACTTTACAGGAGGAGCAGAGCTCTCTCAGGCTGGAAAGCCTTTGGACTGTTCTTGTTTCAGATTGAGGGGGTCGTGCTTTCCCCCACCCTGGGGTCAGTGTCGTAAACATCAGCCCATCAAGATAAGAAAGTTGAGGCAGATGATATTAATTACCTGTCCTTTCAAGTCATCCCTGTCTCACATCTGGTTTCCTCTTTGTAACATTCATCTAGGCCAATAAAAGCAGGGGAGTGGGGGGAGAACAGAAAACCATTGAGCAGCTCTGTCCTTGCCCAGGCAGCTGATGGCACAGAGTGCTCTGCTCCCTGCACACACTCAGGGCACCAGGTAATCCTGCACACCCAGCTCTGACTGCAGACAGGTTTGCTGTAGCCAGACATTCAATCTCTTTTTCCTTTTTCTGCTTTTCACATAAATTGCTGGAGCCAATTGTACTTTTCCAGGTATGTGACGTATGTGTTTCCCAAAGCCTGGCACTGAATCCTAAATCAAATATTAGTGCTTTAGTTATTCAACAGGCTTAATGGACCTCACTGTCTGAGCACCTCCCCTTGCCTTTATTTCACTACATCACTTGTCACCCAGACCACACAGATAGTAACTTCTCCACCAGCATCTGTCAGGTCTGGACCAAAAGAAAAAAAAAATGCAAATGCTTCTTGGATCAAAACATGTAAAAAAAAAGTCATTTAGCAAAACTTTTTAAGCCTATTTTCTTCTTTTTTCAGGTGATATCACTATTGGTTTTGCTGCTGTTTAAATGAAGCAAATTAATTTTGAACAGGAATGCCATTCAGTTCAAGATTTTGTTTCTTCTTATAAATATCACAGAGAATTAAGAAGCCCAGGGTAACCCTCAAGGTAATTTCCACTTTAAATTATTTTTTAATGGAAGGCATTTTCAAATTTTCCAAAGTTCTTTGACAATATCGACAATTAGAAAGTATATTCCTAAGTTCAGGCAAAAAAACTCATTTACTCAACAGCTAGATTCTCGCCAACCTACACCAGTTTCAATTCGTAATTTGAAGTGAAAAGCAACATACCTAATTTCCATTCCTTAACTCATCCTGTCAATACACTTCTATTTGCTTTCAAAGTCTCAACTGTTATTCTATTGTTTTTGCAACCATAAAGCTATTTTCATGTATGTTATACTATCAAATCTAAGGGTCCATTAGTTGTATCACATGTGCCTGGAAATCCAATGCCAAAGAGCTGTGTGTCTGTTCCAAAGGAACAATATACACAAGCTTTTATTTACGAAATGAAAGAATATGAGGTTCTTCAGAACTCTTTTCATTTTGTTGCCAAGGACAAACCAGATAAATACTATGGTGAGATCTGTTTATTGATTAATGTAATTACAGCTATTATCTACAAAGAAAAGTATATGATAGTTATTCTAGGTCAGATACAGAGTTATGCAAACAATGTTAATTTCAGCACAGTTTCAATTTAATCAATCACTTTGTGCATATCAATTTTCAAATTGCATGCATTTAATTACAAGCTCACATTTACCCTTTTTTCCACAAGAACTTTGCCTCATTTAGTGGACATTATCTTATCAAAACTTGGGTTCGACTGTGGCTGTATATGCGACAACAAGCTAATTTCGCATGTAATCCCTGAACTGCTGTATTTCTTTCTAGTGTTCACTATAAAATTATTTTTTAAAAAAGAAATAACAGAATAAATCTCTACAGAGTCTTCCATGTTATTGAGGAAATAATGGTGTCAGTCACACCTGTACCAGCTAATTGATCCCAGCAATAAGAATAATCCTTTCATCCCTGTTAGTGCAGCACACAGAACAGCACCCAGCCGATCAGCAGCACTTACTGAGCAGTGCAATGCCATTAACCACAGAGGAGCTGCAGCAGATTTAACTCTCCCATTGCAATTGTCCCATTTACACTGAGCACAGGTACCTCTGCACACCCAGCAATCACTAGAGCACAGGTGCCCTTTGATACAGCTCAAATTTCTCATGCAGCCTCTAGGAAAATATAGCTGCTGCTCTTTTTCCTGTTAGTAAACCCAGGATAATAATATTTATCTCCCTCTAGCATTTAAGAATGTGACACAGAAATTAACCAGTTTGGAAACTATTTTCAACACAGCAGTATGAAAAAAACAGATTTGGGCTATCATATAAAAGAGTAACTTATCTAGGCTAGTTAAGGGACTGAAATATTCAGGCCACACGACCATGAATGTTCCAAAGATTCTGATTTAACAGTGTGATAACTGTGAGCCACAACCAAATCAACCAGCAGCATGACTGCAATGAATGTGTCCTTATCTCTCAGGACATAATGTGATAATTAAGCTCACAGATCCTTAGGAAGTAACACCATAAAATACTGACTAGTCAGGCAATTCTTAGCTTGTGCCTGGATTCAAAGGCTCAGCAGCCAGTAAGAGCTGGACATGAACACTCAGCTGTACAGCTCAAGAGCTACTAAGGTGGTACAGCAATGCTGTGGCACCCTGAAACAATACATCCAGTACTGCTCTGGCAGACACACCCTTTGGCCATCTGGTGTCCAGCCACACCAGGCCATGCAATAGTTACCCTTTTCTTTTATGATGGCATGCAAAAATTATTCATTAGCATCCAATTCTCTATACATAAAAAACTGTCACATAATATGTACAGTTCTTTCAGAATAGCATCCCTGCTAGTCACAGGCTTAAGAATTTTAGAGGCCTGACTACACAGCATGCCAATTTTCCAACACACTGGTGTGCAAGAGAAAACAACCACTAAAATATCTCCTCCAGTGACAAGTCCATGAGACATCCCATTACAGGTATTTAAAGGGGAACTCAGATTTACCTATTGATTCAGTAAATGAGTTTAAAAAATTTGGATTACAATTATCAGATCTTAAATCATTTAAATGTTTTCAAACAAAATACAGTGAAATCCAATAGGGATGAGCAGTAGATGTACCTCTACCATGGCAATGAGCCTTGATTCTTGTATCCTTCTTACCTTTCCCAACCAGCACATATAGCCATTTGAATAGTCCACGTGCAAAGCTAGACAAAACTTTCCATTTTAATTTGAGTCAATCCTGAATTTGAATTTGCCAATTTGATTTCAGCATATTTATTGAGTAAGCACTTGGAAGATTATTATAAGGACATCTTAGGCTAAGCTCACCAATTAACATAAGCAGTTTCATGTTTTGGCAATTTTTTTTAAAAAGCAACTGAGGAATTCAGTTGATGTCAAGTCCTACTTTCATGAAAAAATAAGAAGTCACAAAAGTTTAAGCAATGGATTAACATTTAAATGATGTTTCTGTCCAGGACATGGCTGACACACACTGAACTCCTTGCGTTTTTAGTGATAGATGCAGGTTAGCCCTTTATCTACAGCAAATCACCTACTGAAAAATGGCTTTGCACCTGTACTATGCGTTTAAATGTCTAGCTAGAAAATGTCAACTATTTCATCTGGTTTTATAAAATGGACTTTCAAGACTCTTTGAAAGATAGTTTACACTTTGAAAATTATTAAAAAATTCTGTGTTGATCTCAAATACTAGAAACGATTGACATACTTCAGGGGAAAGGAGATGCACTGCAATATGAAAATATAAAACTAAGCAAGCAGCCTACTGCTTCCCAGGTATCTTTTCCAGCACAAATTTAAGACAGATACAGGAAACATATCCCCATGAACATCTCCTGGTTAGCAAAACAAGATGCTTGATAATGGATGAGATATATAACACCAAGAGCCATGCATCCAGACTGACACAAAAATGAACAAGGAATTTAGCAAGAGACATCATTATCAAATTTTTTAAGTGATTGGAGTTCCTAAGCACACTGAACATTCAGTGTGGCTTCAGAACTTTCATGCATAAATCTTTTCTGAAAGTATTTGTCTCATGTTTATTCACCAAATAATGCAGTTGTGTCTACTGCACTGAAATCCTTGGTGGAAGATGATCCTTGGATGAGTCATAGGACAGTAGCTATGAGTGCACATCCATCCATCCTGCACAGAAGAGCAGCAGGAGCAGGTCCAGCAGTCAGAACCAGCACTAGTAACAAGCTTGGGTGTGTGAGCACTTAATGGAAGAAGTAATCTAGAAATTTCCATTTATCTTCAGATGAGTAGTTTCTACCTAAGCTGCCAAATATTGTGCAACTGTCAACTTCACCAAATAATTGTGTCCCCACTGTAAGCAGCAGCACAACTCCTCAACTACCATTCAATACCACCAACAGCTGATCTCAAGAAAGAACCTCAAGCTTAATAATAGGAGGTGGAAACAGAGACAGGAGAGCCTACAGCAGCTTCTCTGTAGTTATTCTACATTTACCTAAGCAAATCACTGGGCCTACAATTACAGGCAAACTCCTGTAACTAGGGACTTTAAACCTATACATCCAAAGCCCAAATAGTTAAGGTTTGTTTTTTAGCTCTTTTTGGAGAAACATGCATTCTGTGCATATTGATCAATTAATGTGGCTAGATCACTAGCATAAAACAGAAAAATTAGGGCCAGGTCCAAGATTTAGCCCATACATATTATATGATAATGGAGAAAGTCTACATTTTAATTTTCTTTTCAGAAGGACAAAATGTATTGCACTGTCAGTATAGCACTGGGCAGTTCATTTTTAAGTCCTGCATCTTTTTTCACCCGGTTTTATGGGCTGAGCCCAGCACTGGGGGACCAACACAGGACAAACCTCTCGCAATCACAATCTGCTATTGTTATCTCCTATTTTAAGGTGCACTGACATATTAATGTCAGCCATACAAAACACAGACACAGAACGTATGTGATGTGGAAAGAATAATGTTTGAGCTAAACTGAAAAAGCAGCTATATCTTAGTCCAATTCCAAAAAATTCACTTATAATTCCTAAATGTTGTTTGTTAGGAGGGCCATTGAATAAAAAAGGAAAAGGAGCCATTAAGAGCATGCTATACAGTGCAAATGAGATCACTGATAAAAGAGTACAGGAATGCTAATGACTACTAATAATTAATATTTAGCATTTCTAAAGCCTTTTTATCTGTAGACCTAAAAAGCTTTTAAAATACACAACTGGTACTCTCTTCATTTAATAGATGAGGAAGGCAAAGAACCCACTACAGTCTCCAATTTGTTTGTATTGAAAAAGGGTGCACTGCTTAGTGCCTAGGGACCTGCCTAGTACAAGTCCTGTTCTTCCAGGTTCTGTGTCAAAATCTCCTAATAAAATAGCTGCTGCCTCAGACAGCTTACAAGTGAAATGGGCAGGACAGTCAAAGGATGGGGAGACGGTAACAACACACCTGGTATTGAGCACAGAGCCCTTTTGGTAAGGGTTTGGGTTTTTTTGCTGTGGGGCAAGGAAGGTGGGTGAGTTGGAGTGGCTAAAAGAAACAAAAGCAAAAAGACACACTGAAGGAAGAAAATTATAGACTATTGAGAGTTTCAAAGAATTATCAGGAGAAACATGGAATGTTGGCAAGGTTAGCAGACGGGGAAAAAAAGCCAGTAAATGATAAAACAGAGGAAGCTCAAAATGGACTATGCTTTGCAGTTATTATATGAACTGAAGCACCTGTATTTGATGGCTCCTGGTATCTGAATTGATAAGACTTTTGCTGGCTCCTCTCTGCAGATACTCTCCCAGACAATGGGCACCCTAATGACTCTAAAGGACTGATCCAGCAATGATGATGGCTGCCTCCACACAGTGCACCATGGTAAAATCTGCTAAACTCTGCATTCAGCTAGGGAAACTAATTTGCTGGAGCAATTAGGAAGTGAATTAGACTAGAGATAGAGAAATATTTCCGTGGCTTTGTATATGCATTTGTGCGCATGACTGCCCCCAAGTCTAGGGATCCTTTGATTCTCCAAACTAGCGGATGTTGCAAAAACCTGAAAGCTTAAGAGGGCCTGCTCAGCTGGAAGAGGACAGTTTGATCAGACAAAGCCTATGTCTGAAGAGCTGTGGCAACAGACAAAAATCAGGAGTGAAGATGCACAAAATATCCAGGACATAGAGGAAAATCCTAGAAGTTATTACTCACATTACAGCCGTTTTTAAGATACCCCATACCACTTTACACGTACACGCTGTGGAACAGTCCTGCCTCACAAAACTTGTCATCTAAACAGACATGCAAGAGAGGCAAGAAAGAGAAATAGATGCACAGAGCAGGCCAGCAACTTGCTCAATTCACCTAACAAGCTGAGGGCCGAGAGATGGAGGTAAAAAAATTAAAGTGCTGGTATATTAGTCAGACAACTAGAAACAATGAAACTAGAAAAGTCTAAAAAGCTCTTATTTGTCAATGAGACATAAGGTTTAGGTAACATAAGCAACCCTAATGTATTTCTGTTCAGACTAAATCAACTTCAATCACAATTGCAAGTGAAAAAGTGAAACTAAAACTTAAAGCAAGATAAAGTTATAACAAAAAAAAAAAGCCAAACTGACATTGATGGTCAAATACTACATGTGTGAGACCATCTAGGCTGCCTGAATACTGCACAAAGTGTCAGTGTTTCCATATAGTGACACTGTTTTGCTAAAACAGAGATTCAGCATCTAGAACTACATTACCTACATATAGCTCACTGACCTAAATCCTAAATGACATCATGAACTATTTAGATTCATTTCATGAAGACACACCACCTTTTCTACCTTTTTTTATACAAATACGAGAAAATCCCCATAACATTGCTTCCAGTAATGTCTAAAGAAAAATTGCATGGTCAGAAACAAGAGATCTTGTTTACAGGCCAAACAGAGTAGGAAGCTTTTCTATAGAAGTCTTGGAGGAATTTAGACTGAATAGTCATCTGATACTGACCAGCTAATGAAAACACATAGAAAATTAAATTCTCACATGGATGGAGTAAAAATAAGTAAATTTTGTTACCTTTACATTGAACATTGTTGGACTCTGCAGAAATATTGCATCTTGGTACCAGCACCTACAGCACAGATGGATTACAAACAACCCAGATAAAATGGTAGCTGATGGGGAAACAATTGTGGAACTCTGACTGCCTGGGCTAACACAGAAGTTAAAGGCTTGTTACATTCTGTGATGACCTAATGGGAAACAAATGCTTGATAGTAGCTGCTTCAGTAGACAAACACATTGCAAAAAGAAAGGCTGGGAGGTCAGAATCAGGTAAGTTGAAATCAGAATTCTTTTATAGGGCTAGCAGTGGCTGAAACCACTATTAAGTCTAAATATCTCATTATTTAAGGTAAATGCACATGCAGAAATGAAGGTACAGGTTTACCTATAAGATAAGCTTCAGCTCAAAGAAGCCATCCAGTAAAATCCTCTGGTTTATGAATGCACATTACACGGGGAACAGGAAAATGTTCAAGCTTCACAAGTTTCCATAACTACACACAATCTTCTGCAGTTTGATAGTAAAGGAGAAGAATAAACCATACCTGGACTCTAACATGGGCTTTTTCAGAGATCAATTATACTCCTACCAGGCACACATTTTTAACACAGTTTAGCATTTCTACTCGTGAGGCCAAATTTTCAAAGCAGTGAGTGGGAGGTACATGCATAAATTCTGTTACTTCTTAAAAGTGTTTCTGCACATACTTTTCATGATCCCCTTTGGAAACTTAGCCCGTAATCTCCACTGGAGAAATGCATCTCCTGTAGGTGTAGACATGACTGATGTAAAACATCACTTCCTATCTCTTCAATTGCTTCAAGCAGTTTTCCTTTCTCTTTCCTATATTTTTAAACGGAGGATTGTATTCAAGCCTGTATAGCAGTTCTACTTGTCAGAATCTACATTCCATGCTCTGTTTTTCAAGACTATGTACATAGAAGGAGGCTGAGGACAAGAAATAAGATAATTTTTCAAATCTTTCACTCATACCAAAGTTATTGTGTGATGATGTCTGCTTACCAACCAAAAAAAAAAAAAAACAGTTCCATATAATGTTTCATTGTTCCATTACTCTCAAAATACATAGTTTTTCAATCAAAAGGAAGCATTGGGAATTAAAAATGAGAGCAGCTTCCTTCTCTTTCTACATAATGCACGTATAAAGAAATGGACAAAAATAGATTAAAAACTTGGTGAAACAAAAATAGCAAGCCTAGCAAAGCCATATAACTGGATTAATTCAATTGCTCTGACATTACAGGAATAGGCTCTCTGTTTTCAGTGCATTGCAATGAGAAGTTGTGGCAGGAATCATTCCTCACGTTATAATGGTTAGTAGAAGCAGGAGCTGAACAGCTTTTGTGATTGCATTTCAGATTTTTATGTTGGGAATCCAGCAAAAGTTGCAGTCGCAAAGTCACTTCAGCCTTTTTTTTCCTCTCTTGTAGCAAATGCAATTTTAGCTGTCAGAGTGAGAGTCAGCTGCCTCAAGAGACACCCTTGAAAAAGTCATAGATCATCCCATCATACCAACATAGAAATGCTCCAAAATACAAACAGAATGTAAGGATGCATTATTTAAAAACAGTTGTCATATATTTGCTTAGACAAATAGCTGTGCAAACAAAATATTCAAAACACCAAAAGTCAGAGATGGCTGAAAAAATTGTAGTAAGTATTTTTATTTCATTGCAAACTGGCTGTTTTGCAAAACTCTCCTGTTGTAAAAATAACTTAACTTTAATAAGAACTTTTTTAAAGGGAGATTTCCTATTTCTATGATGGAATTTCTGACAAAAATCTGTACCCCATGATTCTGTATACAGGCTCATGTCAAGACTTTCCAGTCAGCTCCACCATTTAGGGAAGAATCTGTCTCCTTCATTGGTGGCAGAAAAATTGAAAGTCTATCAACATTCAAAGGATATTTATGGACAGATTCCTATATTCAGAATTCAATCCATAATCTAGACTGTTCAAGCCAAAACAGAATCACAGCACAAGCAGCTACATGCTTGCTCTGTGAACGACATGCAGAGTTCTGAACATGATATGCAGACTATTAGAAAAGATGTTTATAAGAACAAAGGCTAAAAAATAAATAGAGCTATAGACTTAGATTTGCAAACTAATAAGAACAGAGATTTACCATGCTTACCTGTATCAGTTAGTCAAAAAATCCAAACTGCAGCTATAAATAGACAATGACAACATCCAACACTACTCTGTGTGGGTGTCCTGAAAACCATTAAACAGTAAAGTCTGAAAACAATTTTGTTAAGAACTAAATTATTGTTTCACTCACACATAAAGGCCTGGTCCAGGAACAATAATCAAGCAGGGATATTTGTTAGGGTGAAATCTGTTGCATCTTTTATCACTGGTCTCTTTCAAATGAAATAAATCTCACTATACATCCTATAATGATCCCATAGCACAGAGCAAAACAGCACATAAGCACTGAATAGACAAATAATGTGTGAAGATTTTACAGCTTGTTCATTCTATTGCTTAATCATTAGAAGCAAACAATACACTTTAGGCAATAAGCATAGTGCCATATGGATAGGGAGAGATAAAAGACTGTCAGGAACATTGCCAAGGTTGGTGTTTCTCTGCAGAGGATATAGTGTCTACAGCATTGCCAAAATAAAACAGGGACAAGTGAGGACAGAAAACCATCTGGGTAGATTGCAGCAAAACAAAAATAAAAAATTCCATAGTGAGCTAATATGAAAGAAAGAAAATAATTAATTCAATAATCAAAATCTCAGAAAACCTCTATCATTAATTTTATATCTGTGAGTTGTGGAAATTATTATTCAATACCCAAAACTTCCTTAAAAGTATAATTTTGTTTTTCTACGTGCAACCACTTCTGTAATAGTTTTGCAAAAGACCCTTTCTAAATACTTCCTCGTTGAGCTGTACTTAGACTATTTTGAAAATGGCAACTGTAGGCCTATACTCAGATTAAGTACAGGATTTTTGTTAGTTTTGAGGGGTTACCATAGCTTTTGCATGCTTTGCATCTAAATGCATATTTCTACTTATTTATATGAAATCTCTGTGGTAAAATGACTTAAAATCAGTCAACTAAACAACCAAAAGTAGGTAGCTCAAACAAATATTGGCCAGAATCCACAAAAGAAATATTGGTCCAGAGTCTGCACAATTATTAGTCATCAAGTAGACAAGGTTGCAAGAACAAATGTATAAATGTAGTGCACATATGCTCCTCACAGCCCTTCAGGACACTCACCAGCTGTCCTACAGCAGGGAAAGGCCTCCCTCCCATCTATAATTACAGTCACTGCTGTTGGGTGGCTCTGGACACTGAATAGCTACAAACTCAGCAGATATGCACACGTCACATTTCGTTTGCCAATAAAAACATGACACAAGTTGAAAGACGGATGTTTATAACAGGATTTTCGTAGTCCACACTGATATGCTCAAAAACATAGCAAGGAATTCAGACAGTTAAGTACCTAGATGTTGCCATTTTCATCAATAAAACACTTGACCATTAGAAGAAACACATGCAGTGCTGTATCCTGCAGTTCATATCTTGGGGCATGTTTCTGTCAGCACATCAAAGTGCTTCTGTCTTTATCTATCTATTTATTTATTTCATATTGACTCCAGCTCTGTATTATAAAGAAAGAAACTACTCCCTTCCACCTTCATCTGCCCCAGTCTCTCACAAAACAACAATATAAGCTAGACATACTGGGATAAAGCACAAACTCAAATGCCAGTTCATGGCCCAGAAAATATCTTTTAACTATTTCAGAGTAATTCATTATGGATGAGGGAATTAGACTTCACCATGTCTTTGTGCATGTTATCATGCCTTATGCTTAACAATTTCAAGATACCCAGATCTTATGAAATGGGTTGCTGAAGAAAAGGAAGTATCATTGCAACTCATAGGTAAAACCAAGGGCTGCTATGCCACATATATTTGTACAATTCATTTAGGGAGAAAAAAAATCTCATCTCTAATTCAGACCTCTCCAAGGCACTGAATGTTTCCTTGAAGGTGCTGAGCACTGTCAACTCATAAAGCCAGGCACATGGCACCTTCCATCATCTGTGTAGGTTTTTCTGCAGTGCCAACTCAATTTACAAAGGTGTACTACCATAAGAAACTACTGCTAGGATGTCTCTGCCAGCAGAATGAGACATGCATGTCCTCTTCAGCTGCTTAGACAAGTCAGGTTAGTTTTAGCCACTGAGGAGAAGAATTTACCTAAGTTTGCTGACTTTACACTAGACCAATGATGACCACACACATTCTGTTCCACCTGCAGGAATTCTAGGGCAGAAACCTCCAGCAGAGAGGCAGCTGGAGGGAAAGCATGGGGAAGGCTGGGAGGAGGGAAAAATGACAGGAACGTCTCCAATCTCTCCAGCTAGAAGAGAGCATCTGGTTATATCTTAGGTTTTATTATTTTAGAAAAAAAAACATTCTTTCGGTCATTGCACAAGGCATAATGCATCTTGGCTTATTTATGCTTATGAAAATGAATAAGTGAGAAAATTACTGTAAATCTTTCTTAATATAGCTTACAAAAGATAAACATAATTAAACACCTATTAGTATTCCTTATCCTCATTGATTTAGTGTTGAACTTGAAAAATCCTGCTTTACATAAAGAAAATAGGAGCTTGGATTAATTAAATTCACTGTTGTGGTCAATTGCTCAGTCATAAATATTTGTTGAAAAGCTTTTTGGTTTGTTTTTTTGTTTTGTGGGGTTTTTTTTTTTTACTTTGTTTTTATTTAGCTCTACAAATAAAAAGTCTTGCTTATAACTCTCTATGAAATATCAAAATATCTTTGTCTTAAGAATCTGCTAGAGTTGAGCTTTCGGGTTCTGAGCGTTTCCAGCATTATCAGGTTAGAACAGAACAAACAGACTAAAGTCTGACATCAGCACACTTCCCAGCAGGATACACTACTTTTTTCATTAGAATCTTTGAGCTTGAGATCAGACACAGGGAAAGATTAAAACAAATATGAATTTAATCAAGGGATTCTACTTTCCTGGTGTGGGAACAGGAACATGCTGACATAAATAGAGGACGAAGCACTAGGGCGTCTGAAACAAATCAAAGACGGCTTGCTTACCACTAACTGCTCAGATGATCCATATCATAACAACAAAAAGAAAAACAATTATTTATTCTTTTTGATGTTGCTGCTCAGAAGTAACTTCCTTTTTGAAGAGAGCAGGGTCAAAGCCAAGCTATTGTTTTTGCTTGAAACTTTGTCAGTAAGGGACTAAAAGATATTAGGTATGACTTACTTTGGGGATTTTTGTGGGAAACTTAGAGATGCTCATTTCTTGTGGGTTATAACTTGGGAAAAAAATAATTGTAAAATGAACTGAAATTTCATCGTTGTCATGGAAAATCAGACCATTAAACCAAAAAAAAAGCAGATAATGCACTTAAGCCCCTTAAAATAGATGGTAGACAGCCAGCTGTCAGCCTGAGCTAATGGCCAAAATCAAGCCTAGATACTACATAATGCAGAGAAGATCCTGCAGTTAGAGATAAGTATGATCAGCACTTGAACATGAGTGGGTGCACAAGAAACTCCAAGATTTCCTCTAGTGCAGTGCAGATTTAACAAATGGTAATCAAAGTCTCTTTTGATCTAATAGTTATTGCAACTAATAAAACCAATTAGAGGGACAAAGTCAAAAGGGACAGGCAAAATAAATTGTCTGCAAAATACAGATTTGGTGATCTGAAAGAATGTTTTCTACTATTTAAAATTCATTATGACTCTGTTCTCAACCTCATAAAAGACACAAAGTCAAATCATGCCCAGAAGAGTATGCATGTTAAATTCATATTCAGAAACAAACTGAGGAGTTTAAATTTGCATAACACACAAACATGAATGTTCATAATATGCTTTTTAAGTATACAAGCTTACTGGCCCCATTTTACAGATGAGGAAAGCAACGTTAATGTCCCAGGTGGAAAAAGAATGCACAGAGTGCTCGGATCTCAGTGGGAGACACTCATTCTACATTATAGATGCAAAATTATATGGAACTGATACTGAAGAGAAACAAATCCCAAACCTGAACTCCAAGTAAGTGGAACTGCAAGATCTTAGTGCCTCACATGCCATCTAACTTGTCTTATTTTATTTGCAGCCCATGTCAGATGTTTGGACACCAGCATAACTTCTGATAGCTACAATACTCCAGCCCTACTCCCACATTTTAGAAGGAGACAGAGCAGGTGCAGAACTATTATATGTTTACTTTGTTGTAAAGGGAGATTTAAGTGACAGTATTAGATTAATTTTTTTTGCATTTACTAAACTGCAAATTAAATGATAAAGGGTTTCCACACCAAAATAGAAACTCAGCTTACAGCCTGAGTTAATGTGAAACCAAACCATAACCCCACTGAGTATGCTACCCCCAAATTCATTCAAGTTCAACAATAGGTCACAGATTTTCTGTGTGGGCAATAGTGGAGCTGAAGCCAAAAGTGTGACAAGAGCTATCATTAGTGATGCTGTCAGAGAAGATTATATACTTTGAGGGTGAAAATGTTTCTCTTTCTGCATAAGAATTCAAAGAAAATCTAAGTTCATTTCACAGGAGAAGCTGGAATCCACATGCCACAATTGAGTTTTTAGTGGCAAACTCAAACCAGCCTGTTCCGTGTCATGTACACCCTTAAAACACGTCCTTGGGAGGGCAGAACCTCCTGTCTCTCCTCTTCCTAATAAGTGCACTAATTCTTATACAGCATTCCCCAACTAATTAATTCATGAACCTATAAATATTAAACATGGCAATTCTACAACTCCAGAGCAAGACATCAAAAACAGTATCTTGGAAAACATTAAAGATTTTTGTTTCAGATAAAAAGATTTGACAAACAAAGGAAGCACATAGATGACAAGAATATTGTAGGGTCTTGGAGACAGCCCTGGTGAAACAAAGGAGGTGAGTCTGAGGCAAATTTCTAGGCAAAGCTCCCATTAGTTCGGCTTCCATGACGAGAAAGAGAGGCAAGACCACAAAATACATTGAGAGAGAGAAAAGTGATAACAAAATCTGAAGAAGTTGTCTAAAATCCTAAAAGATAGGGTCAATTAATACCTCATAGATCAAGGGAATGGGGTGTCTACAGCATTTAGGAGGGAGAAGAACCACCTCTGAATAGAAATAAAACATGCAAGTAACAGTAACTGGAGACCTTTTATCAGAAATAGGAAAGATGATTGACTTTCAGTCAGTATACCTGTGCGTATATCCTAAATATATCCTGTGTGAAACATAAGCCTTCTTTTCCTGTCTAAAAGTTGGAGAGGCAGATGCACCTACATCTGCTGTTCCAGTAAAGAATCACCTCTGTTTCCTGCACTTGATTCCTCTCTTGTCTCCAGCAGGAGGGATCCTGTACAGCTGATGAGGCTGTGAGCACAACACAGAGCAGCTAAATCAGAAAACAGCCTTGAGACACCTGATGGGGAAAATGCCACAGGTAAAGAAAATAAATAAATTTTAAAAAACCAATCTTCAACCCCATGAAACTGCACAACAGCAAAGCAGACCAAAACAATTGTTGAACAGCAGAGTTAAAAGAGACAGTGAGGAAGGGGCAAGAACCATGCTGATGCAGCTGATTTTATTCAAAGTAGAAACACAAAGATAAGCCAAATGCTTATTTTTAAGATGGCATTAACCATCAGTCTCATTTTCAGTGTCTAAAACGCTGGCTTCATTAATACATCAGCACTGATTTTTAGAAAAGTGAGCCAACAGCTAGGAATCTGCCATACAATCCACACCATTGCACCAAATCCAGCACTACTGACAAAGAAATAATCCCTCAATTGTCCACAGATGTGATTTAGAAGACTTACACACACTATTCATTTAAACTCTTAAAATCTTTAACATATCTAATGCCACTGAGAATGTTACAGAGTGTATCAGAGTCTGGAAATGTCTTTGAATTAACATTGACATCATATGAGGGGAAATGTGCATTCTTACTCAGCTAACTGGCAGCTCGACAGCTGGACTGGGCAGATTTCATTTCACCTCCACCAAGAATGAGAGCAAATGAAAACACAAACCAAACAACAACTAAATCACATGACCTGGTCAGCTCCTAGTGAAACCAGTCACATAATGAGTGTTTACAATACTAACAGTGAATTGAGATGCTAGGAAAAACTGTAATGGAAATGTTTGACAAAAGCAGCAGTTCTTTGGGTGTTATCCATAGTGCAAGTTCATTTCGGTGACCTCAGTAGTCACATATGATGTACTTTTGTGTACTTTGGAACAGAGTGAACCAATATACTTTTGAGGGAAGACTGCTACATCCACATGGTACAGCACAGCTCTGTGTGGAGATGCCTACTCCAATCCCAAAAGATGCTGAGCTGTTGACACAGGATTATGATTAAACTAACACACCTCTTTGCTCAGTAAGGCTAATTCACTCAGACTCTCTGGGATTTCTGCATTGTGTTCTACTGTACACCACAGACATTTCAGTAGTTTGTCCAAGCTTCACTTCATGATTGATTATCACAACTTGGAGCTCAGATTACACAGCTTAAAATGCTGCAGTCAGTGGTAATTCACAGAAGTCAAATTCTGACATCTGTTCTGCAGCAGGAGTGCTCCTGAGCACAAACCAGAATTTCAGCAACAGCAAGACCAGGTGTTATCATTTAGAGAACCAAAAATCATCCTGGCAAAAAATTTTATGATGTCATTTTTATCTCCAGCCTCTCTTCAGATGTAGGATCTTTCCTATGATTTTTACTTAAATCCCAACACTGGAACATACTAAACACCATCACTCCAGAGAAGCAAGGATATGTGGATCCACAGCTTCTGATTAGAATCCTGAGCTAGAGGAGTGCTCCTTGCAACAACACTCAATAGGAAGCACAACACTATTAAGGGTGACCTGCAACAGCAAAGGACAAAGGAAAGGGTGAGGGAAATAAACATTCCTGGACTCCTATCTCTGCTTTTGAAAAAAGTATGGTGAGTTACCCCCCTGCAGGACAGCCCCTGAACAAGGAACACAGCCCATGCTAAAGATCCCAAAGCTGGTCTTAAACACTGTGCTGTAACTACAGGGTGCCATGATATAAAAATATGTTAGCTTGGATTCCCCAGACAATAGATCTGCCTTGGCAGGATCCTGCAGCCCAAATGTAACACCCCAGTAATGCACCTCTTGGCACCAGGGATTTCTGATCCCTTCTGCCTCTTGGCATCAGGGATTTCTGATCCCTTCTGAAGTGGGGAAAAAGCCCATCCTTGCTGGAAATATAACCAATCAGGCATTTACGGGAATCCCTACCATCTGTTCAAATGGTTTTCCATGCAGTAGCATTTAAACACATTTCTGATGGATTTATTTCAGGTAAGAAGCTGCTTCTGTAACAATTATCCATTACTGCAACAGTATAAACAATTAACATCTATTTGTCTTACCATGAATAAAGCCTTCTTTATGATATTTTCTAGAAGTAACATGAAAAACGTGATCGTATTGTTTTTCCTTTTACAAAATCCTTGTGAGCTCTTTTCACTGACTTATAAGAAAAATAATTTTATGTATTTGTTGAAAGAAAACATTAAGAAAGTACAAATGCAGAAATTTGCAAGCATGAATGCAAAAAATTTATAGATTGAAAGCTTACAAATTTAATGAATTATAACTGTGATTAGATCATAGTTGAATAAATGATGTATGTGATTACAATAGTATTTTATAATTATTTCTACATCCTCAGAATAGTTTGGTCATTATCAGAATCCAGTTCAGCTTATTCTACTGAATCCACAGCCCAAATTCTGCACTGCAGGATATTCACTCAGCATCAGTACCAGAG
>VWZV01016189.1:425038-572538 GCA_013397155.1 Irena cyanogastra | reverse complement strand
ATATATGCTACAAAGGCACCAAAACTTTCAAGTGTCAATGTGGCTCAATCTCACTTTCCTAAGCAATGTAGGCATTCACAGGTAGAAATGCACCATTGAAAGCCACTGGGGCTGGCACATGTGAGCATGTGACCAAATTTCTGTTCCTACAACTAGTCTGCATTTTTCATTTTCTTTAGATACTACATGTTTTACTGAACCTGTCCTCCTTCTTTGTCAAAGTCAGCAGAAACAGTGGTTGTATATACTTGGAAGTTTGGAAATCAGCTAAATAGTCCTTCTATTAACACCACCCTTGTTAGAGTCACTGTTAAGTCAAAGTACATGGAAGTTCAAAATGCAGAAATCTATTCAGCATGTTAATACACCAGAATTTTTCAACTCTCAGTTAATAAAGCTGATACTGAAAATCTTTATTCAATGCATGTTATTCTGACTTGTACTGCACACAACATATGTCACAAACAATAATGCAATTAAGTCTTACTTCTTTGTAGTGGCACTTGGGGACTATTTGGATTAAATATAAATTTCTTAATCACCACTTCAGTGAAAAGATTTAGCCACTGTTTTGACATGGTACAGCATATCACAAAGTATCTTGATCCTCACTTACTAGATTTACACAGCAATGTCTTGGGTAAGCAATCACAATACATAGACATCTGTTATCTTTCTTATCCAGACAGCTCCAGAGGGAAATATTATTATACAGTGAGATTTTCAAAGGTAGAAAGGGAGTGAAGTATTCAGTTAATACTGATTTTCAGTCAGATGTCTAACTGCCTTTGTAGCTTCAGAAATTCTCATACATATTTAGGTTGTCCTAAGAGGAGCAGGGAGTTGGACTTGACAATGCTTTTAGGTCAGTTCAAATTGCGATGGTTTACAATTCTGTGATTCCATCCTCACCTGAGAGCCTGACCCATTCTGGCCAGTACCAAAAAAGGCAACAAATACATCAGGGGGTTCATCAGTGTAATGACAGGGTCAGCACAGAGATAAAAGAAGAAATAAGCAGATGATTTGGGATTTATCTTCAGAAGGAAAGAAATACAAGCTAACAAGACAAAAATTTTAAAGTAACATGAATTGTAACTCAGACACTGTTTTTCACCAGTTTCTTTAAACAAAAAAACATTGTCTCACCCAATAAGATGAAAAACAATATACCTAAATCTTCCAAATGCCATATTACTTCCAGACATTTTTTTCACAATAATGAATTGGTCAGTACTTACCTCTGACAGTGAGAAAACTGAAACTTGGAAACAAAGACAGTAACACTGTTTCATAGAAGTAAATGTCATTATTTTTAGTACCACTATAGCAACCACACATCAGGATTTCAATTATCAAGGAGCTTTAATTTTTTGTACCTTTGTCTTAGGAATGTGTCTAAAGGGTGTAAGGTTTTGGGTGCAGTTACACAATCTCTGCAATCATGCCCAGCGTTGCTTAAAATTGGTTAGTTTGGAAGCAGATAATCTACTAGCACAAAGCACAGTACAAATTAATCTTGAAAATACTTACCTAAAACCTCAGCAACTGCTACAGCTTTCCCTACATTCTGTAAAGGAATTAGTGTCCCACAACAGTCAATTTTGACATATCCACAATACACTGAAGTCCCTGCATATAAATCATTACAAAAATAAATGACAAATGTATAACATTGCCTCATGCCTAATAATACTTTTGTCATTATTAAAAAAGAGCTTTCACCAAACTTTAAAGATTTGAATGAAGAAAATTTTCAGAAGTTTACAGGCATAAATACCTCCTAATCAAAGGCAGCTTGGAAGAAATCATAAAGGTTACATGAGATTTACTGAGCCTCTTTTTTTAATGAAAACTTGGTTGATGAAGGTGGGAGGCATAGACATAAACCATTTCAATTGCTGTAAGATTTTTGACGAATAACTGTTCTAAATTCCAATTAAAATAGAACTAAACAGGCAAACACAAGTGAATTAAAAACTGAGACATTAAGATGAGATCATTCTGTGGTCAGTGGTTTTTCATGTTTTCAACACTGACAAAGAAGAAAATACATAAATACTAATAAAGTTCACAGGTAGCAATACATGGAGAACTGAATCATAACAAGAACCAGTCATTTATAATAAAGATATAAAGAAAGCCAAATCACATATCTTGAGCATCTCCTTTTTGACAGGATTAAATACTGTCTGGTGTCACACTTGTCTCTCTTCCTCCAGAGGATATCTAAGTGTCCTTCTTTTGAAGGAAGAAAATGGAAACTCAATAGAAAAGAAAAACATTTCATAAAAGAGAAATACACGTGTTTACACTCCCAAAAGGATTGTGGAATTCTGTCTTTTTGACAGCTTCTTAAAAACAAAGAAACAAACATGCTTCTACAAGTAAAACTGGTAAAGTAGAATGTGGGATATGCTTTCCTTAAATAACAGCAAAACAATTGAACCAACTTATTTTTCACATCTTCAGTGCAGAACAAAGAAGTGTGACAGTTTGCTGGAGGTCACAGAACACCTGATAGACTCATCTACACAGGATACTGTTGGGCAGAGTGATTACTACTATATACAGATCCAGAGGGCTCCCTGTTGTCAGGCAGATTGCTGTTGAGAATTTTAGGATGCTTAGAGTAGTTAATTAAAGAGAAGCACTGGGAGCATTGCAAGGCCATAAATTCCTCCCTCATAGCTTACGGGGCTCAGTGCTGGAACTTTCCATATGGCTGTTTTTAACTGGCATAAACTTATTTTGACCTTAACCAGCATTTTAGACTAACACTACACAGGGCAAAGAGAGAAAAGGTGGGGAGAAGTTATTAGTAAAAGAGGCTTGCATACATACACATATATAATGGAAAATTCAGCACACCTGATTTATCCACTAGTATGTTGAAAAAATCTAAGCAAAGACAATATGGCATTTTATAATCTAACTGTTCTACAAGCACATAAATTAACACACATTTTGCAATCAAACCAGCAAGCACTTGAAGAACAGATTTGTTGTATCTGTAGGTATCAAATATCATAAAACATAAATTAACGAGTCCGTAGATTATTAAATGACAGTTGAGATGCCAGCTTTCCTTTTTTTATCATGGAAGATATTCCCAGGATCTGTGACATCTGTGGTGGCTAATCCCCCATAGAGAAACTGACATTAAAAGGAATTCACACTGTGGTAAAGCCATACACCATTACAATGTTAGCTATGGGTTTCCAAAGCTCTCCTGGATTCTACACTGCAGAGCAGAACTGGAGTGAAAACTGACAAGGTTGGTTTCCACATTTGCATTGCAAACAATAGCTTTATAAACTGAGACTTTGAACTACCCCACTGTGCTGAGGATTTCCAACATCTTCCACAGGAAAAAAGAAAGATAGCTACACACCACTGTTCTCATCTGGTGTCCTGAACGTCTTGCATCTTTCAAGAAATATTTCTTTTCAATTGCTACCTGCTTCATTTTCAGCATTGAATGTGATTTTTAAGAGTAATAAAAATGGGAAGATATCACTATGAAATATCACTGTAATCTCTCCAGACAAACTGTGTAATTGGCAAATGTATGGTTATTCACAACAGCTTCTCAAAGAAAAAAAAAAATCACTAAGAACAAGGAATGATCAAGTCAACTTTCTGCACCACCTCATCTCAGGTAACTACCCTTGGTCTTGCTTCCAGTCCAAAGTCATGCCTCACTGGTCTTGTATTCCTAACAAGAATGCCTGTTCTTTCTTTCTCTCATAAAACCCTTCAATTCAACTACTTCTTTCATTTCATTTCTGATAATGACAGTGTCATTATCTATTGCTTTCTATCTTGTGCTTTTGGATTGCAAATCTTATCTCTGCATCACCTCATTCTGACTTTATTAGAACGTTGCTGTACTAAAAGCCTTCCAATAGAAACTAGCTCAAAATGTGACCTTTCCTTTTGGACAGAAGGTTAATTTTCAATGATTCCATCATTCTTCCCAAAGGGAAGAAACCCAGAAACCAGCAGATCACTTCATAAAACACCGCTGCTTAAACTGAAACTTTATTTGTCATTTCTCCACATCAGCTGTACACAGCCACCTGCTTGTAAGTAGCTGGGGAGAGTTGTAAACCAGCAACTAAACAGGGCAGGCATCAGGAAGAAAACAGGCAAGTACCCCAGAGCAAACTGTGTCAGTAAAAACAGAACAGCCATGGAACCCAGCTGCATCTGCATCCAGCATTTGCCTCTGCTAGAAAGATTTTAAATAGGAAGCTATTTCTGCTCCATTACTTTTAGAAATAAAACTTCTAAAAGGGACATTTAAGGATTTTATACAAGGAACTGTAGAGCTCAAGCTCATTTACAACCCAGGACCAAGTCTTTATAGTGGTATGGCAGTAACTCCACACATAAAAACATCAAAATACTTCATTTCTACAGCATTAATCATACTTTCTGCTAGCCTTGAAACACAGCATTCTTTCATCCAAAACAGCATCCCTCAAGTAATACTACATATTTTAACTTTGTTGCTATGATGAGAATAGCAATTACTGATTATGCACATACTTTCCACTTATTTAGTAAAAATTATCCACTCTTTTTAAAGCTAGTATTTTTTGCTGGCTTACATGACAACAGATATATAAATGAGACCATCCATATTCACTTCTCATGTACTTTAAATCACCCATTATGTTTCTCTGAATTGCAACACTCTCCATTAAATACTCATATCTCACTAGACCTTCATCCTTTTCTTCACTACATGAAATAATTTTTCAATCACTGCTACACAGTGCAGTGAAGAGTATCAATATTAAAGCATCAATAATTAGCACTGAGGAGAGAGAAAAAATTCAACAAAAAGTCTGAAATAATTAAATAATTAAAATAAAGGCTCAAATTACCTCAGCAAAATCACATCCAAAGAAAGGCTGACATATGATATTCTAAAAGAATATAAACAATTTAAATAAAACACTGACATGATTTTGCTCTCCCAGAAGCATCTAAGAAAGGACACCCCTAGTCATTGGCTGGTAAACACTCTAACACCACCAGCTCAGTCCTAGTCTGCCTCAACAAGGTTCTGTCTAATCACTCTAAACTCTTTAACCTGTATAAGCACAAAATGAGCATATTAATTACTCCTCAGAAATATGGATCTGCTGGGCACAATGACAGTCTCAGGGAGCTAGTGGTCCCTGAAAGCACCTGTGTCACTGCACATAAACACAACAGCAGCCCCATGCAGGGCTGCACTTTCTATTTACTCTGTATTGCATTTATTTTTAGCCCAGGCACATGACAGATCACACAAGCACAAATCTATGGACAAACGAAGCCACCTAAGTGATAAAAGCTTTAGATTTCTGCTGGGAGCTAATGTAAATCACATTTTGAATCACTGAAAATACAATTAGGTAAAGGTACAGGAAAATATTCTGAGCAATAACAACCCAAAATATAAAAAGTTGTGGCTCCACTCTGGTTTGCATTTAGATGGGAGGATATTTTGGGTAAGAACCATCTTTCTATGGGTAATTATAACATCTAGCACAATGAGCCCTTGACCTATATAGTGACAAAGCAGCTACCAGGGCACACATCAGACAGACAGCCTTTTAATTGTTATATTCTAATGTTAACTAAAGCAAAACAATAGAACTAAGGATACCAAAATCCATAAAAAATACCTGAAAGTTGTCACATGAGGTCCAACATGCAGCTAATCTGTTCTGATAATCAGAAAGAATAAGAACTTGTGAATTGTAGATGATAGTGTGTGAATATAGATACACAAAGTATATTCTCCCAACTATTAAGAAAATGTGCATCTGACTGAACTAAGACAATGAAATATGGAACTTGAGTTCCACTTGGAAGCAGTAGTTACTATATTATCAAATTGGAAATAATGTCAGATATCCTTTCATTTATATCCAAATCTCAGCATTTCTGGAGAACCAAGGCTGGTGAAATGCTGAATGTTATTCCCAAACAAAATTAGTCAAGAAGGAGATAGCACAATCCTGACACTCCCTGTACACAAAAGCCTCCCAGTCATCTTCCCAAGGTCCTTAGGTGCATGAACAGGTATTTGAGCTCTTCAATGGCCTCATGGATAAACTGTTGTTATACTGAAGATCAGGCAGCTCTCTAGGAGGGGGAATTGACCTAGTGGTGGTCTTCTAAACTGTCTGCAGGCTGGCAGGTACCAGAGATAGGTGACATTATGAGAGCAGCTCAATGGCCTTTTTTTATGGTTACAGCCAAGAAAGGCAGACACCATTCCCAACAGCCCTAAACTTCTAGGAGTTGGGCCAGGTGGACTGAGATTTTCCTTCATTTTTCAATCCTAAACTCAGCCTGAAAATTTTTGGCAGTCACATCCAACTATATAAAGGCAACTTGAAGCAGCCAGAGGCAAAAAAAAAATATATATAGTAGGCGGCTGGAAAGTCAAGGGCACAGGAAAACAGGCATGGTAATACATCCCTGCGAGAAAGCACGAGAGCAAGTGCACTCACTGAAACAAAGGACTAGGAACGACAAGCCAAGAAATTATTTGCTGTAGTGTAATCCCAGCCATGTTTAGATAAGCAGTACTACAGGTATTTTCTGTGAATAAGGAATAGCTTTTTTATGTGTCTTCCCATACAAAAATTTCTTCTCTTAGCAGAAACATTCCATAAAACTCTGAACAAGTAATAAAGTTATTTGGCTATTAATAGCCTACATTTATGAAGTGCCAGTTGTCATTGAGAAGACTCAGTGTGCCAGTCACTCCCAGAGTCACAGACCCATCGTTAAATATCCAGCAAGTGGTGGTGTGAATAGTAAAGGACAGTGAAACACAAATCTACACTTGTCTAAAAATAAATAGGGAAGAAGGAATATGACCAAATTTTTATGAACACCAGAAAATTCTACATTTCTGTTTTAGAATAAGTTCTTCCTTTAGAATAAACTGTCAACAACATTGATGCGTTCTAATGCATTTAGATAAATTATTTTAAAAGAATAATATGATTTGTCATCGCACCTGCAGTAGATGTAACACACAATTCACACTGAGAGGTCACCTTAGCATTTTCCTTCAGGAAAACTTTTATTCAAAAGATATAAATTGTTTGTTCTAATAAGAAAGATATGCCAGGTACTACTCACTGACAGTGGAATTTACCAGAATTTCCCTTTCCTGAAAACACTTTTCAATATTCCCTCTTGTGCCTTCACACTACATTGAGCTCTAAAGCAAAGGCCTCATGACAAAAATCCTTGTTTGGTGGACATCCTCACAGCCTCTACATCATGAAAGCACCTGGAGCTATTTGGAGCACCTGGAACTGTTCTTCTAAATTGCAGTGTTATCTTGCATTTAGATAAATTGTGTGAGTCTTTTGTATTCTTAGAGAACTGCAGTCCCCATGTTGAACAAACAAGATGCATCGCTTACAGTTACATTGACCAGCAGAGTTCTACATAACCAGTCCTCACTAATAAATATCCTTCCACCCAAAAGGATAATCAGTAGGACTAACCTGAGAAGGAAAGCTGATGTTATTCTAAAGTATTAACTAGAATCTGTGCTAAAATGAAAAGGAACACAGCAACCCAGAAGTTGCCAACATTTTTCTCTTTTGTGTGTCCTCTAGATAACAACCCATAACTGAACTATGATACCAACATAATAGCATGAACTGAAGTTTCTTTCATCTAAAATGACACAAAATGACCCCCTGGAAAAAAAAAGAAAAGAAAAAAAGAAGAAGAAAAAAAAGGTTGAGAGAGGAACTTGTCTTCCCACACTACTGCTAAATCTCTGGGTTAAAAATCCATGCAAATCTAATGCAATGAAGAAATGTGATGAAGATGAAATTAATGTACTTTTGTACATTTGAGGATTTGGAAGAATCCTCCTTTCTTTTGAACATATAAAATGAAAAGATCCACAACACCCAGAAGGCTGTGAATAATTATTTTTACTAACAGGACTGCCAGAAATTTTTAAACACTTACTAAGCACAAGATTTCAAGATTAAAAAAAAATTAACTTTTAAGTTTTTTCCCCAGATTCCTTTCCTCAACAGACTTCACATAAAGAACTTATTTCAATTTTCCCCTCTATTAAAAATAGATGACATTAATAAAGCCAAAGAGGAGGAATTTCTATTCATCTAAATTCTGCAAGGAAGCATATTTATGCAGATGGATTTGGATGTGAACAGTACAAATCATTCAGAACTGCGGCTGCAGTGCCTCAGGTTTGGCCTTCCTTGTGACGTAAACAATAAACTCCATTGTGCTGTTAACTTACTGATTGCACAGGTGCCACTCTAACAGCATATTCTAACAGCTGATACAAAATACATTTTTATGTTATTTTTTGTGAACTTTCAGTAGCTGAAGCTCTGTATCACTCAGTAGCAAATGAAGGCTATAGCACAGAACTCAGAATTATTTATGATGAAAGCCAACAGAGAGCTCAAATTCTTCTGTTGTTTGCACCGAAGTAATCTTGATTTCTAAAACAAAATTGAGTTTTGATTGAATTTTGTCAAAAATACTCCAGGAGCTGTGTTAACAATTAACTGCAAAAGAGTGAAATAGTCATCTTTCTCCTTGTGGGCTAAGCTATTCTTTTCCAAGGAGGAAGCACTTAACCGTTTATGAACTATAGCACTCCTGAGGAGAAACAATCTATCCTGTTTTACTCTCCTCACTTGCTGATCAGCTGCTATTGCTATCAACTTGTGATCTCTAGAACACGTTGGTTTGGGCTGGGACATCCCCAGCCACCAAGACTGACAAGGATTCAAGTATTTTTTCCCTTTGTAAAACCTGATCTCAGTTCTCTTACATGATAGCCAAGATGGTGGCACAATAAAAACAGAAGCTCATTCTGGACACAAAGTGCCTGGAATCTCATATTCACAGAATAAACTTTCTTGGCATAAGGAAAAATAACAGAAAGCCTATGGTCAATGCTGTTTCTAAAACAAAGAGATTTGCAATCTATTAGCAGAGTCTAACTCTAACCAAACAGGTTTAATCAGCTGTCTGTTGGCTAAAAGAGGTCATCACATTTACACTCTTGCTACCTAATTTAGCCAAATTAAGCCAGGTGCTTTTTTTCTTTGGTTATAATTGTAAAAACAGGAGGTATCTGCCACAGTAAGCGTCACAGCAGATACCACAGTTGAGACAGCCATGATACACAGAGTATCACCACACAATTTCAGAGGGCTTTAAGCATTCCCCTAAACACAGTAACACCTTACCACATCAGTAGGCTTCAAGTGTCTGCCCATACAGAATCACACTGCTTCAGAAGGCTGCAAGCATCTGCCCTTCTTCTTCTTTGGCCCAGCCTTTTATCCCCTCATGTTCATGCATTGCACCTGTGTGCCCTCTGTTCCCTTTGGTGGTTGCTCAGCACACCTGGGCACTCCATGGCTCATAGCTGTCAATGCTGCTCACTTGCTGCTCACAGCTGTGCCCATTGGGGATGAGGCTGGGCCAGCCCCACTCCCAATTACCACAAACTGTGTGCCTACAGGTATCTAGTGGCCTATACAGCAAAACAGGCAGAACTCTGTCAGGCAGAACTTTGTCAGAATAGCTGCCAAAGAATTTGAGAAAAAAAAATTCTGTCAGTATTTAAGAACAGCCCACACATTTTCTTTACTAAAAAATGAAATGTACGTTAAGCATATTCAAAGCATATTCACTCTGTAAACTAGGTGAAAATACTGAGACTGTCATCTGGAATTTGATTCAAAATTTACTCTAGACAAACAACTACTCTGGTTTATTAAACTAGTTTGTGAAGTGTATAAATAAGCATCCTTGATAGAATGATAAAGTTCTGACAGTCTGCAATAGCCCGGGGAGACTATTCGATACGTCATTGTGCTACGGAAGTGCTGTACTTTTGTGAAATGCTTTAATACAGTGATATTGGCAGGACCAAGTGAGCCTAAGGTAAATAAATAGTCTCCCTTTTGAGAAAGCTGTTTACATCATGCTATCTTCATCCTTAATAACTGCTTAGATTCGCCTTATGAGTTACAGTTTTTTTTCACAAAATAAGGATTATTTTAATCACGTCAGTTAAATACACCATGACACCTCCAGGCAGGTAAAAAGGTGTTCAGGCACTGTTGAGTCAGGCATCAACAAGCAGCTGTAGAACATTTGCATGTTACTTTTGAAGACCAGAGCCTTTCATAATCTTTATATATCCAAATAACAGGATAAACCAAAAAATGGTGATTTAACTACCTAGCAATTTTTTCTGTATTATTTCTGTATTTGCCTACATGGGAAACTCTAGTAAAAGCAGAAAATAATTTCAAATCAAGTAGAATAAAGCTGTTCTACTTCACATCCTTCAGTTTTTGGCAGATATTATCATTTCACAGTACAGGCTGTTACTTTTTGTTTATATTTAATGTTATACATCTTTCAAGATCACGTACTGAGCAACAATCTAAAATAAATTAATACACTCAGCAAGGGATGAAAGAAAACAAAAATAATTAAGACGCAACATGGTGTAATACTTGTTATAAAATAAAGAATTTGTGGGATCAGAGAGGAAAAAAACAGTGTAACTAAAGGTTTAGGTGAGATTTGGGGTCAGACTCTACCTCTCCTTTAATTTTTTTTTCTTAACAGACCTGCAGCCCCAACATATAATGTGTGCTTAAGACAAGGCACCTGTATAATCAGAGATGTTCTACCCTACCCTGGCTCCCAGTCCATAGTAGGACTCTCTGCCTTAGCTCTGACTCATTATTAACTCCTTGGCAAAGCTGATTAATATGGAGCATCTTAATGGCCTTAATGGCTTACTACATACACTAACTTCATCTTCATTGTATAATATATAAAAATACAAAATAAAATAACTAAGCCATATGTAGGAAACACCTTTAAATATTCTAGTACATTAAAATAATTAAGAATGTCATGCAAGAAATCTCAAAAATTGCACAACAAAATTGCACATAGTCCTTTCTCCTCCTACCCCTGCAATGTAAGAGCAAATATCACAGCCAACATTATATATACAATTCTGCATTTGAATTCTGAACCCTGACTCTTAAAGTCAGGTTTAACTGCTATCTTGAGGTGGAAGTAGAGTTTCTAAATTAACTATTATTACTTTTTTCTGTACTCCTTCATTGTTTATCCCCAATGCACCATGTCAGGTTGTAATTTCCTACCAGGGGACAAGGTAGAAAGTTGTTAAAACAGAAGCTTTTGTAAATCTTAGGTAGAGTGGCTCCTACTGCTGCTGTGGTAATAGAGCAACCAAAAATGTGACTGCAAAATGTGAGTACACAGACCAAGAAAAAGTTCTGCAGAGACTGTGAGTTAATAGTGCCCACATCACTTCTGTCTCCATTGCTGCTCTGTTAAATGCATTAATACAGGACCAAAACACCACTTTGGTACAGATTGTTATAGATACTTAACATCTCTTCACCTTGTTTCACCTATGTATACTCACATCAAGCACAAAGCTCCTGATTTTTGCTCCTTCTTGGCCATGTGGATGGCTTAGCAATACATCTCTGGAAAATGTTCTAGTTTTCACCATCCTACCTACTGCTGTACCAGTATTATTCCCTTCCCATGTTTTACATCACAAACTATGTCAGAATAATAATGAATCAAATCAAAACACAGAATGACAGTGTTTACCTGACGTGAACATGCTCTCAGAGGGAAATTAGACTTGCTAAAATGCACATGCATAAAACTCTCATCTTTTATATACATCATCCAGTGTTCTTAAGTACATATTATGAACAAAGTGTAGTTCAGCACAAAATGAAATCATGCTGGACCTCTACAAGTTCAGCATCCAACAAAAATTAGCTTTTACATGTTGTGGGAACCTCTGGCATCATAGTTTAAGTCTTAAGGATTTTTTTTTTCTTATCATTCCTCATTAAGCTTTTTTCAGTGGTTTTCTTACAATTGTTAACAGAACTCCAAATTTTCCAATTATCTGTGAGTTTTGTCCTCATTGGCTCCGTGTACCAGGACATGCTTAGCTATGGTCTCCCTCCTAAGCAATGTTTTCTTAAAACCTTGCTATTTCATCCATTTCTTCCTCAAATAAAGTAAGTCTGTGAAACAAGGTCATTTTAAGCATATTACCTGCCAAGTTTCAGTCATTGCTATGTAAACATCTATTTGTCTTCTTATGTTGCTCAAATGAGTGGTAAATTGAGTCAGGTAGAACTGAGATCCTAGCACTCTCTAAAAACTGCAATTAGACTGATAAGAATTTAATGATCTTGCAACCTACTGATGAAAACTCTAATTTAAATTACAGTCTTGCTAACTTTTCTTCCTTCACTCTAGTTAAAGCCAAACAAATAAATGTGGGGAAGGAAATTAAATAATACAAATTATACAGAGATATGTTTAAATGGTATTCATCAGTACTTCAATTAAATATCCCCAAACAATGATTCAGACTGTTTTTGATGTTAACATCTTTAATAATTTTGCAGATCCAGAATAGATTCTGATCTATTCTTCAGTATTTTGTTAAAAACAGCAACACAGAAAAAAAAAAATATATATAGTGTTTCAGTAAATATTATCATAAAATATTGATTTGAATTTAAACAAAAAATAAGCAACATGACTGGCAATCAAAACATTAAGATTAAGAAAAGCACTGTAAACTATCTTATTTCATCCTGCAATTCTTTTCGATAATGTTTGTTCATAGCAATAAAAATAAGTATTACAATGTGCTAGATAAGAACATTTTAGGATGATTAAATAAATCTAGTGCAATTTTATCTTTAAAAAGAGATCACACTTGAAAAGAAACACTCATTAGTAATTTGAAAACCATGTTATGCTACACTTGCATTTAATAAGGTAATGATTTACATTTATGCAGTACCTTTTATCCCAAAGCAATTTACAATTTACAGCCAGAGATTATCATTTCATCTCCAGTGAAACTCAGCAAATGTGAAGTGTTGCTCTGTACAAATTCTGGTAGGTGACAATAAATACAATGTTTCAGTTGAACTGACTCTTATATTTATGTTTCCAATTAAATCAAACAAAAAATATTAAGTTAATTTTCTGAAGTTGTATTGCCCTTTTTACCTACCATCCACTTGAAAAATGAGAAACAGGTTGTACAAGAAGCAGAAAAACATTTGCCCATTACAGATTATCTAAAATACAGCAATATTGCTGGTCCAGCAAGGATTCTGAAAGTGCCATCTAAGATATGGGTAGAACTCCTTCCTGAACTGATTCCTATGAACAACAGTATTTAGGAGTAGCTTGGGATCAGAAACCACATTTAGAAATACCTCTGATGTTCAGACATGTCAATATAGACAACCTTTAAAAGAAAAAAAGATATAGATATACAAAGCATTCAAAATGTAACAAGTTTGACTTTTTCCACTAGAATAATCATATTACCTTAAAACAAGTTGTATACTTCCATTTTCTGTGAATTTACTCTCTGGAATGCACACTTTCACCTTTTGGTATCAACAAGGATGACAAATTGCTCCTTTAAAAAACAAAGAAACAAAGCAAAGGCTGAAACAAACTGAAGGCAAGAAGTCATATGACTGAAAATACATTGCTTTTAGGGTAAAAACACTGGATAGCTTGCTCTAAGGTTAAACAAAATCAGTTTTAGTTTTCCAAGAAAATTTGGCATGCGCATAACTATGACTGAAATTCAGGCTTTCCTGTATAGAAAAACAAGGACGTGAATGAAATGGACAAAAGCATAAAACACTGATAAATGTGAAAATATCTTCTTGTCCAATCAGCCTGTGGAACCACCTGACATGAGATATGATGATAAACAAAACATGAGCTTAAAGTTTCAGACACCAGCGGATCATTGCATCCTCAGCACGCAAGAAAAAATCCTTGAAGAAATAAATGCCAAACATTGCAATGTAACATCCAGACCTGACCATGCCATCACACATTTAAATTGTTAATTGCTAATTAACTGCTAATGCAACTCTAAGTAAACTTTCATAAAATGTTAAGCAATTTTCAGAATTTGTAGTCTCCTTTGGAGACACAATGATCTCAGAAGGGAAAGAAGAGTTTACAAAAACCTACATAAAAAGCCCATTCCAGTCCCAGGATCAGGTTCTGATTCTTGCCCTGGGGCCTCCAGAGGGCTGTGGTTCAGTTGAGCTTCTACCAGAGTGAGGAGAAGGAAGACACTGCAACAAGAGGCAGCTCTCAAGAACCTGTTGGTGACAGAACCAGACAGATCACTGACCTGATTGATTTCTTTTCACAGCATACACAAAAGTCCTACAAGAAGTGGCCATATTGCCATTTCCATGTTTTAAATTAATAGAAAGAACAAGTAAAGGACTAATTGATCATCTACTGTGAAAAGATCTGGAGAAATACTTAAAGCAGGAACGTGAATACCCTGTCAGAATAAATTATAAAACATGTATTTCCATATATATCTCAGAGCGAATACTTCATGCAGTCTGACAAGGCCGTTTTGAATTGATCACACCCAGTTCTTCTCAGACACTCATGCATAAACACTTGCTACAACAACATTAATGAGCAATGACATAAGGAATTTTGGTCTAACCAAACAGACTCCATCTGAACAGCTCCATGCTTAAACCCTTAAACTCTTCCCCCATCTCCCTTAAGCAAATGAGGGTTTTTTCTTTAAAGGTGAAAAAAATTGATCATATAGCTGTCATTTCACAGACTTTTTTCAGCAAGCCCTTTCACTAGAAGTGCAGTACAGCAACACAGAATATAATTAGGCTACAATGGAGCCATGCCAGACAAATCTCCCACAGTTTTCATGTCATTTCATTTTCTTTGCAACTGTCACTTTCTGACCTGAGCCAATCTTTTCTAAAGACTGTATTCTACCATGTAGGTTTAGAANCCAAGTAAGTTTAAAAATAAAAATTAAAAAAAAAAAAAAAAAAAAAAAGCGCAGAAGCTTAAAACTAAAGTTCTTAGCAATTTCTAAGGTATCTAAGGGATTTATGGTTTGCACCAGGTCCTCAGCATCTGGATATTGAAATAATATTCATTGATTACATATGATCAGAAATCTAAAGGGTCAAGTGACCTTACAGTACATTCTTTTTATGCTGCTCTCCTCCAAGCTTTCATTCAGAGAACAAAACTGCAGCGCATATCACAGGAGCTGTAGAAGCACGTTACAAATTGTAAGTTCCCATCCACACTACATCTTTGGTACCACTTGGAAGCTCCAGGAGACAGTATGTGTAACATAAGAAGATCGATTATCTGTCACCTGGCTTGTGGTTGGAAAGTTAAAAATATCCAGCTCTAATTTATGCAAAAAATTTGTGGAGTGCAGAAGGTATTCCAGGAGAATGTGATCCAGGATGTTATTATCCTTAAGAACAAGCATTATAAGCAGCAGATAACCATCACTGGTGTTGTCTGAGTACACCCTGTACCAATTTAAAGAGTCAGCCCCTCCTTACAGACAACATGTGGAGGTCTCACTTCTACTGCACACCCTGGATTGCCAGGGAAATGTAGCAAAACCTAAGACAAGGTCCCAAGTACATTGGTACCTACTGGGACACTAAGCTGGTTGCTTGTTGAGAACTGCTACTTCTTTTAGTGCCTAAATATGGTACAGTCATCAAGGAGAAAGCTACATCAGATCTTCAGTTTATTCAGCCCAAGCTGAAGTTGTTCTTAATTTTTATTTCTTTCTATGTTGTAGACTAAAAAGCCAAACCAAACTCAAGCCAAACACCAGTCAAAACATCTTTCTTTTTCCTTCCTTAATCTGAAAATAAAACTTAACTGTTAGTTTGATGTTTCTGTCAAACAGGAATGAAAACTTCTTCCTTTTTCCCTCATTTTTTCTTTCCCTCAGAAAAGAGAATTCTGCTTACCACTTCAGAACAATAGTTTGACTAACACTGACATTCCTTAGTGGACCCCATTTAGCACAGAAACTGTTTACTTCTGCTAGAATTTGTGGAGTGGCATTATACTGATTCTTTCAACTTCATTTTTCTCCTTCCCATGAACACCAGTGCATGCAATATAAAATTTGGTGTCTGCACACACTGCAGACCATGTGGCACCCTGCTGAGCTCAAACACCTTCCTTAAAGATGTTGAAACTAAAGGTGACAGAAGGCTGGGCCTTTAATTCTTCTTATTGCACGGAGAAATACAAACCGGCCCCACCAACATGCCCTTGCACACATCACCCTCCCCTTTTGTGTTCCCTGCACGTGTCCAAGT
The DNA here is from genome assembly GCA_013397155.1 of Irena cyanogastra. Taxonomy (NCBI): domain Eukaryota; kingdom Metazoa; phylum Chordata; class Aves; order Passeriformes; family Irenidae; genus Irena; species Irena cyanogastra. The sequence goes on along the minus strand of VWZV01016189.1, from coordinate 556,240 downwards.
GTTTCACCTGCATTTGCACAGGGCTCTCGGTGGCCATCCCCTCTGCTTTCTGGTCACAGCCTGTGCAGCTCAAGGCACCCCCAAAGCACTGCAATGCCACAGCTCCTCCCAGCTCCTCAGCCAGTGTACAAAATACAAACACCTGGGGAGAAGCTGCTGCACCCCTTGGCACGTGAAGGACACCAGACTCCAGCAGATGAAACCAAAGCTGTTACACAGTGCAGGAACACTGCAGATCCCATGTGGCCCTCTCCATTTTATACTATACCTTTCCCACAGAGAACTGTATCAGGATTTCTGAACCAACTAACAGACTATTAATAGCTTGAATGCAAACACCTTCAGAAAGAGATGAGCTAAACCCAGAATTTATCCTACAAAATCTACTTGACTACTCACATGAAATTAAAGGTCTTTAAAAAGTAACCATTCATGTAATGTCTTGTACTGTGCTTAATCAGATAATAAGCAAACAAAAATTGTCTATTACGTAAATTTCCTTCTCTTGAACATGACAAGTTGCTTTTCCTTTGCATATTACACCACCAAGTGGCATAATGCACTTATTTTTTGTTCAGTGTGTTTCCTCTAGAGACACCACTACACAAAATTTAATTTAAAAAGATGAATTGCTACCTAGACAAAAAAAATTAACTGGAGTATCATATAAGACATTCAGCTAGACACTTGTTTTAAACTTTCTCCTATTATAGCTTACAAGTGCAAATTTAATACAAGTACAGATTTCATCATCTTTTTTCCTCTTACAGCACTTAAAACTTACTAGGAAAAGGTTTCACTCCACATTATTTGAGTAATACACATATCTAATGGAGCATTGTGATGTGCCTGCTACGAACACAGGCATTTTCAGATATTTTATTCAATTTAAAACACAACAAAAGTAATTAAAATACATAGGGAAAACAAATGTTTAGAACTTTAACTGAAGTCTGGCCAGGTATGTGAATCAAGGAAGTTCAGAACTGGCTGGTAGTATCTTAATTGAACAAGCAAATCTTGCATGTATTTGAAATGAGAAGGACTACACATGAGTGAGGGGCAATGGGATCAGGCTTAGAACCATGAGTAAATATAATTTGGTTACATCTCAAAGGACCCATCAGTTCAACCTAGAGTTTAAACTTTTCACCCTCAATTCCAATGTCTAGTCTTATGCTGCTACCAGATGGTGTGGTTCTATCTGGAAATCCACTCCATATTTTGACCAAAAAAATACATATAATCTACTGGCCTCTGCTGGTAACATCACTCCTCCCCAAGGAAATTACCTGCTGCAATTGATAAGACAGGCTTCAATTCCAACTTGCTTGCTGTTCAGGTTTCTCCCTTCTTTTGCTCCAAATCCTCCAGTTGACTAGGGAAAAGCAGGGATGATGGATAAATCCCATTTGTCCAGCAATCTCCTCTCATGAGGATCCAGCTGAATCCTGTTTAATTTTCCCAACCTGTGCAGCAATAGCAGCCAAGAACCAAGGTTATAAATGTTTAAATTTCATGCAATTTCATGCATGTCTAGCAAAATTTTTGCTATTTTCATTCAGAAGGGTGCAACAAGGTATTTCTTCAGGTGCACAAAATCACTTCAGAAGAGTGTTATTAAAAGAGGTGCCAGCAGGATTTGGGCAAGGTCACAGGAAAGATATTTACAAAACACAGATTTCTACAAATATACACACACATAGATATTAGAATACGACGCATATGAGTGCTCTATGGACAATAAGATAATCATCTCTATGAGTGAATTACAACCTTATTATAAAGTTTATTACAGTCACAAGGATCTTGGAGTAGAAACAGATAATTGCCTATTTTCATGAGTAAATTAATTAGACACTTCAGTGCTAAACTGAAAAAAAGAGAAAAAGCATCATAATGATGAGACTGTCTATTCAAATTAAGGGAAAAAAACTCCATCTGTCACAGTGAATTTTGTCAGGACATGGAAAATGAAAATGTCCATTTAATACTCACAGAATCAAGAAGATATTCATATTGGTCACATTTCAGCTAATGAGTAATTGATTTAAAATTTATATTAATAACTCAACAATCAATAAAATATTGACTACATTCTTTACTTCAGCCATGTGTTCAGGTATTTTTAGAAAGGTGCCTTGGTTTAAAATACTGGTTTAAAATAAATGTCTGTCACAAAAACTTTATTCCAGTGTTTCCATGTGCCACAGACTACAAATTAAACCCACTTCCAAAAACCTCCCAGTGACTTTAGCATCCCAGCTTTCTATATGCTTGTGCATTCACAGAAACCTGCTTCCAAAGACTTTGGCACACTCTGCTTCTGTGCCTTGCAGCAGCCCCTGCACCTTTGTGCTGTTACCAGGATCTACCTCTTCCTCCTGAAGCAGTGATTGAAGCAACAAGGTTTCACTAAGTTTTTTATATCTCTATTAACACACTAAATTATAATGCCTATGCTACATACTCACTGAGCAAAGACAAACCCACAAATGACCCTGCATATTTGCATCCTTCTTTTCTCGTTCAGGGGGAGAAAAAAACCCCAAAACAACAATAACAACAACAACAACAACAACAAAACACAAACATGACCAATTTAAATAATTATGGTATTTGATGTCTAGCTAAATTAATATACACTAATATGATCTTATGCTTTCCATGGGTCTCAATAAAAGTTCTTTATGAGATGGAAGAGGTATATGTGAAAACACTTGGACATCTTGGAAGTGTTGAAGGCTAGAGTGGATGGAGCTCTGGTCTACTGAAAGGTCTCCCTATCCATGGCAGAAGGGTTGGAACTAGGTGGTCTTTAAGGTCCTTTCCAAGCCAAACCATTCATGACTCAATGATCTATTTTCAAACATTTCCTCTGTTAGTGGTTCACAGCGATAACACACATTATTGTCTCTTACACTTAAATGCTAGTTGCTTTAGAAACTTGACACAGGTTAAGAACATGACCCTAGAAAATTATGCAATGAATTGAAATTATTAATTCTGCACATTCAGCCAACAAGAGTGAGACCTTGCCTTTCTAATATCAAACAGTGATAACTCTTGATAGGCTTACCAATGGTGTTTTAGACACTATGCCCAGCTAGGGTATAAGGGGTTTGGAGCAGGAAGAAATACTGATCTTCTAATGGGAAAGCAGAGCCAGAGACAAGGATGGCAAAGCCAGTGTGCATTCTTGGTGTGTGTGAGGACTGGCTGTCAAGAAATATCCTTCTCTGACCCAGAGGATGCTATTGAAGGACACACCTAGCAGCTCTCTATATTGGCCAGATCTCACATTACTTGTGTAATTCAGGACAAGATTAGTCAGGAAATTTCAGAATAACAAGTGAACAAATGATCTTACCATAAGACATCTGAAAGAAAAAACATTAGAAAGTCTGCCAATCTTCTTGTGGGAACAGAGGATATAGCAACATTTTTTTCATTCTATAAAACATGTCCTTTAAATATTTACTAGTCTTGTATTTTCTACATGTGGCCACATCCAAGCAAAAGCCCTCTACCTCTCACTAAAGTATGCTTAAGAACATTCACTGCACATGCAATAAGAGTTTTAAAGGATCCAGATGTGAATTAGAAAAACAACTGTATCCATTATAACTGAATTTCAAACTACTGGAGTAAGATCAAGCAGAAAAGCTGTGGTTTATTCCTGAGCACCACCCACACAATTCTCTGAGCAGGATACCAAACTACAGTAATGTAACCAGCAAAATGCAAAACAAAGTTGTCACATGTGATTACACTCCCAGTGACTGAATGGACAACAGACAAGAGATTTTCTCAATCTTCACAACCTCTCAAAATAAACCTTGTATCACTGTACAGCCATACATGTCATAAATTTCTAATTAACAGCTTTTTTTTCCATTTGCCTATAAAACATCACATATGATTCAACAAACTTGAGGAATATTTACAGGATTATTGTATGGGAATAAATTAAAGTTTCTCTTTTGAAATAGAAACAGTTTATTTTTGCACTCCAGACTTCAGAGAAGTGAAATTTCAAGACGCACTTTTGAAGAGGTTTTGGCAGAAAACAATACCTACCCAGTGCTGTTGAAACAGCAACGACTGCAGCTTTAAGCAATAGCAACAAATAGACAATTAACTTTGAAAGCCTATACAATCAGCATTGCATTTAATTTTGAAAACCCGTATCTTGCTTTGGGAGCACTCCCAAGCAAAGCAAATGGGCAACTTCCAGCATTTCTAGGAGGCCAGAATTTCTTGGTTTTAACCTGTAATGGACAATACACATACTTTCCTAAGAGTTTTAACCTTATTATAAAGTATTTGCTTTCAAAACTAGTGGGCAAGTTTAGGCACTCAGTCAGCAAGGCTGACCCTGTTCCAGACTGTGCAGGACAGGCACAACCATCACTGCTGTTTGCCAGGGCATGGGAGAGACATGTCCCTTGGATGGGCACAGGCTCACACACCTCTGCCAACCTTCCTTGGGTAGATGCATCCTCTGCTCTTCTCACTGGTACAAATTTAGGCACAGGTTCTCAGACTCCAGGAACAGCAAGCCTCTGCCCCGGATTGAGGGTCTTGGTGGTCTGGAGCTCTTGCCTGACGTGCCTGGCCAGCAGCAGCCACCAGGTCGAGGCCACATCACAGCCAAGACGCCGGCAAACCTCGCAGGCCCCTCGGCATCCAGTCGGGTGCAGAGTAAACTCTGCTGTCAGAAGGACAGACTGCCACAGCACCCCTCCTGCCGCTGTGGCTTTCGGCCCCTGGCACACACAGTCATGGCAGGGGACATTCTGTGGCACTGGGTTCTGCCAACACAGCAGGACTCACGCTGAGTACACGGGTGGCAGAGTCACCGTCCCTGTAGGGTTTAAGGACAGACTGGACACGGCACTCAGTGGCAGGGTCTGGTTGACACGGTAGTGATCGGTCGCAGGTGTGACTCGACGGCCGCAGACGTCTTTTCCAGCCTCAGTGATTCTGTGACTCCATGAATCCTGCCGAGGTCCCTGAAGCGCTGCACCGCCCCGGGTGCCCAAGGTGGGATACGAGGGGCAGGGTTGCGGGCACGGCCCGCCTAGCCTGGGAGCAAGGGGCCCCGCCGGGGAGCAGCGAGGAGCTGCTGGGGCTGCGTGAGGGGAGAGGCCGCGGGAGGCTGCGGGCAGCCGCAGGACAGATGTCAGTTTGCAGGAGGCGCTTGGCACTGCCAGGGCAGCCCAGGTTTTAGGTGGCGGCAGGTTGGTTCTGCGAGGCATCCTCATCCGTTCGGAATTTTAGGAGACGGCAGCCAGCTGGTGGCCACAGGCCCCTGGACGGGAAGGCCGTCCCTTTTCCCCGTGAAATTAAACTCAGCAGCCCAGGTTCCTGATGTCAGTTTGCGGGAGGTGCTTGGCACTGCCAGAGCAGCCCAGGTTTTAGGTGGTGACAGGTTGGGTCTGGGAGGCACACTGATCTGGCTCAGGGTGATGTGGTTTAGGGGTAGTGCTGGCTTGACAGCAGAACTTGATGATTTTAAAGGTCTCTTCCAGCCTTGAACATTCCATGATTCGGTAGGATGCCGTGAGGGTTCTGGAGAGGCGACGTTCCCCAGGGAACGGAGGGGGCTGCTCACAAGGGAAAATGCCCCGACCTCGCCTCGCAGTGGCGCGGAGCGGATTCCGGCTCGGGGACCGCGGCTCCCGCCCCAGCCGCTGCCCGGCCCCGCCGCCGCTCACCCGCCCACCACTGCGCCTGCGCCAGACCTCCAGCGCGCCAGGGGGCGCTGCCAGCCGCCATCGCCTGCTGCGGGCTGCGCGGGGCCGGGCCGGGCTCCGCCTCAACGGCGCGGCCTCTCCCGGGCGGGCCGGGCCGGGGCCATGGGGAAGAAGCACAAGAAGCACAAGTCGGACAAACATCCCTACGAGGGTGGGTCCCTACGGGGCTGGGCGGGCAGAGGTTGCCGGGCAGCGCGGCCCGAAGCGGACGCGGGCCCTCGAGCCCCCCAGCGGCGCCCGCCCCGCCCCGCCGGGCCCAGCGCCGGGGCGGTTTGAACGCTCCGGGCTGAGGCTGCGGGAAGCGGGGCCCTCGCTCCGCCGGCGGGCCCGGGGTCGAGGGATGGGCGGCGAGCTCGGCTCTGCCCGGGGGAGAAGCAGCTGCAGGGACTGGAAATGAGGAAATGGTGCGGTGAAGAAGAGGAGAGATCGCGCGGGGTTATTGAGAACGTGAGTGTGTTTTGTCTGGTACTCACACAGCCTGTTTCTCTGCTGCTTTAAGAATACGTAGAAAAACCACTGAAGCTGGTGCTGAAAGTTGGAGGAAATGAAGTTGCTGAGCTCTCCACTGGAAATGCAGGAATTGATTCCAGCCTCTACGAAGACAAATCTGAACATGAAAAACACAAGGACAGAAAAAGGAAAAAGAGAAAGAAAGGAGAAAAACAAGTTCCTGGCGAAGAAAAGGAGAAAAGAAAGAGAAAAGTTAAGGTATGTGCTCATACTACTGCATTTTAGCAAAAAAAATATGTTTTGACTTTCTCTAGGTTTCATATCAAAAGGTCAGCACGTATGACTGTAACTTGTATCCTTAAACTGAAATTCATTCAGCCTCGGTGTGTGAGGTGTTCCTGTCTCATTTTTAAAGGATACACACCAGATAGCTGTCACATTTTCTAAAATCTAATTCAGTGATACATTACTTTGTATGGCTGAATTATGTCACTGTCCAGCAGATGGAGACAGTACGTAAAGAATACAGAATTTTTAAGCACTTGCAAACTATTCTTATTTTTTAAACTTTGTGAATATGTTTTGAAAAATCTAGAAAGCTTTATGTACAGTAATGATGCAGGGTTTTCAGGTGCTCTTACATTTCCATACCAATCTTTCCAGGAGGATAAAAAGAAACGAGATCGAGACCATGGAGACAGTGAGGGAGAACAGGAAATGAAATGTCAGACCCCCATCAGAATGGAATTGTCACCGGAGAAACCACTGACGAGCACTTTATCAAAGCAGGAGGGTAAGGGTAAAAAGACATTTCTTTTGTTAATCCATGTTTTCTGTAATTGACTCATGTTTCATGATTCTTTGTTTATGTAGCAAGTGACTTGGCATTTTGTGCCACCTCAGTGTTTTTCTCCATCTTGTACAAAAGCTTGGAATTAGGTTGCTGTACACTCCTTTTGCAGAGTGGTATCTGGTACTTCTGTCAGAGTGAGCGGAATGTCAAGTGAGGGCAATGAGAAAAGTAGATCCCCTGTAGGTATTATGGGGTTTGCCATCGTGTTCTTTTCTTTGTACTGAATTCTCAAGGTGCGTCAGTTTGGTTGATTTCTAATATCTTGGAAGTTTCATATCTTGTGCAGTGAGTTCTGTCTCACACCCTTTCTCCTCCTCCCCCCTTGTTTTTGGTCTAGAGGTGGAGCAGACACCACTTCAGGAAGCTCTGAATCAACTCATGAGACAGCTGCAGAGGTAATGTCTGTGCTCTAGGCTTGCAGGGCTGTGAAGTGAAAATAACATCCAGTAAGGAAAGGGACACACAGAAAGCTGAGTGAAAATATTATTGGTAAATATATTGCTAAGAGGGCTATTTTAAGAAAGTGTACTTAGAATTTCTCTTCAACCTAGGCTTCTTGTGAACACCTCCAGTTTCTAGTTCATGGTAGTTTTAAAAAGCTTTCCAAACCAGGACAATTTTGCAGTAATGTGATGCTTTCTTTAGAGGAACCTTTTGAAAGGAAGGCGTGAGAAATTATAATTAACTTGCCAATGTTTCTTTTACCTTGAGTACTCCTATTTTAGCATTTTTTACTATAAAAAGGAAGTATGCACTTGAAAACTTCAACCATGTTCTCTTACTGTTTTACTAATCCAATGTCTTTTGATTAAAACAATCCAGTCTGCAGTTCTTTAAAGTAGTCTCTTATTTAAGATAATCTTTCTTGACTTCAAGAGTATCTGCATCTTGTGCAAGAGTGGTTGAAAGATCTTTCCCTTTAGCTGTCTCACCAGACTGAGCTTGAAATTTTGTTTCCAAGTTTTCTCTTACCCATGAATTTTCAAGATCTAGGTGTGGTGTCAGTTTCAAGAAACTTAAACTATTAAAAGATGCCTGTGTTAGTTTTGGCTCCCTTTCTATGCATACAAAAAGCAGCACTTTTGGTTTTGAACCCTGTCTCTTCCCTTCTGATAATTTCTGAGTAAGTGATAAATGACAAGAATATTCTTATGATATATTTTTCTTTTTTAAATTATTTCTAATATGGCATAAAACACCATAAAATCCAAAACCTTTAAAAAAATTTTGGGTTTTTTTCATCTTCTGGGGAACACAGGTAGTTACCAAAATATAGAAGTAACTTCTGAAATACATTTGTAGTACTTTTTTGGTATATGGGTCTGCGTATGACATCTTTTCAACCTTGAAAGGGAAAGATTATGCTGACACAAGCTATTTCTCTCTTAATAGTTCTGATTTCTTTTCAGCTTAGTTATTTCCTTTCTATTAAATTCCACACTCAGTATGTTCTTTGTTATAAGTTGGAACATAAAAAACTGTTTTTCATTTCCTAACAGAAAGGATCCAAGTTCTTTCTTTTCATTTCCTGTGACTGACTTTATTGCCCCTGGCTATTCCATGATCATTAAAAACCCAATGGATTTTAGTACCATGAAAGAGAAGATCAAGAACAATGGGTACCAGTCCATAGAAGAATTAAAGGTAACGCTTTGAATTTTGTTTTGACTACAGAGATGTATTATGCTCAGTTGACTTGAAGGCTAGTATTTTATGGGAATAGAAAGATGCCAAAAAGAACCAGTACTTCTGCCTCAAGAAATGTTTCTTCTTGAATTTTTGTGAGCACGTAAGTTCTGACTGTAAAAGAGAAAACACTTCTAGTTTGTAAATGTGCATCCGAAAAAGATGCAGATGGTTTCAAGTTTTGTGCAGGATTGCATGGAATCTGTCAGTTTGTCCTTCAGCCTGTTGTTTTAGATCTATTGCTTTTTCCAGGCTAGTGTGGTCATGGAGGTCAACGGGTGAAGGCACCGTGAACTTGGTCCTGTTGACAGAAACTACTTGTCCTGGTGCTGTAGTGTGCGTAATGGATTCAAGGGCCTTGTTTGAAAGCCTCCTTAAGCTTTTAAAAGATGTGGGGCCTGATTTTGTTCCATTTTCTTAGTGAGAAACACTCTAATTCTTTACTGAGCTAGATGAGGACCTGAGAGGTGTAATTTGTGTGTAATTAACAATTAGGTAGATGTTAGTTAATAGTACTGGTTGTATTTTCTTACACATTCTTCTTTAGATCTCCAAAACTTTAGAATAGCATTCCCTGTTGTAACAGCTGTTTCTGGTTATTTTTTAATTTTAACTTTGTAAATAGATGAGAATGTGATAAAACATATTCACTTGTAGAGGCTACAGTGAGTAGAGAAGTGCAGTTTCTAGCTCACTCAAATTTCAAACAAGCTTACATTTCTTCATTGTAACTAAAACTTTGGGATAGTCTGGGTAATAATTTAACTTTGCACTGCAGCTTTTCTTTGTTTTTGTTATGTTGCTGCACTTTGTTTTAATGATTGCTGATTGGCCAGGAAGTTGGTAGTTGTAGCTAGGAGGGCTTCCCTTAAAACTTTACAAGCGATACTGGACGCTTTAGAATACTTTAAGGATGTTTGTTGCATTGATAGATTCAAGTCTTAAAACAAAGTTACATACTTATCTCTGTTTACCTTTTCAATAGATTTCTTAAATTCATTCATTAAAAGTATTCTTCTAAGATTTTTTCCTTAAAGCTCAAGACACCCCATTTGCAACAAGAATATCAGTATAGTATACTGTAAAATTAACTTTCATTCCAAAATTATTAATGTTTGAACAGGATAACTTCAAACTGATGTGTAATAATGCAATGATTTACAACAAACCAGACACCGTTTACTACAAAGCTGCGAAAAAACTGCTGCACTCAGGGATGAAGATACTTAGCCAGGTAACAAAAAACACCAACCAAAATATTGAAAAGCATATTGCTTCTTTTTTGATCCCTGTTTATCCCTTTTCTGGGGATCTCTTGAAAATTAATAAAACCTTGCTTGGTATTTGTCAAATGCTTGTCTATTGGAATATAAATAGTACATTGTTTTAGTAATGCTGCCAGATCAGTCATTGTAGAAATAGTTGCATTTAGTATTTCACCTTCTAGACTCTGTTTATGCTTGCTAGTGTAATAAATAAAGAACTCAAATAAAATGAATCTCTATGGGTAGGTTACAGAAAGATTCATTGAAGCAGCAAATAAAAAGATTTTGATGTTATTCAGGAGAGAATTCAGAGCCTGAAACAAAGTATAGAATTCATGGCTGACCTGCAGAAGACAAGGAAGCAGAAGGACAAGACAGAGCTGCAGCAAACTGGGGAAGAGGAAAATGGCCCTGGGAAAGACAGAGGAGAGCCTATGGATGGTGACACCAAAACATTCAAAACACCTAGCAAAGAGCACAAAAAGTGAAGTATTATCTGAGTCATTATAAGATACACCTTACAAATGCTACAGAAACAAGATAACTTAGGGTCCAGTGGATGTGGATTTCTTTCTGGTACTGCTTAGACATTTTCATCTCAAGGGATCAACACTTACATAAAGCATCCTCATCTACTAAAACCAGACAAGTTTAGAATCATTTATGATATAATCATTTTTGAGTGTAGGTAACTGTGTACTGCTCATCAACTCCATTCCTTCAATTATTTTCTGGTCTAGTGTCCATTTCACAGAACTTGTGTAGTTTTGGAGAAAGCTTGCAAATATGTGCGTTTAAAGATTTTGGTACAAAAAGCTACATAGCCAATCTCTATTACTTTTTGTTTCTTTACATAGTTGTTGTATTTGAAACATGCAGCTACAGAAAGTGTACTTTCTGAAATAGCTATTCGTATCTAGAAATACCAGCTATGAAGATGGTAAATATTTAGGTAGATAAATACTGAATGCTAAAATTAAGAGTATCTAATATACCAAGAGTATCCTAGTTTTGTGGGAGACCTTTACAGAGAGCTTTACAGTTTCTACCATAGCATTTACTGATGTAAACCTTTGTCACGTGCTTTCCCCAGCTGTATTGAATACAGTCATATTCAATAGCACTTTTTTTGTTGTTAGTTGTTTTGTCTACAAAACCAGGTGCAAAGTTGGCTAAAACTATTGTCACAGTATCCTGTTGTGTTATTTAGCCAGTTGGTGTTCCAGCTAGTCCCTAAGTTGTGTGGGTACATTCACAGGAAGGATAAAGACCTGCTTGAAGACAAATTACGAAGCAATAGCTTGGAAAGGGAGCAAGAGCAGATTGATCGGATTGTTAAGGAGTCAGGAGGCAAGTTAACCAGGCGCCTTGCAAACAGCCAGGTAAGCACTGGGGGATTTGGCAGCTCCTTTCACTTTTCTATAAACCAGGTTTCCTTGGCCTCTTATACCAGTTGATACCTCATATCTTCTTTTACTGCAGCTTTACACCATTTTACACCATTGATCATCTATGTAACATCATAAGGTTAAAAAAAAGTGCTATTTGAATGCATGCTGAATTTCATCAGCAGAGCAAGCTGAGCTAAGGTTTTCAATAAAGTAATAGAAAAGGATGAATAGTAGAAAGCTCAAGAAAATAAATCTGGCCTGCAAAAGTCTCAGTTCTGAAACAGACACATACCTGATCAAAGGTTATTAATGTTATAGGAAAAGAACTTCAGATTAGTAATACTATTCCTGTTTCATTGTCTATTTTTTTGTCTCTTGGCCTCTGCAAAAACATTAATATTTATCATAATATCTTAATTCTTTGTGCCTATTGCAATAATAAAATTATCTAGTGAAAGTAAAAATTTAGAGCAGCACTCACTTCTGAGTGGATGATTTCCGTTCTTATTCCTGGAGATAGGACAGTTTCATTAAATGTTTTCATTAGTTTAAGGACCAGGAATTTCAAGTACTATGTAAATTAAAATAGTCTAATCTTATTTCAGTGTGAATTTGAAAGAAGAAAACCAGATGGTACAACAACTCTGGGCCTTCTTAATCCCGTTGACCTCGCTGCAGGAGGTACGTTGGCATGGTTCAGGTAACAAGTGACTTCCACATACCTGGCATCTTTGCAGGAGCAGATGAGCAAATCCTGGCCAAGAACTGAATGCCTCTTTCCAGTCTGATAAAGATCTGGGTTGAAGAAGCTGCAGCTGAGGGATCACGTAGATGAGCCTCAGCTGTGGCTGTTGTTAGGAGCAACTTGTGGAAGCTCTCAGTACTGTTGTTTCTCTGGTTTGTGTCAGCTGTTTGTGGAAGCTGCAAAAGAACACTTTTGCTGCTGGAGAAGAAAAAACTTTTACTGCTGGAGAATTTCCTGGGATCCTCTTATTTCTGGTCCACGTGCAGAGTGCAGTGTCTGCTGACCCAGAAGGTCACAGATGTTTTAGACTGTTTTAAACTGTCTGGGTCCCAGATCATTAGCGTGAAGCATTTGGATAGGATAGCACACTTCGAGAGCCATGTCATGTTTATTTTGAGTTCTTAGCTGTGAGTATTAAATGAGTTTAGTAATCTTCCTATGCCTTCTCTGTTTCTGTATTTTGACATGTCCTATTGCAGAACCAGGTTACTGCCCTGTAAAGCTGGGAATGACAGCAGGAAGGCTTCAGTCAGGAGTTAATACATTGCAGGGGTTCAAAGAGGATAAAAGAAACAAGGTTACTCCAGGTAAGTGCTGATTTTTTTTTTTTTAATACAAATCCTTCTTCTTATATAAACAAAGTGTATTGATCTTATTACTAGCACACAAATTTGAAACTAAGGATTTCTGAAGATAAAGCACGTTATTGATTGTCCCTGCCCATGGCAGAGGGGTTGGGACTATGGGTCTAGTGATCTTTCAGTTCTCTTCCAACCCAAACCATTGTGTGATTCTTTGTATCTATTTTACAAGTAAACAGCACATCACAGAGTCCAGCTTCAGTTACACATGCAAAAGGGGCAAGATAGTTCCTTTTTATCTACATTGAGAAGAAATCTACCAGATAAAGAAAGGTTTTGGTGGCTTTAGAAGAGCAGGGGGGAGGCTGAGAACGTTTTTCCAGCATCAGACTCTTCATGTTGTGCTAAGGCACACAGTGGTGTTAATGACATATTTGCAAATACAAATGGATTTGATTTAGCTGTTAGTAAAAATTGTTACGTTGTGAACAGATGGTGTTCTCTGAAGGCTTGTTTTCAACTTAAGAAATACATTCCTTTAAAGTTTCTTCTTGGGGATTGTTTTACAGCCCCTTCTCATTTCTATCTGATGCATGCAAAGCAGAGTAATAATTAATACTATCATTATTCATTAGTGACATACTTGAATTACGGACCCTTCAGTTCCTATGCACCAACATATGATTCGACGTTTGCCAACATAAGCAAAGAAGATTCTGACTTAATCTACTCAACATATGGGGAAGACTCTAATCAAGGATCTTCCAGGTAATCCAGCAAGCAGGATGCATAGTACAGCTCCCATGGACAGAAGCAGTTATGTGCAACTCTCTGTAGAATGGGCTGGCTTTGCTGTGGAGTGATGGCCCTGCTGTATTTATAGCTCACAGGGGTTTGTTTCTCTTAGAAAGAAATGCTTCAGTAGAAGAACCTGCCTCTAAAGTGAAATTAGCCAAAATGGAAGAATTTTGATGCTGCTGATTCCTAGGAGTACACTATCTAAACTTAGATGTATTTATAACTGAAGGACTCATGTTCAAAGCCAGAAGAATATTGAGCTGTACAAATACAACTTTTTTCACATTAGTTACTGCCTTGAACAAGATACAGCTTTGTAAAAACAATTATATTGGTTTATTATTCTTGATTATAAAAATTTCAAAGCTCTTTTGTTTTATGAGAATTTCACAAGTAGCAGGCACAGTGATATAAATTTTTAGGAAAGGGAGGAATGCTTTAGTACAGTGTAAACATGAAGGCCCTGTGCAAGTTTGCTTTCATGTTGATGCAGCTACCTGAGACATTACACTTTTCCAAGTTTTCCAGTGTCCTATTTGGAATGGATTTGTCAGCTACAGAAGGCAGGCATGATTAAACTAAAGAAATCCATTTTGATCACATCCTATGCTACTTTTTGTGTAACATAACATTTTTACATTAAATGTCTGATATGAAAGTAGTTACCTTAACTATCTTTGTTCTTTCAGTATTCAAGATTTTTTTATGAAATCCCAAGATTATCCTCTCTTAATGGCTGATAGTTTGCTGGATGTGCTAACGAAAGGAGGACATTCTAGAGCTCTCAGAGAACTAGAAATGGTAAGAGTGGATTTGTGTGCTATCTGGTCTTTGGTTTTAGCACACAGGCTCTAAAGCAAGAGGAAGATGATGCTGATCCTATTGATGGGCTTTCTTTTAACTGATAGAATTGGAAAGTAAAGACTGATCTTTTCCTCCAGTGGCAGTATTTTCTGGAAAGGAATTATTTTATTGTTAATTAGTGAATACTAATATATTGTACATAGAGATATAATTACCCATTCTTTGTCCATTATCCCATTCCCATTATCACTAACTCCTGTTTCAAGACCAATAAGCAGTTGTTTAAAAATGAGGTGATCACTGACAGGCTTTTTTTTCCATGAAAATTTTACCACATTACTAGCTGCCACTATTTAGTTCAGGTGAATTAATATGTAGTAGTTTTTCCCTTTACTTGGTACTGTGCTTTTAAACTCAAACATGTGCTATGTAAAAATACTAAACAGTGACTTCAGATTCTCAGGAAATTCCAGTCCTGTCCATGCTAAACATAACTGGAGTAAAAGGGGCTCATTTGATAACCTTAACTTAATTAAACAATCCAAGAATTATTTGAGAATCTCCTCAGAACAGTTCCTGTTAACTTAAAGTCTTGCTTTGAATTTTAAATCAATGCCAACTATTGAAAGAAAGAGATTGTAGCCTTTTACTAGTGGGTCAAATATTATCTAAATTAATACTAGAAATAATTCGTGGACCTTTTTGCCTCAGCTCACACCTTTCCTTAGCATTACACATTTAGCTCTTTTCTTGCACCCAGTAGTAGCACTGATTGTCAGGTTTGGCCACTTTCTCTTGGCAGTATTAAGAGAAATACAATTACAATTACATACAGAAACAGAAAACATTTCAGCCTCTAATAGCCACCCTTCCTCTTCTTCCTGCACCCCAGTAAATGGTCTCTGATGTGACATCACTGTGAACTTTGCAAAGAGAAATAAAACCTGAGCTGAAAAAATGTGTTTCAGTAAACATTAATACCCCAAGAAAGACCCTAAAAAATAGCTGCATTATAGCTTGCTTTACAGTGCAAGCACATCATGACATTGCACACTTACCTAAAATACGGCATCTTGTAAGATTTTACTTTGAATTTAAAAGAGTAATTTTAATGCCTTCTTTAAAAATCCTTTCTCTATTCAGCCATGTGAGGAAGCTGAAGGCCCACAGGAAAGAAGTGATGCAATGAAAGATGTAAAGGTAAAATTTTTCTTTATTAATTAACTTCTCCAACCAACCTGTCCAAGCTCACAGATATGAAACAGCCTAAAACTTTCAGGGGTGTACAACAACACTGACATTTTGACAAGGTGTAAATCTTGTGAAAATGGTGTGTCCCTTTGTAGGCAGGAGGAGAGTAAGGTTCTCCAAAACATTAAGTGTTAACTATGTGTTAAGAGAACTGGAAGAAAATACTTGTATATTTTTTGTGATTGTTCAGAGCTATAGCTTTCTTTCTATCTTAATCTGGTTTCATTTAAAATGAATTTTTAATGTGAGTGTAAGATACCACACAATATGTAGCAGTCTTTGAGAAATTGTCACTTTGTTCCCCTTTTAGACAATGCATTACAGATCTCTAATCATTCCACCCAAATTTTGCTCAATTAGAGAAAGCAGTTCTAGGGCCAGGGCTGCTCTGCTGAAGCATCTCTTCGTCTGCAGCCAGTGCCCAGATTCCTTTTGAATTTTAGCCTCAGGTCTTTGATAAAATCTCCTTTAGGTGAGCTGAAGGAATTCTTAAACTGTTTTTTAATTGGGATGCTGGTCTTAAGTTACCACATCATTTGTGCACATCCCCAGTGGTTTTGGCAGATGCAGTTCTCTATTTGTGCATGAAATAGAATGAGTAAACAATAACTGTAGAACAGTAAGTTATACAGGGTGTCTTTTCATCTTTCCCTCTGTATGTGTACTAATTTTTGTAGATCAGACTAACCTTACCTTTGTGTTCTGATCTTCCCCAGACAATTTTGTTGTTTCGAGGCTAAGTATTACCTAAATTTTTACTTGCTGCTTTTTTTTTTTCAGATTATGGAAATTGATATTGCTGCCAGGTTGGACGCTGCTAATAGCGACAGACTTACAGCTCTGAAAGCAGTTACAAACTTTGGCATGCCTATAGAAGAGTTTGATTCTGAGGGTGAGTCTTCTGGGTAGTCATAGTTCTGATATATGTCTCTTAACTCCTTTAGTTTTCCAGTCCCTTACAATATTTTATATCATAAAGCAAGGAAATAGACTTTGCTTAGATCTTACTAGTCAGGAGTTTCTTTTTCTCTTTAAACAGAGGCTGAAATCTTCCAGAGGAAACTTGATGAAACAACAAAGCTGCTCAGAGAACTCCAGGACGCTCAAAATGAACGACTGAGTACAAAACCACCCCCTAATATGATTTGTCTTCTGGGTCCATCTTACAGAGAAATGCACTTGGGTAAGTACACTTTTTCTGATCATTCTTACAGAATTGATGAAGCCCCAACTGGTATCAACTCCAAGGAAAAAAAAAATCTCAAGGAATATAGTGTAGATTATGTGCCCTATTAGGCCTAGAGGATTAATTTAAACTTCTTTGGATGTAAAGCCAGATGAGAATCTTGAATAGTAATTACAAGTATTTCCTCTTTATTCCTAAATATCCCTAGAACTGATTGAAGCTTCTGTATGCCATGGGGCAGACAATAGCCAAATATCAATAACTCTGTGAGTTTTGCAGTGTCTTTGAACGAGCAGTGCTTATGTATCACCAAGTTATTATTGCAAGGCCAGCTTTGGTCCAGGATGGATCTGGTTATCAGTCTATTGAGTTACACTAATTACCACCAGTCATACATTCTTCAGTTATTTGAGCAAACCTGCTTGTCTCACAGATCAACTACACAGCTTGTGTTAATGGCAGTCCTCTAAGATAGGACTGTGTGCAGAGTCCCTGTTTGGCAAGTAAAACTGACTTGTGCAAGGCTGTTCGTGGTCTAAACTAAACCACAATGATGTGATTAGATAAATTCCTCATTATTGAAGAAATATGACTAAGTTGGTACCACACCAAGTCTAAACCAGATCAAATAGTCTTTTTTACGTTTCACTACATACTGATTCCTCCTTGAGGGAAAACCACATTTGTAGCAACAAGAACAGTCTCTCTTTATATCCAAAGCTTCATGCTGAATCCCAAAATCCAGCTATTACTAACACCAGTGCTGTGTGGCTGCCACCAGCCCTCTCCCAGCTGCTGCATGTGTGGCCCAAGTTTCATTAACTTACTCTTTAACTTCTGGTGTTTCCTGATGGCAGCAAGTCTTGGGCAGCAGCTGTTTCATTCCTCCTGTTCTTCTTACTGTGTCTCTTGGTTCTCAGGATGTCTTGCATGGCTGCACACAGCACAACATAGCTCTTCTGGCCTAGAAATACTATTTAACGTAGTTGCCTTTGTACTAAATAATTGAACTGTTTTCAGGGTGATTCAGCAATATGGTGTCTATATATAGCATATAAACACATCCTCTTATCTTTTCTAGCGGAGAGAGTTACCAATAACCTGAAAGAACTTGCCCAGCAAGTGACTCCAGGTGACATTGTCAGTACCTATGGAATCCGGAAAGCAATGGGAATCTCAGTTCCTCTGCCTGAGACAGAAGACAGCTGGGTAGATTTGACAGCAGGTGAGTATATGAAAACATCTTGTAGCATCTGTTCAGCTGGAACAAAACCACATCTGCAAATCCTTAGACTGGCTTATGGTAGAACTTGCAGTAGTGTGGTTCCAATTTTCAGGTCTTCTCTCCTTTTTAAATTCTGTTTCAAATGGAAAGTTGCTGCCTTTGGTCTCAGTCCAAAATGAATCTTTTGTGTGTATGGAACTTTAGTTCAGCTACATGGTTACTTTACAATCCATTTTACAGCAGTGCCAGATTTTTAATCTCAGTAATTCATTAATTTTAGTTTTTCCATTTTCTGTGAAGTTGCAAAAGCGGAGTTAAAATTCCTCACTTGCTAAAATGAGAACATTGTGATTCCTTCTTCTCTAGGCTTTTGGCTGTGCACTCCTTTTGCTTAGTTTGGCCAGCTGTCATGCTTTGGAAGTGTTCAACTCACCTCATCCAACCAAAAGTAGTGGCTGTTTTTGCTGGATTAGAGAGTCTGGTCAGTAGACTCTCAGTGCCAGACCCTGTCCTCCCCCATTTAGAACATGCACAGCAAAAGGGCACCCAGAGCTAGGGTAGGGCAGGAAGAATTTCCTCTCACGAAACATAATTCACACAACAAATTTACTCAATCTGTGGTTTTTGAAAGTTTTCATTAAATAACATTTTGACTGCAAGAGCAGGATTAATTCAGGAACTCATTCCTATTTTTAAGGAAACTGCTCAAGAAATTCCAATTTCAAAATTATTGAGTCTTTTCTTTTCCATAACATTACACAAAGGCTTTGTAACAGAACCAGATGAAACACAGGATTTTCTGAGACTGTTGCAGGACAAACAGCTAACACAGGGCTATCTGCATAAATAGCAAATTACCTGAGGCATGCTCTGCTGTATGTGCATGTCTTCACTTGAGCATTCTGTGGTCAGTGACTTGCTATCTGTTGTAAACTTTCAGACTTCGAAGAGCCTAAAAGGACCATCACTGTCCCTGAAAACGAATGTGGTGCGGTTACAGGCTGAAGATTCTGTTCAGCTTACAGCTGTTTGTTTGATTCTGTTTAAGAACCAGGTAAACGTCCTCCAGGTGCATTCACCATGTGTGTTTTTTGTGTGTTAAACTACTTCTGTTTATTAAATTTTGGAGCTGATGGCTTTTGAAGGGTTTGTATTAGTTACTTCTGCTACGTAAGTGCACTAAATTATTGTTCTTACATTCTCTATTATTTTAAGCTCCTCTGCCACATTTAAGTTTTCCTAAATTACCAAGTGTCTGGAAAAGTCAAAGCGTAATGAAAATGTGCCTATATATGGTGCAGGGACTCAACCAAAAGTTTCTAAAAGCAATGTATAGACTTGTCTCTGAGTCTGGTTAGTGCAAACATCATTAGTGTCTGAACATGCAACTCCCCCCTTTTAAAATTACTGTGCAACTCTCATGGACATGAGGAAGAGAAATAAACTTTTTATACAAAATTGCTGCAGTGTGATGAATTAAAAAAAGCTCAGCTTTGTGAGACTTTGAATGTGGATGAATGTCCTCTTAGAGAAACCTTGCTTGGTACTTACAGTATCCTAAAACTGGAGGGCAAGCTCAGGCCCATGACCAGAAGTGAGACTAACAAACCCACCTACTGTCAGCAAATAAAAGTACCCCATGGATGTGGTACAGTCATCTTTGAGACACTCAGGCAGACAGTTCTTCATATTATGCAGAGGTATTAGCAGACACTGTCTGGATAATGATTCTAGGCTTGTTTATCAGAAAGCCTTCTCCCATTAAGAGACAGTTCCCTGTTCACCAGAGGTGCAGACCAAGAGCAGAGCTCCCAGGCACAGAGAACTCGAGCATTGCGGGGGTTCAGGTGCAGCCAGGGGCACACCCAAGTAGGCTTTTCCTTGTGCTCCCCCATTTGCTCTCACACATCACAGAGTGCTGCACATGGCTCCTACCACAGGCATCCTTAATTGTTTTTAAATGTTGCTTTTCTTTAATCCATGATTCCAGTATAACCCTGGAGTCGAGAGGAATGTGCTGTAAGGGATCCAGCCATCCCTGATGTGTGTGGTGGCAGGGAACTGAACTAAGAGGCAACTTACAGGCCAAACAGCATTGTGAATTCCACCCTCTCACCTCACTCTTCTGGCCAATATTATCCTTGCTTCCTTCCTCTCTAAAAATGCTGCAGAAAGATTGGTTTGTAAACTTTCACAATTACTAAAATACATTGTAAAATGTTTAACTGACAGCCTGGGTTTTTCTCCCGTAGTTTCAATTGTCCCAGAGGAGTTAATAGTCACCACTGGAATTTTTTCAGTTCTAGGTAATAGCAGCTGAATTATTACTCCAGGGAATAAATTCTTCCATTACTATATAAATCATTTTCATGCTACAAGAAAAAGACAAGATTCAGGGCAAATGTGCCAGCTGAATCCTTACTGGCTCCTTCCATAGCATCTCATTGCCCATCACTCACCTTTTAGATGGTGCAGGAGGTGGCTGCGAGTGACAGAAATATTGACGTTTCTCATCAGCTGTTGAGCATGTGGATGTCACTCTAAACATTTTCTACTGGCAACATTTTTTAAAAAGATAAATACCAAGTTTAGTTTATGAGTAAAAACAGTCCCATTAACAGTCCCATACCCCATGCGTATCTCCATCAAAATAGTTGCAAAACCAGACATGTTTCAATAAGGTTTTTATTTCATAGTAAAAACAGAAGTTTGTTCTTTAAAACAGATTCCTAGTTCCAGATGTTCTTAGCTCTTCAAATTAGATACAGTGCCATTTTTTCCATTTAAGAAAAAAATAATGCTGCAAGGAAGATTTGTCCACCAAGATTGTTTCTTCAATGTTAAGTTTCACAGTTCACTCTCAGAAGAACTGCTGAAAACAATTATTTCAATACAGTTGCTTGTTAAGTTGAACTTTTTCTGTGATTGAATATAGCTCTCATATCATACAGTTCCAGTTCTGGTGAGAAATTAGTTATCCTCTTTTTCATTACACACAGTTTCTAACTTCCCCAAGAAGACTGTGAACAGCACACCAAGTGAGCATTCTTTGTAAACCTGCAACCAAACCCAACTCCTTCCCCTTTGGAAGCTGCAGCTCTTCCTGCCACTTCTGCAAATGGGGCTGAGTTGAAGTTACACCCAAACAAGTTACCAGCCTGACAGGCAGCATCATGTAAACAAAAGCATTTCGAAATGCTGTTACAGACAGCAAATGTTCTTTCATAGATAACTTACATCTACAGTCTCCTAGTTCTGTGAACAGGAGCACTTCAGAGCCAGCTCTATTTATAGGCATAATGCACTTTTCAAAATAGATTCATGAGACAAATGGTCACTTTACCTAACATGACATCAAAGACTGCTGAAAGGAGCCTTTGACGCTTGCATGGTCCTGTAAAACAATAAATACCTCAAAACAAATGCATGCTGAGCACCTGTAACTACAAATATACAACTACAAGATTAGCAAAAGCTGTTTGAAGGTTTATTCGACTACAACACTGACTTGCACTAACATGACAGCAACTATGACACTTCCTTCTTCAGCAGAGCCCATGCGTGAACTAGACTACCTCAAATTCAGGTTTTCTTACATGCTCTTCTCTGTTGGAGACCTACTACACACATAGATTTGATCTACAAAATTGACAAAGAGTACAAGTACGGTTTTTAATCCACAGTTGGACAATATTTACGTTTGTTCCTGTCTTGAAATATAGTCATTTCCTCTTCTAAAGAAATTAGACAGTAATTAGAAAGCAGCAGTGATGCACAGGACTGCTTAAACATTTGTCCAGGATGAGTTGGTACTAAACCCAGAAGCATTAGGAAATGCTGTTTGTAGAAGAGTAAGGCTCAACCAAACAGGTGGTGTACTCACTAATCACTGTGCTGTCCAGCCCTAATGTGGTATATGGGGAAAGAGGGAATCCATCCTTAGTAATGGACATAATTGGGCACAAGATGTTAGCCTTACAAACTATAATCTCCACCAACAGCAAACAGATTTAGAGATTGCAGTAAGTAAAAAAGGCCAATGTAGAAATTAGCAAAGGACCCTAACAGCTTAAAAACCTTACAGACTAATTTACACCATGTCCACAATGATCTTATGAATGCTCTACTGATACTTCCAGTATTGAGGCTCTGCTGAGACATTTCCACTATGAATAATTTTTTTCCATACATCCTTTTATAACCTTCAAAACCAGTTTATGAAGGAACTACACTGCCTTTGAAAGGCATAAAAACCAGCCAGTGGCTAGTCAAATTGTAGAAATAAGAACAGGAAAAAAACCCCAAAACACTACAGACACAGTTCTGTTTATACAGTACCTGCTACTGCTTCTAATACTATCTTAGTAATTCTGTTCTTCAGCTTCCCAGCAATTCAGAACAGATTATTTTTTCTTCCCTAAGTGCCCTCAAGAAGACAGCACAGAATCAGAAGTCCTGCTGGGATCAGCAACACCAGCTGCTGTCAGAGCCTGTCCTCCCTGCTCCTCACCACCACTTGTACTTTTTGAAATTTAAAGTAAAAAATTTAAGATTTACCATGGCAGAGCAAAATCCACATACAGATAGTAACTACAGAGAAATACAAAGGAGAACATGTAATACAATGTAAACACACTGAACTAGATTAAAGTTATTTCTGAACAGCTCTTGGTCATGAACACATCTGCATAACACAAGGTAGTGAAGTGACCCCATACTGTGCAATTCAGGTTTTTTCCCAGAAGAGCTCAGCACAGTTATCATGTGAGACACTTGAGTTTCCTTGCATTCCTTTTCCCATTATTCAGCTGTCTTCTGCTGTGAAGCCTGTTCAGCATTAAAAGCAGGATACGCAGTGCCCTCAGTTATCAGCACACGGACAGGACGAATACAATACTGTAAGCAGGTGTGTGTCAAGCAGGCAATGTAAAGTTTTAACATGGGAATGAGTTCTACAGTGCATCCACACCAGTTGTCACTGGAGCTGTTAAGACTCCCAGTGCAGGTAAAGAAAGCGACTGGCTGAAAATGCTTCATGGCAATTCCAGGTAAATTTTCAAATTACTTCAGGAAAAAGTAGTCTTTTTCAGACTGATGGTTGTGTATCTAAAAAAAATTCTCTCGTCTTGAGATGTAGAAGAGATAGGAACAGTATATACATGTTTTTAGAATAAAGCCCTTCACATAAGGAGGGAAATTCTACGTCTTCACAGAAGGGAGGCAGATCTAAGTCTATCTTGATTAACTTCATTGTAGCCTCAGTTCAGTCCCATGCCTTGGGATTTGGCTGTCTCAGTGCAAACAAAGTAAGTCCTCAGTTCTCCCTTGCCTTTGACATTAATGAGTCCCCTACATTCACATGAGTATCCCAGCTCCTGTAGTATTTTGCTTGTTTCTTCCGTGACCTTTGTGTGAAAAGAATTAGAAACTCTTGTGAAATTCTTCTGATTATTCACATTAAAGCAAAATTCCACAACCAATTTAAAATAATGCCTTGGACATGGCAAGGCTCATAGCTTTACCTGGATCTTGCCAAGCTCCCCTGTGCTCTCCATTCGGCTGGCAACATTAACAGTGTTGCCCCAAATGTCATACTGAGGCTTCCGGGCACCAATCACACCAGCAATCACGGGGCCGTGATTGATCCCTGCAGAAACACAAGCAGGTGTCATTACTGAAGTAGAAAGTGATGTGATTGTGTTAGCTGTGGCTTCAGGGGAAAAAAATATCCCAAAACTTAACTCTGCAACACCTTCCTAGCAATCAGTATTAGTTCTGTTCTGTAAATACTCATACTGAGGCTCAGGGGATATGGAGTGACTCACTCATTGCAAAATAGGAAGTCTAGGACACAAAGCAGAATTCTTCCTCTTCTACTTTTAATATATAGAAGTGAGCATTGTAATGACAATACTGTCTTTAGTCAACAGTCACTAACAGGGTACTTCACTCTTCATCTGTATCTTTCATTTCCTCCAAAGTCCTCCAGCTGCACTCTTTCTGCTGCTCCCTCCAGTGATGAGAAAAAGCCCATCCGTGGAGGACCTTGGCCTGTCTGAAAAGCTGACCAGACAATACTGCCTTTGGCTATGCAGCACTTGGACCTACATCACCCTGCCTCATTTCTCACTTGTCTGAGCTGTGGAGTTCGCGTTCCCCACAAACAGAACTCACCAACACGTAGGCGGAAATTGTTAAAGGAATGTCGGTTGATGCCATCCAGTTTACTCATCAGGGCAATTCCATACTCCACCATAATCCCAATGTGAGCGTGCTGCCTTTCCCTATCCTGTGCAAGGCATAGCACATATTAATGACCAAATTACAACACAAAAGGCTATGTCAGGCTACTACTCCAAAGCAGTACTAGAAGTGACTGGGGTGTTTATAGGGATGAGACCACTCATTCCTGTAAATGCAGAACTGCAGAACTTCAAAACTCCTTTAAATATAGCTGGGATGTCTATGAGGCAACAAGCATGACATGATTAAATTTTATAACAAATTAATGTCTGTCCTTTAGGGTTTCATCTTTAATTTTACATATTTTGGGTATATTATTATATACATCTTAATGTCATACACAAACCTGCTATACTGAAAATGAGCCAGAGAAATTGGTGTTAATTCTTCTGGGTAACAGTTTCAGACCTAATGTGGCACTTGAGGACTCTCTTTCTGTGACAGTTCTCAGGTATCACAAAAAGCCTACTGTCCAGTTCTGAGATGGCCTTTTCTTTGGCTCCCATTCTTTGACTCCCCTTATTATTAGAGCCTTTCTGTTATGCATCTAGGAATGTTAAACTATTGGAATCAAAGACGAAAGATGTAAAACATATGCTGGGATTACAGACTGAATACCTTAATTCAGAAATAATATGGAACTAGAAGTTAAATAGTGAATTCAGCAGGAGACAATACAATTTTGTAATCTTTTTCCACATTTCAGGAAGTCACCCTTCATGATTTACCTTTTCGTGTCATCTTACATTTTGTTACTTTGAATACACCTATGCACCCACAGAATACTGAAGACAGATTCAGAACCAACATACCTGGTTGTTCTCCTGGCCTGGTGTAACACTGAGACCAGCTGCTGCCATGTAAGTGCTTCCAATGGTTTTTATTTTTTCAACACCACTAAATTTAGGTTTTAACAAGAGCTGTTTGAATGGAAAGAAAAAAAAAACTTGAGACTTTAACACCGTATTTCACTGTAGTATTTAACCAGAAAACTTATACTGTCTACCATAAGCATTAAACATCTCTAGCAATACTTTCACCCATGTGAAGATTAGATAAAATACTGAGGGATTGGTTTCACAGTTTTTGCTCTACCCACTCACAGGAGAAATGAAAGCACTGAAGTACTGAAATAAAGCTCTTCAAGTCAGGACTTTCAAACCATACTTCTAATGGATTAGATGATGTACTTGAAAATCCCAACAAGATGGGAAAATACCTTTCAAGATTGCAAGGCTGAAGTCAGAATATTAGTACAGTATAAAAATGGTTTTTCCACCTCTAAGGCTCACAGATCCTGTGAAGCATTTATTTTGCTGTAAATATGTAATCCAGTGCATTTCTGATAGAAGCTTAATTACCTCATCAAAATCAGCAATGATTTCATTTAACAGCCTCAAGCATTCCAAGCCTTCTTTATTGACATCACATTCAGTGTAAAACACCTTAAAATCCGGTACCGATGCAAACATGACACAGACACAGTCGTAGGATTGATGGTACCAGTCCTAAAGGAAAGCAATAAACCCACACATTGTCAGCAGCCACATTCCCCCACAGCTACTCACACTCATGATAACTGTTTGTAACCAGTAATCAAATTACGGCTTTCCTATGAAGTTAACCACATCTCTTATTCTATCAGAAACATTAACAAAGTGGATTTGCCTAAGGAAAAGCAATTTCTTAATTGATTTCTTAAGATATCTTAAAGATTTCTTAAAGATATCTTAAAGATTTCTTAAAGATATCTTGAACATTTTCATCTACTTGGATATTGTCACTCTCCTGAGATGTGCATTGTTCTCTCTGATGACATGCTGGCAGAATGAGATTTCTTTTAAAAAAAACCTCATTATCAATTAATTTCTCTCTGGGAGATACTATTGCTTCCTCAACTTATTTTCCTAAAAACTATGACCTATTCTCTCTGGTAAAATACAGTCTTTGGAAAACAGTAAATCTCATTGAAATATTTGCCAAACTTAAACTGTGTCCTGAAGCTGAACTACTAATTCTAAAAACAGAATTCAGGAACTGACACTAGAAGTTTTCATTTTTTTGAGGCCATATGGTTAACAGGTTTACATAAGTCTTGGAATACAAACAAGAGGCAAAGATTGCAGAAGTTTACAGTCTGTGTTCCTTTTCACATCATGTGTAATATATATCACAGAAATCCAATTTCACATAGGAGAGGCTCAACACACCTCATTTCGTTTTTCTCCAATGAAATATGCAGCAACGTGTGCTGGAAGTACATTTTCCAGCAAAAGCCTGTTAACATTCTCCATAGTTTCAAATTGTTCATGTTCTTTTTTAAACTTATTCTTCCACAGACAGTCCAGTCGACAGTAATAGTCAATCTGCAAAGAGATCAAATATGATAAATTAAATCCATAAAATAACTCACTGAAAAATATTAGGCAATTTTCTCAAGTGTAGTAGCAATAGTTTCTTCAAGGCCTTTTGAGTCTATATAGTTATGAAAAATGTGCTTTGAGAGCAGAGGTCAGAAAAATATGAAGCCACCACTAAGACCAAATGTCATTTGATAACATCAGGTGTATTTACCAAAAAGACACTTTAGTGATATAATTATTTTTATCTTGAATTGCTATGTTGATTTAGAATGAATACTGATATATAAATACAGATAGATCAGAACTGGAAGAACCAGGATGTTCTCATGTGTGTGATGCAAACACTGTTGAAAACTAGAAAAATGTTTCGATCCTTTCACAGTAAAAATTCTTTCATTACCAAAAACTAATTACAAGTATCTTATATGCAAGAGCAGAATAGTAAAAAAAGATAAAAATATATACTAATTTAGAGTACAGTGTCAAGGAACAACACTTTTGCATTTTATTTAAATCAACTTGCTGCAAGTCAGGGAACCACGCAATTGCGTTTTAAGTACATACCTGTTTTGCAAGTAAAACTAGGGTTATGTAAAACAGAACCAGATATAAATTAGTCATTATCCTTGGTTCTTTGATGAAAAACCTGAAAATAAGAAAGCAATACAAAGTCATCTGTATGCTTTAAGAAAATCTGCACGATGGAGGGTTGGGATGAGAGGGTGTCTGTCCAGACTTGCACCACAGTGTCACTGTTCATTTGTGCTGTGGCTGGCTGGGGACAGGTCCTGTCCTAACCACGAGAAAGTATTATCAGCCAGTCCAACACGTGGAATGATGCATTTCACATCACAACAACTGGGTGTTGAAACCTTGTTCAGTAGCTGTTGTAGTGAGATGCTCAAGAAAACATGGCTTTATCTTAATGGAGCCATCTTAATTTCCACCAGACTGAGTTTCAGCTCCCGCCCCGCACCACCCTGCAAAAACACAGCTAACAAAACCTTTAGGTAGGAGAAGAAACTCTGTCATTTGTGAAAGACAATAACAAATTAAAAACCTGAATTCATAAGACAAAGACAGCAGTTAAATCATACCAGTATCTGAATCACCATTCATATTTCATAGTAAGATCAGTCTTACCACATCTATCACTTTACAGAAATGCAAATTAAATTCTCATCATATAAATGATTAAGTTCACTCAAGCTTTTTTTTAAGGTATGCTGACAGGTTACAGCCTCTGCAAAATAAATTTATTCTAATCTTCAACTATGAGACTATGCTGAGGAATCTGAGAAAGACTTAAAAACTAACAGTAAAGCATGTGATTTCCCTTCAGTATTTTCAGTTTCTGCAATTACATCAGGTAAATTGCTGTTACTTTTCAAAATACCTGTACTTAGGCTAGTACATGAAGAGTTCACCATTGTATTGACTACCAAACTTTAGCCTCAGACTTTTAGCAAGGCTTTTCTTCATGACTTAAGATCAACCTTACTATGACGTTAATATTCTACTCACTAGTCCTTAATGTAATCCAAGTCTTCCAGGGATCTCAGAAGCCACATTACAGAATTATTTCAGAGAAAATATACTTTGTTTAAAAAGCAAAAGATAAAAAAGGTGGCATGGTCTATAGGATTTCCATGTTGTCAACTTTACAGAAAGGTTTGCAATGTCTGGCTTACTGGAATATTGAAATATCAAAATCATGTAAGTGCACAAAAATCTAACACCTCCTTAACTGAAACATTAAAAGATGAGAAACTTCACAGTGCACCTGGTACTGTTGCCATAGTTGTCTTTGTGCTGAAGGGTATTAAAAATGATGAGGTAGACAGTCACAGCAATGGACAGGAGGAGAACCTTGAGTTCGAAGCTCATTTGAAGAAATACTGAGCAGGCAATGAATGCCAATATACAGCAGTAAGCATAATACTGTAAAAGAGAAATGTAAAGAGCCTTTGCATTATTCAGAACTTATGTCTAAGAGATGTTCAAACCACAGCAAATGCTCCGAGTTCATAGTCACTGCAATTTAAAACAAAGAAATCACATCACTTAAAGCTTTATTTTTAATGGCACTAAAAAGATAAACTTAATATTGATTTTAGTTTACTTTCTAAATTTGTTATGAGTAAACAAAAATATTGAAACAAAAATATTTTGAAAAATCAACATAAGTAAGCAATGCCAGATAAAAACTGAAGTGTTGAGAATTTATCTCCTGAAGTTTATTAATTTAAGCAATTATTTATTTAAAGTTCAAGAATAATCTAAAGTAGGTTCGTAGTCCACAGAACCAGTGCTGAGCAAGTCCAGTGCTCTAATCCTATTTTGACTGTGTTTGTAACCTAAAGCAGATACCCCACTCCCACCTCCCACACCAGTACCACGTGGAGACCGTGCCCAGTTATCCAGCCTTGGACACAGCTCCTGAGAAGAACTGTGATGCTAATAAGCATTATCAAGCCATGGCCACTATCCCCATTATGGAATTACTGAGCCAGGGCATGGTGTCCAAGTCAAACATGGTACCAAGCCTGTGGTGCAGACAGAATTGCTGCCTGCAGCCACAGGCACAGGTGAGAGGTGCTCAGCTGGCATACTTCAGTCTACAAGCAGCTCCAAAACTACCTCAGCTTCTGCTCCTCAAGAATTCATTTCTCTTTATGCACAAAGCACAGTTTCCCTACCTGTAAATAGCACAGGCCTACCACAGAACTGTGAGATTCTTGGCTAAATAATTAACATTTCTGCTGAAGTGAATGAAACCAGAACAATTTATGAGGCAACTCCTAATCAGAGCCCATATATTACACATTATACCACTCTGTCATCCTAAAGACATTGAGTCTACCTCCAAAAGATACTGAACACTCTCCCTCAAGCCAAGTCAGCCACTTAAGCCCTTTCAACACACTTTACTGGGACACTTGCAAGTGCAGTTCTCATCTTTCAGACTCAAACATTATCATCACCCTGTTCTGCTGGTTTTTTCCTTAAAGATTTAGACCTACTTCTAAGTCTGAAATTTCTAAAAACTGTCAAGCCGTACTTTACTTAGCGCAACAACAGCAGCTGAATTATCTTGATTTCATTAAGAATTTTTCTGCTGGCAGATACCTAAAAAAGCACCCTCTTATACAGCAACAGAATCTGCCATTTGTCAGTAATATACACAACATTCAAAGATCAAGCCTAAATAAGATGCATTCACTACTTACAGTTTCCTCTATGCAGGAATGAGTTGTGTTTCCAAAAGTCTGATTTACAAACATGCAAGAAGAAAAAATTACTAGGTGAGTACAGTGTGCATTTCATGTACATAACTTATCGTTTGTCATAAGCACCTTGAATGAAAGGCTCCTCACACAACTTGCTGCACATAATTCAAAAATATGTCCATCATCTAAAAGGGTGGCCAGGTGACAAAGGAGCATCTCAAACATTTGGATGAACTCAAAATAGAGCACTACTTTGACATTAAAGACACGAAAAGTGATAGAAATAATACTTTTCTATCACTAGTAAGTGCTAAATTTACCCTTACAGAAATGCTAGAGAACACCTTTCAAATATTCTGAGATCAAAATAACCCAAAACTTCAGTTTTATACATGAGTACTCCAGACTTCTGAAAATCCCTAAAGGACACACAAGAAAGCCATATATAAAAATACAAAATATCCCTTAAAACTGCCTTGTGTCATGAGCAAGTCTTCATGTTCAACAATTAAAAAACTCCAAACCCTATCTTTATAAATAAAAAAAATTAAAAATAAAAAAGTTGCCATCCATCTACGTGATAGGAGTTGGACTTTGAGAATCCTTGTGGGTGCCTTCCAATTCAGGATGTTCTATTATTCTACACCCATCATTCAAGACTCATTTCATTTTAATCCTAGAAATTAAGATGGTACTCTACTCACATAGGTGGTAGCATTCAGGTCATTTGATCCAGTAAAGTTGGCAGGTTTGTTCTTTTCAGTAGTCTTGATTTATTGGAGGGGAAGGAAAAAACACCACAAAATAAACACATTAATAAAACCACCATACAAACTTATTAGCAGGTAATCACTGATTGTTTCTCTCCATGTATTTTACAAAGAGTGCTGATCTGGTTGTCTTTTCACTGCTACTGAATAAATGTTGAAATACAATTGCATCCCATGTAGTTGTATTAAACATATATGCACACACAAGCTGCAAGAAGGTTAAAATTTACTTATTTTCTGACTGGGAGTAAAGGTTTACATTATGGCTGTGTTAATTTAGCAGCTACCTGGCACAAATGTGGTTTTGTCTCACCCCCCAGTTTCACAGCTGCTGTTCCTGTTTTCTTTCAGTCTGTCTCTGGTGGTGTTCACATGACACCACTGTGAGTCAATTCAAGGACCTAAGCCAGCAGAAAAAACACCCTATGAAAGAAAATTAAGCATTTTCTGCAGTACTGCATTCAGAATTAACTCTGCATGGAATCAGAAGAATGGCAAGGCAAACAAACACATGGGATCAGGAGGACATCAGTTTTAGTAGTTAACTATCAGTTAAGTGGAACTGTTAACACACAGAGCTTGTTTAAATAAAAACAGCACGGTTATTCAAATGGACATACCCCGGGTGCAACATAATATTCAAACTAAATTTAAAAGACAGATGCCACTTCCACCTTACTCCAGCAGTACCTATCCTCAATGCCTTTGCTTTTAAAAGAGAGCCAACCTATATTCTTCCCTAGTCTTCCCTCCCTCATCCACATTACTACCAGTGAGTGCAAATACCACAGTGAACTGCTTGAAGTGCCTCCTGCCACTGCCAAACAATTAAAACTACGTTAAAAAAGGAAAACATCTTAGTGACGAGGGTTACAATCAACAGTTGTTGTAAGTGCCATCTCAAAACCAAGAAAATTTTGTAGAACTGAAGTCTATCATGTGTACTGTCAATTCCAAAAACTAGAAGCTTTTATTTTTAATGCTTTTACTTGACATCATGCACTATCCCTGTGCAAATCAACTCGCGTTGTAAATTAGGAATTACAAAAAGCAGCAAAAACTGGTACTTGATGAAAAGAATACAGGAAGTTACTTAAACCGTGGATTTTACAACGAGTTCATAAATTAATGTGATTACTTACCAAGTTAAAAATGGCTATAATCAGCAAGGCAGCTATAGTGATGACTGCTAAAGGCAGCCTAAGTAAAGGCATTGTCTCCACCTTTGCTGAGACAGCACACAGATGGCGCAGGAGAGGCCACTGATCTGAGCAGCACTTCTGTAAACACAGTTAATTAGTTTCAGTAACAGGGATAATAACACTTTGATACAGGGGAAGAAATACTTCTAAATATAAAGCTGACCTTTTTTCTGCAGGAGAGTGTCAAGAGCCTTCACTGGAATTCTAATTTAGAACTTTCAATCTCCTCATTCTGAGTCAATGTCTAACACCTTTCCCCAACCGAAAACAGAGACAATGCTTCCTTTCTTCAAAGGGGGTGGGTGCTAAAATTTCTGAATTTGTGCTTTAAAAATACAGAATTTTTAAAAAATGCAGATTTTTTTACTGCATTTTTATTTACTTTCCTCTAGAATTTTCAGTTATAGAGCTATCATATTATATTTGAAACTACATTTCAGATTAATAAATCAAAACCAACCCTAGACAGTCCCCATTCTTGCCATCTCTATGTCCTCCAATTGTTGCTATAGACAAAAACATCGAGTGAAATATATAATTTTAATGACTTTAAGCATTATTCCATTATTTGGCTACACCAAAACACTCCCAGCATAAAACTCAAGTCTGATGCAGCTTCAGTCTTGGAATTTTCTGTTTTCTCTGCATTTTTCTACACACGTAGAAAAAAACACATGAATGCACATACACACACCTCTCTCTACAGACTTACATGCAAAAATTCATCTTTATACGTATAGAAATACCATACATACATAAAATCCATAAATCTGTCTAACTATACAATTAAATGAATCGTAAATCTTTATCCCATGTCCTGAGTGCAATTTTCTCTTATTTTTTTCTTTCCCCTTTGCACAGCTTGACGGTGGCTGTGGAAGAGCCTCTTTCTTTCCCTGGAGAGCTCCCTCCCCTCACCGGGTGCTGCAGTGCAGTGCTGCTGCACGTCCTCACTCTGGCACAGTGCAGGTTTGATGAGTGCAAGGAACATTCTAAAAATCCCTTCTCTAAAATCCCTTCCCTCTCCCCACAGGCAGTTCTTGAACTGAGAACTTTTTTTTCTTACTCTGTGTCATTGAACTCTCTGTCACTATGGGCTCTCTCTGTCACTATATATTTTTAAACTGTAATTGCATGTGTTTAATAATGCAAAGAAAAAAGGAACGACAAGTGCAAAGTGTCCCAATTGATGTAATGGTGAATTTGGAATTCTAACAGCCATGAAATTGTTGCCAATAAATTATTCATATGCTTGTAATTTTCATTACACTTCATAAATTATTATGAAAAGTGATCTTCTGTTCCAACTTATTTCAATATTGTTTCCAGCATAGAGAATTACAGTATTTACAACCAAAATTACTATTAATGACAAACAAAAATAAGAATACATTTTAAAAAACCAACCCCACATCCTTCTTCCTACCCATCTATTCTCGCACCCAAATAATTCTGAATTACTGTGAGAATTTTCAGACATGAAAATCTGTTTCAGGCAATGGAATCTTCTGGTAACTGAGGTTCAAGGTTCCTGTAGCTCCTATTGAAATTACTAAAATTTCATCAGCCTAAAAGACAGACCTAGTTGCTGAAATATATCCATCCACTTTTGAAAACAGGAAGTGTTTTTTTAAAGTAAACTTACCAGACATTTCTCAGCAAAGCACACAAACAAAATAAGCACAATGATGACTGCAACAACTCCAAAGGAAATTCCCAGTTTTGCAGTTCTAAACAGAAGAAAAAAGCACTAAAAAAACCAAGTTTAAATATGATTTTTCTTCAAATAGCACTGAATGACCATAACATCACACAGGTTATGGTTGCTCTGCTGCACAATCACTGCTTTAAGAGATTCTGCTCCTGATAGCCTGCGCCACTGCCCTGTGCATAAACCATGTGGAAACTGCACTGCAACAGCCACAACAAACCAGCGTGCCATGAACTTCAGAATTATCTATCGTCTGCTTTCTCAGAGGTGTGAGAAGCAGCTCAAAGTTGCCTCCTTGCAGCTCTACAGAAGAGGATCACTGAGCACAGTTTAACCAGCTAAATCCCATTTTCCTACTGCTCAATGTCCTTACAGCCAACTG
The DNA here is from genome assembly GCA_013397155.1 of Irena cyanogastra. NCBI lineage: Eukaryota > Metazoa > Chordata > Aves > Passeriformes > Irenidae > Irena > Irena cyanogastra. Next base: position 522,345 of record VWZV01016189.1, on the reverse strand, counting down.
TTCCTATAAATTAGTATTTCTCACTTAACTGACCACCTCCCTGCATGTACTAAGCAAACAAAATATAAAACAAATATTTCTGTTTTATTTTCATACTAATATCTTGGCTCTTATGCCAACAACATGGATGCAATCCTTTATCATGGGGTAAATTAACGTGTGTTTCTTAAATTTAACCCCTCAGGAATTCCAAAAAGTTCCATGCATGCAAGGTTCACTTCAGCAGTTGGTTAATTTGAATTATAAATAATTAAAATACCAGCACTTACTTTGGCATGATAAACATCTGGATCACAAATATACAGAGGAACACAAAACTGGCACATGCGAAGTAACTCTTGAGTTTCAGAATAGGAATGGTGCGATACTGGAACACAGAGAGAGCAAAGCTTCAGGATCATTTCAGGGGTCTTTTTTCTTAATTTTATTACATTCTTGTGATGATATATATATAAACAAGTTTATACTGTATTATTAAAAATATACTAAAACAAAACAAAAGAAGACCACCACAAAAAAAAAAACAAACAATTACTTGAACATCTTTCAAGAAAAACAGCCCAGGCCAGAGGATAATTTCCAAATTCCCCACCTAGAGGGAAATCCAGGCAGTATGTAAATCAGCTCCCCACAGACGCCCATGGTCAAAATCCTTATCAAGAAAGGACATATACAGAAGTAAACCTAAAGTGTATGTTCAGACCCACACAGTATCTACATCCGCAGCACAGTAAATTTAACAGCAGCTATTCAAACAGAAAAACTACACTGCACCTAACAAATACCAGCATTATATCTACAATGAAACAGCCACACAAAACAAAGTGTTTTCCTTATGGATGCAGATATCTTTTTCTTTTTCCTTCTTTAAACCTCATTACTTTTGAGGGAAGTAGTTTATATAAAAAATTATCTAACTCCCTTATGGCAAGAATTTGACCACAGATTAGAGACAATTTTGTTTAAGCTCAGAATTTGCGTTCTCAAGGCAGAATGACCAGTTCAAACAACTCCTGAAATCTGCTTTCCATTAGTTACCAGAAACCTCTTAGGATGTGCAGTCGCCTCCAGAACGAAAAGTTGGAGAATGAAAAGTTTCAAACATACTCTTATGCTGCTCTGAAGGGCAAATCAAAGACCAGAAAGGATTATTTTGCTCTTACCAACCTCTTTTTCAAGACCAGGTTCTGCAAAGATCAGTGAGAACCCACAGAAGTCATCTGATCTGCCACACCAGGGGCTGCAGCCAGAGAGAGACAGGGGTTATCAGGAGCACACAGGGGCCAAGGACAGGACACAAAATCATTGCTGCACCTGACCCCCCACAGCCACTCAACACATCTGACGCTTCTGCAAGGTCTTTATGTTTCATAGCAGAACAAAGCAGTAAAAACATAACGTTTTTACTCATCTGACAGGCAGATCCACAACACTCACAGACAGCAACATCTGCCAGCTACATGAAAAATGTAGCTCCAAACCTTCCTGAAGGTTATGAATAGGGAAGTGTAACAGCAGATGTTAGAGAGGGCTCACGGCCTCCAAAAACTTCCCCTAAATAATATCAGACTCCTATTAGGAATACCTGAGGTACAGCCTTCCTAGAATTTAGATGGAAGAAACTCTTTCTTCCCTAATTCAGGGAAGAATTCAGTGTTTTAAGAATTTGTTAGGAATTTAAATATTTTATTTTAAATTAAAAGAAAAAAAAAAAGGAAAAGAAAACCCAAACCACCACCACTGCCTGTATTTGTCTGCTCTTAAATGCCAAAGGAATTACCTGCCCCTGACAGACCATTTGCCTTCAGAGGACCAGACACTAAAGCAACTTTATTACCTACAAAACTGTACGTAGTTTTTTGTCTAGGACAGCACCCCATTTAATGAAACTTCTTGTTTTAATAAAGAAAACATTGAACAGCAAGACTGACCACTGGCTTCTTGCTGAATAATGCAGTATCATTCTCATATTCAAATTAAATGCAAAAAGAAACTAAATAAAAACAAAGACCAAAAAAAGGGCAAGACAAAAATCCTGATAACTTTATATATAAATTTTATATCTAGGCTTAAACTGAGAATGCAGGCTAATCTCAAAGAAAAGATGAAGAATAAATTAGAGTACTGCATACGTAGTTGAATTGAGGCCTTCTATGGTTGACATCATTTCATCATAAATATCTTCCTCTATCCTTCCCTTCTGAGATGAATTTCTGAGGAAGAAATGAAGTCTGTGTGACAAAAGCTACTCAGAAACAAGTAATGGGTACAGAGCACACTCTCTTAGCACACAGTGGGGCAAGCCTCCAGGGAAAAGTTAAATCAGAATGCTCCAAACTGATTAAAAATACAACTATAAGCACATTACTAAGCATTTCTGTAGCTACCCAAACCATGCATTTTACAAGACAACATTTTGACAAACTGAGGGAATGTTCACAAGTGAAAATCAGCTCCTCATTTAACTCAGTGCTACAGGTACCATCGTAAGTGACAGATCTTACCACATCATAATAGCAAACATTAACAACACTAACCATACCCAAATCTTTCCACTGCTCTTTAGGGCTCTCCCTTCCCAATTCCTTCCCACCCTGCTGCAGCCCAGCAAGCAAAATGGAATCTGAATGACTTGGGGGACAGTAAGACAAGAAACTCCTTTTAGAGTCTGCTAACAATAACAAACATGAGCTGAGAAATCTTCCAAAGGCCAAAGACTTAGCTTAGCCTCTCTAAGGCAGGACTGCCATACACACAGTGATTAATCAGCCAAATGATCACATCCTTACAGCACACTGAACTGCAAGAAGAGCACAGGAGCACCAAAAACAAAAAAGAAAAGAGACAAACCTATCAGAAGTTCTCTGGCGCCCAGTAGAACACAAAGGTATTTCCTAAATAAAATAGGAATTAAGTTACACACTCTTTGAATAGCAAACAACTATGGGAAACAAACATCAGAAACTGCCAAAACAATTTTTACTCAGAAATATAATAAATCAAGAACCATTCTCAAACAGAAAAGTTTCTAAAAACCGATCACTTCCAGCAATGTTTTCTGCTTTAACGAGTGCAAAGTGAATGTTTTCTGACAAAAAAGACTGTTAGAAAAGAATTAAACAGATCTTCCCTTTCTTTTTCTCTACACACCTGTCTTGATTTGACATAGGAGGAGTTTGAGAAGTGAAGCAGAAGGTTTGTGTGTAGCTAACAGTCAGTTAAACCACTGAGAAACTAGACACACTTCTGTGAAAAACACATGTTAAAGATGAAAAAACTGAAAACTTTTTCTTTTTTTCTTGGCTGACAAGAAGGTAACACAGTCTGGCCCCCCCCATTTTAGCTAGGCTGGGCTGGGCAGCCCTGCCAGGGGGGCAGGCCTTTTCTCTCATCCATCAACAAACTCGAAAAAAGCTTATAAAAATAAAGGCCTCACGATAGCAGATTTTCCCCCAAACAGCTACTACTTGTGAGAAAACCACAAGAAAACTGTTTTTTTCCTCTTATAGAGAAGTCTCCATAACCTTAACAAGAAAGACTTCTCTCCCTAAGTAAACTAAAGAAAGACTATTTTAAAAGTAGTAAACTTACTAGAAATTTTAAGTTTTGTTTCTTTATATTGCCAGTAGAAAAGAAAAAGTTATAACATAAAGAAAAGTAGTCTAAAGAGTTTGTTTTAATTCTTACTACTTTTTTCCCTTTTAGTTACTGTTAATAAAATTTTTCTTTATACCCTTTTAGAGTTTAAAACCTACTTTACCTTTCTCCTAATCCTATCTCACAGCAAGAAGCGAGTACACTAATAATTAGCCAACACCTAACCCACCACACTCGTTAGTACGTTAGCTGGGAAATCTCAAAACTAGTAAAAATCTTAAATCAGCAAACCAAAACCACTACAACACCAAAGCAACTAAGTAAGCACCAGCAGAGGCAAGCAGACTAGAAACCACTTCCACGCATTTGAATGGATGGATGGATGGATGCTTAAATTAAAATTTACTACAGCTGTGGCTCCAGGACCACACCTGAAACCATGCACATCTCCCACTTCCAGCTTTCAGGAAGGGGAGATGGAAGGAAAAAATGGTTTTCTTGTATTTTAAAACCTTAAAAACCTTAAGAATTCTTGATCTTAAAAATTCTTTACTGATAAAACCCAGTTGCAGGGAGAGCATGTGGAGGGACTATTTATTTTTTCACATATCAATTATGTATTGAGCGCGTCTATCTTTTTTTTTTTATACGAAACCACATGCACCAGGAAGGATGTCAAGATGGAAAAATGATAGGAAAAATAGATAGTATTGCTTTGGAGATATACTGTGATTATAGTATGCTAGAGAGAGTGGCAGTCTGAGCATGGTTAAGTTATGACAGAAGGAGATGCTGCACAGACACGCTCTCAGTTCTGTGTGCGCGCTGAACGCCACGGGTAAGAGCAGACTGCAGCCACACCAAGTTCAGAGTCTGACACCGAGGCACCAGGAGCAGTTTGCAGCTGTAGGCTGCCAATCAATCAATTAATCAATCAATCAATCGCATCGCTGACCTTCCTGCGCCGGCCCTGGCAGCCCGAGGAGTCGCTGCTGACGCTCTCGCGGTGGCTCAGGTGCGCGAAGGGCCGCGCCGCTCCCCACGACTCCAGGTACCGCGTCATCCGCACGGACGCGCGCATCTTCAGCCCGTCGTTCACTCGGGTTTTAGGGAGGTGATTGTTTGAGAGGCATTGCTTGGACTAACGGAAAGAAATCGCACTCATGTACAAAACAGAAATTCAGACAAATCACAAAATACTGAAGCTCTGTGTGTTGAGTAGTTTAAGACTACGCAAATCTCGCCGTTTTGTAGGGCTCTGAACACACCAGCAACATGTCAGCCGACCTCAATTCCTTTATCTCGTTTAATTAGCATGAACTAAAGCAAATCACAGCGCACACAATGAGTTGCTTCATCTGCCTTTACCAGACTGTGCTTGCAACACTGCAACAGTCAAACTTCCAGGTTTATTTACAGTGATGCAAGGGCTCACAGGATCTTATGAACAGATACAGTTCCCTTGCAGTCAGCACTACAGGCGGGGGAAAAAGTGCCAAATTCCTGAGCTGGGGTGTATCAAAACAGTGGTTAGGAGATCCCACAAATTACAGACTCCACGTTAGATTATATCCCTGTGTCACAGGTGCTGAGTCAGGCAGTACAGACAGGGTGTACAACACCCTTGCAAAACTACAGGGCAGCTAAAACTACAGAATAAAAGAAGACATCAGTGACTGATAATTCTCTAACATTTCACAAGTATCTTCAAGGGAGCAGAGACCATTTTGACAGACATAGGTCTTCATTCTGAGAATATCTGCTGTATGCAACGGGGTGGGGTTCCAGTATTGAAAAATATAACCAAGATAAGATTGAGTTGTTGCTAATTAAAAGTGGCTCTATGCTGTTCCTTCCTGTAGAGATCAGGAAGGAAAGAAGTTTCTCATCTGTATTCTTTTTTCATTTGAAACGTTTTACTCATCAACCACAAGCCAATTCAAAATAGCAATACTCCAGGTGTTTGTAGTTACCAAGCTCTAAAGGAGCAACTTGCAGCTGCTAACTTGACACCCTGAACAGAAGGTGAATCTTACTTTTCAGATAGTGAGGAAGATGTCTGATGCTATTTTACAGGGAACATTTTAGTTAAAAGTGGACACATAGTACAGGTATTCTTTCATTCCTTCATCCTCATCTTTTGACCTAGGTTTTTGAGACACTTCACACAATTACCTAGTCAAATATGTGTTTTTACTCTAAGTGGGTCACGTAAGAGATTTCAGCATAACACTTATTACCTTCAATGTAATAGGCATGTCATAAAAAAGCAGGATGTGCTTTCAGATCTGAACTCCCAAATCCAAGCTGCTCAGGTGACTCACACCATGCTCTAATTCTGTTCCTGAATGAAAAAGCTGTATGCACCACAGAAACCTATGTACTTATGTGTTTATCTACTTGAATAAATATATATGCTTAAAAACAAATACATACCCTTGGATCGACCACTAAATAGGTTTTGATATTCATGGATTCAAGGTAAGGATCCCTCAGGTGTCCATTCCCTTCTTCTACTTCATAAGCTTTGCCTAGGTGATTTAATGTTGCTTCAGTGATGTGCACACGGCTGAGAATGGGAGAAAGAACAAGAGACCCAAACACTCACAGAAAGGTCACATTAAGCATTTCATTTACATTTCAATGGCTACTGCTGACATTTCTGCTTTTCAGACATCCCCTGCTTTGGCAGCCAACTTAAAAATCCTGCCAGTACTTGAAATAATATTTGCAATCTTTTACTATAGTACATCATTCATAGCAAGCATGCTCAAAAACACTTCCCATAATGAGATAGTATTGATATAAAATTAAATTGAAATAAGAAGGGAAGTAAATGAAACAAGAAGAAATGTGATCAGAGGAGATCTGATGACTCACAAGACAGGCAGGCTCACGGGCAGGTTGTGAGAGCTGCAGGGAAAACTCATGAACAAAACACAAGCAAGGACTGCTTTGTGCTAGAAATTCAGGAGGGTGGGGGGAGACACAAAGTCTGGGAAAAGAAAGCTGGGGAAGGTTCTTTGTTAACTCTGAGAAGAATTCTGAAAATCTGCCTTTTCTGACTGAAACAATCCGAGGAAAAGGCAACACAGCAACAACAACAACGCTCCTCTGAGGAGAGCAGCCAGTATTTTTCTGTACCTATTCACACTTCCCCTTAAACGTTGTTTCACTCAGTATCCCAGATCACGTATTTCCACATAAGTTAGGAGTAATATCTTTCCATATAATTTCTCAACAAGAGACTGGAGGGAGTTCATAACATAGCATTCCTTAAGTTCTACTTTCTCATTGTTCATCTTCCCGTGCTTTTCTCAATTTTCTTTGGCATGGAGGGGTTGGACACTGTCCCACAATCCATTAGCTCAGGTCTGGGAAAAGCACAATTCCAGAATGGAAACTGGCAGTGTGCAGCCCTGCTGCCTAACTACAGAGAGCAAGGGAACCACTGTTCATCCACCTCTCCTTCCTAAAGCTGGACATAGGTTTGCATGAAGGTAATGTGTCCAAGACCTGAAAATTACTGGATATAGCTTCCAATAAGGAAAAGAATAAAAATTTCCTCAGTACTTTTCAAGCCAATAGTAAGAGCTGAATTGCAGAGAGTGCCTGCTTTTATTTTTTTACTGGTAATTTTCTCAAAAAAAAGTTTAATTGTTACCTTGACTACACTCTTTTGCAATTAAGGCGAACCTTCAAAGCTGAAATTTTAAAGTTTGCTCTAAAGCATAATTTTCTTCCACAGAGAGTGGGGAAATCTGGGTGATGTCTGTGCCCTGAGCCATGTGCTGCAGCAAGTTTCCTGTGCTTTTCCACTCACTCCAGTACATTTGTTCACTCCCCACCACTGTCACAGGACATTTCTGATATTACTGCAAGCTTCTCTTGAAGTGAGATGCCAGTGATCTCTCAGCAGTTACTAACTGCTCACTAGATTCCAGGACAAGCACATAAGCAAGAGCTGCTCCCAGGCCAGCTGGAGCACGCTCTGCTGCCCTTGCCATGCAGGACAGAACACCCAGCACACTGCGCCCAGCTTCCTGTGCTGACAGCAGAATAACACGTGCTGAGCTTTCAGGCATTTACACATCAGAGAGAACTGGCCACAAATGCATTTTTAGTTTTGGTTTTATGCTACTCCTTTCTGCTTTAGTAGTGCATTACACTGTTATGAATGTAAGTAATTTTTACAATAACAAGGAAGATGAACAATGTTACTCTGGCACTGGAAAGAAAATACTTATATCTAAGTTTTCCTGCATCCCTTCAAAAGTCTTTAGAATTCCTTCATTTACAGAAACTCGGAAGAGATATGCTTCCTATTTTAAACAAAACCTCTGGCTGGCTCCTAATGACAAAACTGCTTCCAAAGGAGCAGGACTAGCTAATATTGGAATGAAGAATCCCCAACAAATAATTTCATTGCAGAGCAGGAAAAAAATACAATGTAACATTTGCATAGTGAATAATAGCCCTTCCACCCTGTCAGGCTCAGTCTTCCACAAGTGGAAGGTGTTTCCTCAGGCCAGTTTTGAAACACAGGATGAGTGAGTACTACACAGCTAGAGGTAGAGGAAGTAATAAGGATAATGTTTCTGGATCAGCATGGCAAACTAAACCAGCTTAATTCTTTACCAGCTTATCAACTATAAACCTGACAAACATACAGGAATAATCAGAGTTTTCAAGATTAGGCAAAGGTCCTAAACATGACTAACGAAGTGTGGTTTTGTGCCACATTCAGAGTCATGCTGTTTGTTTTACCAACAAAAGAAACTTTACAACTCTGTATTCTTGTTTAATCACGCTGAATCAACACGCTAAACCCTTCAGCCCGGCTGGTGGTGTAACTGTTAACCATGCTCCAAGCAGTTTTCCTTCTGTTTCAGTCACCAATGCAACAAAGTATTTTGATATTCATAACCTCTTATCACTTGATAAATCACTTTAATTTTTCAGTTACAAGCATTTATCTAAAATCTGTCTGAGGTACAGAAATAATAAGAAAAGTTATAATGGCACTGGTTAGAAACATTTACTAAAAGAAACCAACTTGCACAGACTACCATGACACAAAAAAAAAATCATGGTCTGATCTGGGAAAGGAAAAGTCTTGTAACAGCCTTTTTTAGTGCAAACTACCAAAATAAGAAAAAAAAAAAAAAAGAGGGTTTCTTAGATGAATTCTAATCCTTAAATTTAACTTAGAAAATGGGAAAAGAGCATACTCTCCCAAACAAGGGAAATGCAAATGTGTTGGTGTTCTTGAAAAACATTTCTATTTGTTCTGTTCAACAAGTGTCTTAAAAAGGCTTCAAGAGACTAACGTCAGCCCCAATCCTTGTATCACTGAGCAGCACATGGCAAGTTATATTCCTGCTCAGCCTCAATCCTCCCATCCAGCACCACTCCCTTCCCTTCTTGCTGCCCATGGCAAATGCACAACAAACAGCTCCAGCCTCTCCTTGCTGGGATACTCCCCATCAGGGTGTATTTTAATTTCTGAGTTGTTTGTGGGGTTTGCGCGGTGGGGTGGTGAATATAGAGCTGATATAAATCAAGTGGAGCTGGTCAATGCATTAGCAGAAACACTGGGTAAAGACAGCTTGGCCTTGTTGACCTAAGGAGCGCAACTGTTCTTTAGCCAAACTCACAAATGTGGAGTTATCCCTGCGTACAGCCTGGATTAACTAAGTCAACATAATGCGCGTTTCTCCCGTGAAGGGAAGGTCTAGAAGCAGTCACTGCCTAAGAATAGAATTTTATAGCTCATTGAAAACGCAATCAGAAAACAGGGACATTTTACAGCTCTGCTGAGCACACACCAGTCCTGTTCCAGCAGCCCAGGCCGAGGGTGTGTGCCAGGGCACAGGGACAGAGCCGGCCGGCCCGGCGCTCACCCCGGCACTCCGGCGGACTCCATGCGGTTGGCCAGGGACACGTCGTGCGACCACACGTCGTACTGCCACTTCCTCAGGCCGATCACCCCGCACAGCACGTTCCCCGAGTGGATCCCGACCCTCATGTTGATGTCCACGCCCGTGGCTTCTCTCACCTGCCTGGGAGGCATCGCGGGTTAGAGCACACTGTCATTTTCTCTCCTCCTCCTGCCTCATCGTACACTCGGTGCAAAGATGAGACAAACTTCTGATCAGAGCTATGCAATACAGCTAATAAATACACTTTGAACGTTGACAAGAAAACTAATTACTTAATTCAGTATTTGCACAGTATCTACATTTTAAACAGCCTTCTGTGTAACACTTACTTGATTGCTTCACACATGTCAAGCCCCATTTTAACACAGTTCCTGGCATGAACTGGTAAGGACACGGGCAGGCCTGAGACACAGTAGTAACAGTCTCCCAGGATTTTTATTCTCATGCATTCATTCTCCTGCAAAATTACACCAAACATTTTTAACAGGAAAAAATTAACTGCAAGTAGGCAAACAGCTCCAAAGGGTCTGGTTTGTGAAAGTCAGGCTTTGTTCAATTCTTGCTGAAACAGAGCTTGCTTCTTTTACCCCATATCTGAATGCCTGGACATTGCTCACTGGAGAGAATAAAAATGACCACTTTAAGCATTTCTGAAATAAAACCATCTTGTTAGTTCCTCACCTTTTTCTTGGAACTGTGTACAGTTGAGGAAACTATAAATAAAACTGTCACAGAGTTTACCATCTAAAAGAGGAAATCTACTTATCTATCTTTTAATCTTCATCTGAATTATGGGCAGTTTTCCCTCTATTTTTACATGGCAGCCTCATAGTAACACCACACACAAGTAACAGTGTGAGGTGTCATAAACCCTCCCAGCACGGAGGGAAAACTTAGAAATTCAGATGCCCAACCTGGTAGGTGTGCATGTGGAAAATGGGGTTTTTTTGTTATTTCAAACATGACTGAAGAGGAAGCTGGCACACACTACAGTTTGCTATTGCTAATAAAAAACCCACAACACTAAATGGCAGCAAAAAAAAAAATTCCTAACTGTACAATAGATGATACTGCTGTCGATGATGGCAGGAGAGAGCAAAAGGCCTCTGATACTGTCTTTTGTTAATACTTTACTGAAGAATTTTAACTACAAAGGTTGCAAGCAAGCCAGGGCTAATTCTGCAAGGCTGTGTAATGTTTGGCTGATGAGCAGAGATGGCTTAATTTGGGCCAGCCAATAGCTCCAGCTGTTCAACACTACCTGCTGTGGGAACACAGTTCCTAAATCAACTCCAAAATCAGCCCAAATGTGTGGCAATTTCTCAAACTGAGCTGTTCTCTCTCATCAGCTAAAGACTTTAGGAAACATCCATCATTCTCCACATCTTAATCCATCCCAGTGGGTTCTGAGCCGTGCCACAAGTGACAAGCTCAGAGGGATCAGCAGGGAAACCCTGGATTAGAGCTGCTGCACTTCAGCATCCAGCTCAGTGCCCAGCTTAGCCATCAATTTTTATTAGGTAAATTGGAGCTTCAATATTTGTACATTATGGAAAAGATGACAGAACACTCTCCAGCAGAACAAAAATAGCACAAAAAGCAGGAACTTCTTCTCACAGCTCAACCACAGAGTTGCAAAAGACCTTGACTCACTAAATCCAGACATTACAGTGTAATTTGCATACAGCAGTGAGAAATTAAAACACATCACTCAAAATCTAGATTTTTTTTCTATTTTTCTGTCTGTAAAACAGTTACAAAACCTGACCAAATGTGTTTAACCTCAGCTTCTACTTCAGCATTGAAAAAAATTTTGCCATTTGGCAACTAAGATGACACAAATTACTCTGTCTTTATAGCTGCTTCACAACAATACAGTTGCAATAGATATAGTACAACTTCGATTTGTCAGTACTTACTGAATTCAGATAAATGCAAAAACTAGCCATGTCGTTTAGTCCAAAATATTACTAGCATCTTAGTCAGGTTTTAATCAGTGGTATATCTAAGAATTTATTCAATGATATCTACAAGGGCTTAATTACAGCAATTTCACTCCTCTGCTACGTTAATAATTTTAGAGTTCGCCAACTTTTTCTGACAAATTTTTAGGATTTCACAAACAAACACAACACACAAACATGCTAATGATACAGTCCCTATAACATGAACAATAAAAACCTGAGTTTGTGATTATTGCTAAAAAATTTTCTTCAAGCAGCACCTGGAAATGGTAGCAATTCCTGCCAGGCTGAAGGGTCAGTATTGAGGGTATGTCTTAATAGGAGCCATTTTAAACTACTCCCCACTCTTACACATTTTTGTAAGTATCCATTAGTAACAGGAAGCTTTCTTTAGTTCACTCGAGCTAAAGAGCCTGATGCCTCTGAATTTATGAATTTAAATGTGTGTCTGAGAGTTGTCCACTTGGGGAGTCAAACAAACCTGTGAGCTGAACACAGCAAAGCTCCTCAGTGGAGTTTGTGCACAGAACCTCCCATAGCCCTGCCAACAACCACTTATCACCATCAGACAATTTCCTAAGTGATACAGACAAACCTCCACATCCCAGAATCAGAATTACAGTATCAACTTGCTAGATTTCCCATTTTTGTTTTACATTTTGTTTTAATGTGATTTTGCCAGTTAGCTTTAAAGCAAAAGCAGTCTTGCCTTCCTGACTTGAGGACTAACACCCAGCTGCCTCCTGTCGTGCAAAAAGACTTCTTTTTCCAAAAGTCTTTGTCCTACAGCACAAACTGTAAACCTACCTTGGCAATCTGATCAAACTTCCCAAAGAGTTCATTCAGCATCACTACAAGTTCCTTAGGAGAGCAGTCACTGGCAAGGCGAGTGAATCCTACAATGTCTGCATAAAGAATGCTAGACAAGAGCAAAAGGAAAAAGCAGGGAAAGTGAAATATGAAAATACATCAATTCCACAGTCAGCATAACTATTGAAATGCATTTAACAGAAAACACCTCTCTCCTCTCTGGGAAACAACTCCAGGAAAAATGGTTCAAGTATCTCCCCTGATTTAAAAACAGCACACCAGTTCAACCTATGTTATGTTCCCATGGCAGGAAAGAAACTCACTTCAGCCTGAAAGTCTGCCTTCAAATTTTAACTTCACTGGACCATATGTACTGATAAGAATCAGAAGTTTACGTTAATACAATTATTTCTAGGGCTTCCACTTACCTAACATTTTGGTGCCTTTTTACATATAGGCTGTGGAAGTTGTTGTCATGCATTTGCCTGTTATCATTTGTTTCCTTCAGTCGCTCGATGATTGCCAGCTTCATTTCCATAGAGATATGAGCAGGTAGGATGGATAAAAGCAGATTTTCCTAAAAAAGGGGGGAGGAGGAATAATTATGCAAAATTATTAATACAGTGAGTCTGAAACTGCAGAATTCTACTGATTGCAAGAAAGCATAAAAAAAAAAAAGCCTTTATTCAACTCATTTTTGAGTAATGCACATCAGGTATTCCAGAAGATATTTTTACATTGCAGTTCTCTAAATTATTGATTTCATGTTTATGTTGCATATTTTTTCTTTTGTTCCTTGTGGCCTAGGTGTGACATTCCATTGTAACCATGAAACACACACAAAATGTCAGTATTCAGTACCACATTTTCTGGATAAATTACATTTTATTTTGTCCACTGATGTCAGTGTTATGTTGGTATTGTCTGATAAAAGTTCTGTAAAGGCTTATGTTTTGTACTAACAATCTACTCAGTATCAAAAATATTTGTAAATTCTCAAGTGCTGGAAAAGCAGCAACAGAAAAGTGTCAGCTGCATGCTGCTCTAGCTGAACTGAAGCAATGTCACTGGAATCAAGTCTTGAACTGAACAAGAAACAGACTCTTCCAAACCCACTTCCATTGTTTGACTGTTCAGGGCACCGTTTTACACTGGCTCTCACTCAAAAGCCCACTCCTCAAAGAAAACCCTGGTAAGTTGCTGGGCAGAAGAGAATGATAAAAAGAGAATACTTTGAGTGAGGAAGGACTCTCCCACCACAGAGATGGAAGAGGAAATGTTACAAGCAGGAACTTTCTCCAACAACATCAAGATTAACACGTTATGCAGCCAAGTAAAACGCTAAATGCTGTCCCCTGGGACCAAGTCCTGGTCCCCTTTTCCAGAATACCCAATCCAGCCATGTGCAGGCAGCAGTGAGCTGCCAGGGTTATTTAACCAGTGCCTGCCCCCAAGAAGAAATATCCTGGGATCACAGTGGGAAGAGACAGTCCCTGAGCACCAAGTACTTGTCTACACAAGGTATAGGCACCAGTTTAGCTTGAGACTGATCCCAGACACAGAAACATCTCCTTTCCCTCAGCTTCTGTGCTGGTACTAGGAGAGTCAACCCTGGGAAAGAACAGAAACTGACGGCCGAATCCCGGGAAATGTAACAGGGCCATGGGGAGGCTGACACATCACAGTTTTCAGGGAAGCAATGAGGAACCCTGTGCTGCAGCTCTCACATCTTTTCCACAGAGAAGAAGTGGGTGGTAGAAAGGATACTCAGAATTGCCTGACAAATTGCAAGGTGGATGAAAAGAAAGCTCTCCATAGACTTAAGCACATTTACACTTCGAACAAGCAACCATTAAAAAAAACCGATCCAAACCCAAAATCCTGAACACGCCTGGAAGCGAGCACACTGCCCAGGAAATGAGAGCACTCTGCCTGCACAAGGGGATCAGAGGCTTCCCTGGTGGCTGCGTGGGGAAATGCTGCCAGGCCTTTCATGCAGATTTGTCATCTCATCTCACAAGATTAGCATCAGAGAACAGATCGCACTAGCAGTGTGGCATTTTCTTCTTTCCACTTTGATCAGGTCAGTCACTTCTCAGCCCCTTCTTTTTATCTAATAACTGGTGGGCACAGAACACAGTACACATCAGCCTTGTAGAGCTCTTCTTAACCCTATTTCTACCAGGAAAGATGCCCCAGTTTCAGCTTTGGTATCCCTCTACAAACCTTCCTCAGTAAGAAATTCATGTTCCTTGCATATTCTTTGAATACCACTGGAGTTTATGGAAATAAATATTTTAACATATTATGTGATTTCTTTTTCTCCCTTCGCATCCAATTTTCTCCTTCTAGCAAAGGAAAAAAAGTTTGTGAGACAATAAAATGTAAGAACAAATAATACTTTAGAATTCAACTAAAAGAAAAGTGACCAAGGGAAGCATAAAACTAACTGCTAAAATTATCTTACAAATAATTTCAGGGCATTAAGGGTATGTCCTCTTAAGTTACCTTAGGCCAGTCCCAGGAACAGTTTATTCTAGGAAAAAAAGGAACTAAAATGACTGGCAATTACATTCCTGTTACAAATACTGTGATTTTCATGTAGACAAGCCCCAGAAAACAGCTTCCTCCCTTTAACTTCCTTCTTTTGTTACAAATGGCACAACTTTTATTTTTGACACTAGGTGGGTATCCCAAAGATTGGACCAAGCCTTTCAACATGGATTAGTCACCAACCTTGTGAATTTATACAGACTTTGGAAATGAAAACAAGCAATTCATGAGATGAACTAGCTCACTCACTTGCTGTCTCTTTTCAATCTTCAGTTTCATTCGGACCTGAATGCACTTTAAGGTGTATCTGTACAAATCCCACGAAGCAACCTGCATCTGGCGTTTGTGAAATGCACCCATGAAGTTGCCACAAAGGAAAATTACAGCATTGGCAAGGAGCTGCACAAGAAGAAAAATATTTACCAGCTGCAGGGCAGTCATTGATACTTCACTAACACACGTATTAGTCCCACAAAAACCAATCAATCCCAGACCACGTCTTTCCTCTTTCCCCATCTCATAACAAATCATTGTTGCTATCACCCAGGATGGACCTTGCAGATGCAATCTGGCTTTCACAGCCACAATAATGAAACAGAAAATCCTATGGTGCCATTTAACATTTATTTGCAGGCACCAGGGTTTGGTTTGTGGAAAACCAGGGCACAAGCTGCTGCATCAGCATGCTGTGTGGAGCCTGGCACACGCCTGCACTGGGGAGCTGCTGTGAACACACCCTGTTAACGAGGGCTGGGAGCCCTGCAGGCAGCAGCACTGGCAGCCTCTGACACCCCAGGGCAGCAGGGGCCCTTTGATCCACCCTGTGGGCAGTGCCTGATGAAGGCAGGTAGACCCACCTGAAAGAGCACAGCTTGGGAAGAGTGACTGTGACTAAGCTAGGCATATTTTTAACAACTTAGTTCAAAAATTAATGTAACAACCCTGCTTTTTCCACTTAGGTCAGAAAAAAAAAACTGCACTAGAGATTTAAAAATTCGCAATTTTACAAAAAGCCCAAGGGCATTTGGGCCCAAGATCCAAATCCACAAACTTGAAACATCAATGTGGAAGACTGGAGCTTTTCCAAACAGAATAGTTATGCCAAAAGCAAAGGGTAGCTTGACTTGAGTATTTCATTATGTAACCAAATTACTTCCTTACCTGAAATGGAACGGGTTCCTTATTTCCTTGAGAAGTCACGCTTACCACAGTTAAAACAACAATATGGGAGAGAGCAGAAACAACACTAATTATGACAGCTCCTCTCATCCCAAAGGGTAGCATGGTATAAACTGTGAAGATTATGAATAGAAAGAATGGCACCTTTGGAAAGAAAAGAGAAAATAAAAAAGAATCACACATACGTATTAGGTAAATCCCAAAAATCACTACAGAAATAGGAGCAAAGCAGTAGGATTCTTGCTCAATTTCAGGCTGAACAATTAGATATTGATGTTTCAAAACACAGTTAAAACCATAAGGACAGTGGTAGCTCGAAGAGTTTTGAGGGATTAACAGCTATGGGCTCATAGACAAGATGGGTTAACGTGACATAACACCTATCATTTTTTCACTTGTCCTCGCCCTTTTTCCTGAACTTATCCTTTACAGCTGGAGATGCACTTTGGATGCATTTTGTACTCACACATCAGGAACAGTGTGTTGCAAGGGTAGCAATACTGAATAGAATCAGATTTCTCACCTGTTGGAAGATATTTTTCTAATTTTAACATCACCCAGTCACACGTGTATGTTTGCTTCATGTTTGATAAAAACCAAAAATCCAACCAATACTTCCTGGTCCTCCCACATGAGAATAACCTTTATTAGCATTAACCACATATTTAGCTGTACAGATTTTATAAAATGCAGAACTAAACTGCTCCAGATCAGTGGGAAGGTCTGTAAAACTTAAATTCATATTTATAGACTTGTTGCAATTGTCAGCTTACACATATATAGAAACTAACAACCCTGATGAGAGGAATATATTGCAGCATTGCTGCCTCAGCTCCACCTCATCACAACTGCTAAACTGTGCCATTCCAGACAAGAGCTTCCTTCGAGGAAGTCTCAAGGTCCAGTCTGCCCTTAAATATTTTCCCAGAATAGATAGTTTGGTACAGCAATAATCAGATAAACAGGCAAATAGAAGTTTTTATTCAACGAAAATATTTTTCCGTGTATATCTTACTGTTTTAGCTGGAGTAAAAACATTTTTTTCTGCCGTGTTTGCAATGTTCTGAATGCTGTGTGGTAGTTTTGTAAGCACAAGCAAAGGAAGGACAAACAAAGGCCATACCTACATTTAAACAGCAGCTTTAATTAGTGATAAACTCATAACTTGAGGTGGAAGTCTGAAATAAATCTATTCTCTTTCAGAGTAGGGCGTCCCTATATTTTAGACTTAAAATCAATATGAATGAATTATTACCACATGACAACACCACATTGGCTTGCAGCACTGAAAGCACCAAAACCAAATCTTGCTTTGTTACATATTTGCATTTATAGTTAAGAACAATTCATTTGGGGGGGTTTTCTAAGGTAATAGGCACTTCCTTAAGTTAAAAAATACTGAACAGTGACTCTAAATGTACAGTGCTAGATCCAGGCCATAATGCAAATCAGATTTTTGTTGTTTAACTGATAATTTATATCCTTCTTTATTCAAATAAAGAAGGGAAGGGGCAGAGTTCATAAAACAAGATTAAAAGTAATTTTTATTTAATTAAAAGTCTTCTGCTTGCATTATGAGATCTTAGGAGGAGTTTCCTACAAATTATGATATTTTTGGCTTCATGAAATCGCCCATCTTCTGGTCAGAGATAGCAAGCAATGAAGTTTAGCCACACCCAGCAATGCCAGGATGTGTCATTAATCCTTATTGTTCACTTCACCTCTCCCACTGACTTAAAAAACTGCTCCCTAGGGCACACCCAGCTCTGGAGTCCTTTATACATTTCTTGAGCACCTCTTTGACCCATATAAATTAACAAAACAAGTATTGCTAACAAAAAAATGACTCAGAGATTAATTCATAATAAATAAGATTTAGTACAATTCCTAAATAAAAATCTAATTCAGTTACAACTTAAAGATGCAATTCCCACATAGGTTTATGCAATTATCCAATTTTTTCACTGAAATATATTTTCGCTATTAATACAGAATACCAACTGAAATTTACTACAATAAATCAGTAAAGCCAATTTTTAAAAGTTAACCTAAATCTCAGAAGAGTTATTACGCAGTGGTAACATTCTGAGAGACCAAAGCACACAAACACATTCCTACAAACACATCCACAACTGACCACCAGTTCTGTGTTAGCACCTGGACCAACACAGCACACATACCTGTTCCCACAGCTGGTAATCACCTCCTTTTTCAAAAAGGGAAACATATCCCACAGTGAGGAAGCAGGTCCAAATCATGCCCCCAAAGAAGGCCAGCCACCTGTGGAACAGGGACTCCATGCACAGCAGCAGGTACATGGCTGCAAACACGGCCAGGGCCGCGCACACCGCGGTGATGAAGGCGAGGTGGGAACGTGCTTCCTGCAACAGCAAAACAAACCGCTACAGCTGCTCCAAATGCCCCCCTCAAAAAGGGAAAAATGCTCTGTACTGCCCTGCAAACAGCTGGGATACCTCTGAAATAAGCTAACCTAGTAGACTAGCTGTGGTAGCATGAACACTTTCTGATATTCACACATACAGAGCTAATATAATAAATCCTGTTATAGATACTCACTCCACTCCAGTTCCACCGTTATTATTTTCCAAACTAGCTTAAAAGGCAAACCCCAAACCACTAAGTTCTAACTGTACTGTATCTATAACACAGATGTACCCAAAGAAATGTGTTTAGAGTTCAAGCTTTCCTAAAGAGGAGTGTAACAATGTTCTAAGTTTTACAGAAGACAAATTGTTAAAAACAGTGTCCCAGGGGACAGCTACTTTTTTTCCCTTCCTAAGAAATAAAAGGTAAAAGGGATACAAGTGCAATTGGTAAGGTTTGATTTGCTGCTAAAGAGAGACTTGAAGACCCTTTATCATGAAGCACAGTGTTTGGAAAGCAGAGTTAAGGCAATGCAGGATTATAACAGCGATTTCACTACTTTTTTACAGCATTATTTTTAAATCAACTTCCCTTCTTACCAGCTGTCAGCTGGGCTTGTACAACACCAAATTTCTTTACAGAAAATCAAATTACACTACATAACAAAAAAATCTTTAAGCTGCATCTTTTCTATGCCTATAGGATCACCACTCTTTGCTAACTAGATATTGATTCCACCTATCATTCATTGTACTGGGATGTTCCTGCTGTGTTTTTGTTAACAAAAAAATAAAAAGGAAAAAGAGGGGGAAAAAATGAAATTAACAACTACAAATCTTTTAAGAAAAAATCACCTCAGGAATAAACTGATTAAAAACCAGCAAGTCACCATACTATGAGAAATGCAGGACATTTTAACTTCTGTTCTTTCTGCCTTGGCCCTTTTAGTACTTACTATCATAGCTAGCATTCAATACAGATTAGGATTTGTCCCTAATGTATAGAAGGAAAAACAATCCTTATAGTAATTGTGCATGTGCCTGACAACCTCTCCTCTCTTCCCACCCTCCCAAGAACATACACAGTGATACATGCTGAAAGATATCAAGTATACAACTTGATATCTTTCAGCACTGCAACTCAGATACCATGTGGCTCAAAATACTATATGGACAAAAAGGTTTAGGGTGCTGTCAGAGCGACTCCTTATCCTCTCTGCAAACATTGAACTCGCACAAAAGAAGTTTACTCACAGCAGTAACAAAGAAGATGGTGATTAGAGTAGCCCAGAAGAGGATGGCAATGAAGAGCAGCAGCAGCAGGAGGGGATGCTGCTGGCTGGTGTAGCGGTACTTCTCGTAGAGCGGGTCTGAGATCCTGCCGTCATCGCTCTCATTGAAGAAGTATTTCCCTTTAGCTGGCATCTTCTCCCAGGCTGCCTGCTATTTCTCTCAGTTCCCAGTGCACACAATGACACAGCTGAAGCCACTGCTTCAAAGAGAAGTTTTGTCGTTTCGCTGCTGCCTCTGTGATCTCCAGGCACACCTAGTAACCCACGTTCTCTGATTTTACTTCTCATGAGCATTAACTTCAGATTTCCAATGCAATCAAGAGCAAGAATTAGCCTCCCCAAAACCACAGGCAATTCATCATCAGCTCTAAGCATGAAGCTCCAGATCAACTTGCATTGGTGCAGACAGGTGTTTTTGGCATGAGGTTTTTTTAATTATTACTTTGCAAGTCTCTGACTCTTTTCCATAAGCTTGAATCTCACTTCCTGGGATGAATCCTGCAGAGACAGGATTAGTAAATTCATAGTTAATCATACACAATGTTCCCTGGGAGGAGGGAATAAAAAATAGCTGATTCCTTAAACTTCCCCTGAACTTTCTACCTGCATGCACTGAGCAGTGAGCAGAAGCTGTGTGCTGATGGTGGGTGGGAGCCCAGAGCCCCGCGTGTGGGCAGCGCTCACCAAGGGCTGCTCTGCTCACCTTGCTCTGGCAACTCAAACATTTTCATACACAAATGTACTACATGGGTTTTTTTTTCCTTTTGAGCAAACGACACAGCTCCTGTGAGCATGTTGTGTAACTGAATGCTCACAACTCTTTGGAAGTTGTGTGCATCTGTGTGCGTGTGCATATAATCTTTAATCACAATATATTTGGCATTCTTTCTCAAAATATTCATCTTAAACCTTAAGAAATCCTCTTTTATTCATTTCAGATTTAAATTAAGGCATAGAAAAATGACAAAAGAAAACAGCTGTCCAAGCCAAAATTCATTAAGCTTTTTTTTAAAGATACTTAACATCTAGTTCTGCACATTTCATTCCACTTTAAGTAATATTGTTTCCAAGGCAATACATCTGTTCTGCTAACAATAAACATTAAGGAATAAACTGTATTGTTTATTTCTAATGACCAGTGTTTTTCAAATAGGTTCATTAATATAGTTCATTCAATGCCAAGAGCCATAAAAAGAAGCACGGAGATGTGATGGAGGGAAGCATGAAAAACAGGATTTTGTAAGTCTTATTAAAACTCGATAACAGGCCCACAGCTTCTTTGCCACTTGACTGCCATCACCATGGTGCCCAAGATCACTGCTCCAGGGAGAAAGAACCTGCTAAAACCCACTTTTTTTTCTTCCTCAGAAAAGCAAAATCCCAGCCAGTTACTTTCAGAAACCAAATGCTTAACTGCACACACACATTCAGACTGCTTTCACACTAAAAGCAGGAAGGAGTTTCAGAAACCATACTGCCTCTGGTAAATAGAGCCAAATTCTGACATACTATCCAATTATTAATGATCAAGCAGGCAAAACCAGATATATCAACAGAGAGACTGGACCAAAAAAAAAGAAGTATATTTTTGCAAAAGAGAAACTAGAACTTCTTTCCAGAGAAGTTCCAGAAGAACATTTTTCCAGAGAAGTTCCAAGTCCACAAACTTGGATTAATCACAAAAAAAGGCCATATTGCATCATTCTTATTCTGTAATACCCAGAATAGACTGACATACATATTAACATATTAATAAGTATATATGTATAATAAACAAATAAAATTGAATCTTTCCCATTTATATTTACTGGCATACCTAATATCTCACCTACACTGGTAATTACTGAGTTTTTCATCTTAATTAAAGTCCTCCCATTTTTCACTTTAAAAAACTCTTTTGGTACTCATACCATTCGCATGTGCATAACAGTGCTCTTGAAAAGAAGTGTCAATCTCAGAAACCACTGACACTTAAAGGAGAGATGAAGAAGAAATTGAAACATTTGCGTCATGTTTTACTGCATTTTCCAAGTCAAAGGTCACTGCACAATTACTTCACTTGGAGGTAAATGAGTTTTTTCCTGAAGAAGAAACTCTCGGAAGGTGTGTACAGGGGCAAGTGTTTCAATCTGAATTTGTCTTTCAGTAACAAAGACAACACACTGCAGACAGTGGGAAGGTTTGGACTGTGATGCACCAGAGAGGCAGACAGCTCATGAAACAGCCTGAGGAATTCCTTTACCTTGGGGCTGGGGGTGCAGGAACTCACTCTGCCTGATGCCAACGACAATGTGAAAGAGATGCCAGGCTTGCTGTCCCAGTTCCTTCTAACAGTGTATTTCAGAACAAAAACAACGAAGATCTTCTTTAATATAATTGCAGAAATATGATTTTGATTGTAATTTTTATGATATAGATGTAATTTGAGGGGGAACTTTATTTTTCCAATTAGCAGAATCCATTTGCAAAAAATAAGTATTAATTGCTAAGCAGCAAGACATTCACAATTATGTGGAACAAATTATCCTGTCTTGGGCTACTTAATATTAAAATCCAGGAAAAATTATTTCACGGTTTGCTCTCTGTAACTTCTCTTGACTATGTCAATGAAAAAACAGTACCAAGAACCATGTCTATTCTACAGGATTATACTGTGTGGCTGAGGTTCAGTTGTCTGATGCTCAAAAAATGAAAAATGGGTGCAGTGTCAGCTTGGAACTATCTCTGAATATTATTGAAGAGTTGTACAGGACATCAGATTGAAGAGACATGTTTTTTCAATAGTCTAACCCATTTTAATAAAAAAGAGATTGATATCTCATGGATTTGTTTCTTCCTGGCTGATCTTCATAGATATGCATTGCAAGTAATTATGAATGACCCCTGGGTCACACAAGTTTCTTCTCAAAACTCTACTAGGCAAAGAAACTCCCCGACAACACTTTATTGATTTACTAAGAATCCATAATGCACCACATAAATGCTGCTTTGAGATTAATAATTCCACTCCAAATTAGTTTCAATTTACATCCCATGTCCCACTGTCACTACCATCTCCCTTTTTAAAAGTCCCCACTTTTTGTGTCTTTCCTCCTTTCCTCCAGAATTTTTTCTGACAACCTTTTGGAAATGCAGAAGGTAGATTTGAGAAAGAGAAAAATATTCTGTCATGGGTGGTATCACACACTGGCAAAAGGATCAACTCAACATGCTCCTATTTATATGTTTAAGGATCATGTGAGCACTGTGCACCACAGCATCACTTTTACTCTTTTTGGTCATTGTTTCTTGAAGATTTGTTGTTAAGACACACTATGAGGTGTAACCCTGAAACAGCAGCAGGCCACAAAAACCAAAGAACACTCCCAGAAGCACAGTGGCAAACACACTGAGACAAATGGGGGCTGGATCCGGGCTGTTGCCATAAAGCCATGGATCTCTGATCAGCAGTTTGTCAAGAAAAAGGCTCATTTCTTTAGAAGCCTTCATTGTGTTTGAATGAAAAAGAGAAGGAATTGTCACCCAGGTCAGGACATATAAGAAACAACCTGGCAGTGTGGGTTAGAAACTGCACTGAGAGCTTACAGGAACAGCCACCAAACACACTAATATGATTTAGTCAAACTGTGTGAGCTTCATAGCTATTTGCAAGCCAATTAATATGAAGAATTTTTGCCCAGTAATTATGTAAGAACATTGGACATGTGAGAGGTATTAAAAAAAACTGGACAACAGAATATCTTCCAGAACATGAACCAAAACACCTATTACCTTCCAAACCTACTGTGTTTCAAGGCAGTGGGAACAAGGATGTGCTCAGATTCAGCACCAGATCTAGGTAAGTACTGGCAAGACCTGACAAAAGCACAGCCACCTTTCAGCTGTAAGCAAAAAGGACAACATTTCTGTCTCCCATAAATCTGGGTATTGCTCTATGCTTTCCTCCCCATAGATGGGAATTTTCAAGCACTGCTAAACTCTCCAGTCTCCTACCGACACATCAACAGAATTTTGTCACAAAAAATACAAAAGCAATTATTATTTCATTACTCTACCAAGCTTGGACCAAAGCTCTTTTGTTCTCCCAGGCTAGTTAAAACTGTCCACCAGGCTTTGTGTCAATCTAACATGTTTTCTTAAAACCTGGCCTGACTCAGCAGCTGCCAAATAGCTGTGGCCTGTACAGAGCCTGTAGAGCCCAAGTGCTTTAAACAAACACACACCAGCCCAAGGGTGTTGATGCACAGGGTAATTTCAGCCCCTTCCTCCCCAGAAATTGTCTGCTTGGAGCAGTGTGAGGGCAGATGGGGAGGGAAAAAGGGGAGAGCATCCAAGACATGGAGAGAGCAGAGCACAAAGTCACATCCCAGAGAGCTCTCTGGAGCCTGGCACAAGGAGCAGTCTCCTCTCAGCAATGCACAGTGCAGCCACAGAAAGAATGATGTGCTACCTGATACAGAAGTCAGACTGATAACAACAGACTGACCACAACAGAACAGCTCTGGGGATGTCCTATTTTACTCTCTGCATCTGCAGAGCATGAGCAGTTTCCAGGTGCTAGCTCAGTCACAGGCAGGGAAGTGTGCCTAGAAAACCTGCAGCCTCCTGTCCACCCTCTCACTCACACACCAGGATGGACAGACAGCCACTGATCATGTCCTACTCCCCCTCCTTTGGGAGAATTATCCACAGCAGCTCCTGACCAAGTTAAAGCCTTTCCAAATAGAATCCAAGTATGCTGCAGTTCTGTTTTTAATTTCAAAGCTCCTGATACATTCACAAGCAAACACAGCCACAGTAACCATCTGGATTATTTATAAAGTATTTTTTATCTTAGTTGTTCGTTTGCTGAGAACTCAAGACTTGATCATCCAGAGCTGCCTGGTTACCAAAGAGCAGTGTCTGAAACATTAAAACAAACCCTAACAGACAGAACCAAATGAATCAATACAAATTGCCTTATTCCTCTCAATAACTTCTGTATAAAAGCAACCAGAACCACTTTTTTCATCTTGAACTACTAGAGCACCAGACAGACAGTACAGTTTTGATTTCCATTTCGTCTTTTGTTTCACACAAATAACAACAGTGTTTCTGAAATTACTTTAGCAATTTCCATGACAAGAATGATTGCTGACTGTAATTACCCATTAGCAGATATTAAAAGGGAATCAGGAATCTATAAACATGCAATAGAATAATTGAAGGAGATTAGTGGATGAATTATGAATCTCAAGCAAAAATAATCTCCAGTCTAGTGGACTCCACGACTAGTTCAGTCTAGGAAATGAACTTTAGCAATCCAAACATACACCACAGGAAATACCACTCATGTTAAAGACAACAATTCTTCCTTTCAGACTTGGTTGCAGGCTAGCATTTGAATGCAACCTTATCTTCATCTACTCATACAAAAGTACTGAGTGGAGAATAGGCGTGTATTAATGATCTGTCTGCTAGCAGTGAGTTTCTTTACAAAGGTAAACCCTTTCTTATACATATTTTGAAGTTATATTTAATTGTTGAAGGGCTTCTTCTGCAATACAGAAGAAAAATCTT
The DNA here is from genome assembly GCA_013397155.1 of Irena cyanogastra. Taxonomy (NCBI): domain Eukaryota; kingdom Metazoa; phylum Chordata; class Aves; order Passeriformes; family Irenidae; genus Irena; species Irena cyanogastra. The sequence continues at coordinate 497,065 of VWZV01016189.1, read as the reverse complement.
ACTTACATTCACTTTCTATTTTCTCACAAAAAATGAGCGTACCCACTTCAGCACATCAGCACTCAGAGCTATATTTACATTAAAAAGCCAAATCAATACAAAAAGTAGTCTGTCATTCAAAAAAAAAATACCTCATGACATATCAGAGCAATCAGTGACACTACATCACTTAGGGTTTGCCCTTGAACATTGAAAGCCATGGCAAGGATAGTGCTAAAATGTACTGGAAAGAAAGCATTGAAACCGAACTTTTTAATTCACATTCTTATTTCAGTAGATTGCTTCTTCTCAACGTTTGTTTCTCAATGCTTTTTAAAGTAGGAATAAGTAACAAGTTGTTTAATTTGGAAGCAGTTTTTCAGTCTCTTGTACAAGTGGAAGATGTGAAATAGCAGAGGCTGCGGTTTCACAAGCACCACCGGCCAGCTCTGGCCAGCCAAAGGAGGAGGTCTCACCCACCCAGAGCCTCCATCCTGCACCAGGTACCTGCTCCAAGCCCCTGCTGGGCTCTCTGCAGAGCCCATTCACCAAACACAGCACAGAAACCCAGTTTTGGCAGGCCACTTCTCTGCCAGGGAGAGGAGTGCAGCAGGTAGCAGAGGCACAGATGAGCTCTGCAGCTGGCCCGGGGTTTGGAAAGGAAAAGCAAACCACAAGTAGGAAAGCAAGCACAGCAGTGAGCTCTTAAACTGACTCATCACTTCTCACAGGTCCACAGCCTAAGGAAAAGAATATGAAGAAAGCCACTGCTAAAGCTGGGGGCAGGGGAAGGGTGTTTGCTGCTCATTTTTAAATACCACTATCATTACAGGATGTGCTTTGAAGAAAAAGATTACAGTCACAGAAAGAAATCTCTGTGCTACTGATGCAGGTAGGACAGAAAATGGTGACAGAATATGGTTCCAAAAACTGATTGGTAATTTAAGACAAGCTGACAAACTAAGTCAGTAAAAATGAAAAAAGAGTCCATATATACAGACTGCTGCAACTGAACTACATGAGAGAGTTTACTACTGTTCTAAGGTACTTTTTATTGTGAAAACACATAATGGTTCAACCAACAAATCTATTAAGCCTTATAATTAAGTGCTGGATCTGGCTCAGCAGGGCTGGGGAGGAAGCAGTCCTTTTGTAATACTGGTTTTCATAAGCAGCAAACTCCAGGGTGTAAAAAGGTACGTCACACCAGAAGGGAATTGAGCTGTGCTTTGCATCTTTCAAAACCAAGGTGTGTGATTATTTCTTGACTTCCTGACCCCCTGTCACATCTTACAGATAGACTTTCTGACTTTAGCTGATTTAAAATTGAACTTACCACTGCAAAAGTCAATATTCCCCTTGCACTTTCAGTTTTCAGACCTATTTACAATTCATGTTGGGGAAAACAGTGTCCTCAGAAGTCAGAATAGCTTTTCACTGAGTAATTTCAGTTTAGTTATATCAAAGCAGAGTGCTTGTGCCATTACTGAAAGTACTAAAACCTGTAATATTGAGCTATATAAACTGCAGAAAAACCCCTGAAACACAGAACATTAAACTTCAACACCATGCGGAAAAATATTTTCAGCTAAGACAGGAATAGGGACAGAGTCTCTGTGTCTTAGCCCCAGTAATTTCTATGAGAATATCCCTGATTTTCACAGGAAGTAAAACTCCTTACATTTTCAGAGCATCTGTTTTTCAAGGAAAAAAAATGCATCAGACTAGGTAATACTGAGCCTTTACAGAAATCAACAATAAAACAAAAATTCAAGAAAGGTGTGTTTGAATGGTCTTTTTTTTTTTTTTTTTTAAGGCATTAGCTCATTTAGGTTACAGAATTACAAAAAATAGCAAACAAAAAGCTCAGGCTGGCAAGATTTCTAAGCTCGTTATAATTAATTACACCTAGAATGAATTCTCTGTCACCTATATTGCAATATTTTGAATATGCCTCAGAAAATCTATTTCAATAAAGCAGTCAAGAAGCACAGATGTGGCAGAGTCAGACTACCAGGGTGTAACTGGACTCTTCTATGACTAGGTACAACGATGTGCAAAAAGTAAAAAATTACAAAAAAATGAAAAAAATCACTGTGAACAAGAGTGTAATGGGCATCACACATTGCTCTCATTTTTGTCCTGTCCCACATAGTTTAAGGGGAATGTACAGTTCAACACAGAAATGAGTCTTGCCCATGTCTAGGGTAAATAGTGTATTTGCACAGAGAAGGTGTAATCACAATATGGCAGGGACAAGGCAGAAAAAGATAACACCTGCCCCGAGTAAGATAAGAAATCACTTCCCATTTCAGTCGAGTCCATCTAAAACCAGTAAAGCAGAGAAGGAGGCTCCTCTCTCTCCTACCTACAACATTCCCACCCCACTCAAGTGAACAGAAATACAAACTGGCATCTGAAATACAAACCCTGCATTGATACCAACAACAACTTCAGTTTCCTTGGGTTTTTTTTGTCCCAGTATCTAATTTTTACACCCGAGTCCAAGAGGTGGACACAGAAGGAATGTGACTGTGCCTCGGTGCCTGGAGCAGTGCACTGCAGGGTGGTACTGCAGCACAAATATTTTTGTTAATGTATAAAATGCCCTTTACTAAAGCAAAGTCTTCATACTATTTAAGGAAGAAGGGAGAAGGTAAGGAGACAGATTAAATCCAATCCCCCTTTATTTAGTGACTAGTACTTCAATACTAAGTCCTATCAAATATCTGCTTAAAAAATCTTGTTTCTCTATACTATATTTTACAGGGGGATTTTAACGTTCCTCAAACTAACCATGCAACATTTGTTACACCACCACATCCGTACTTCACAGCCAAAAAACTAAAAGTAACACATGCAACAAGGAAGTTCCCTCCCTTGGAGGTTAAATATTAAAAACACCACCAAAGAGACAGACATTTCTGATGGAAGCATTGTTTCTAGAGTCATACCTTACTTCAGGACATAAAGCTGTCAAACACCCACAATTCTTTTTTTAAAGTCTTCCAAAATGTAACATCAGGTTTTGGAAAGGTCCTTTGTGGAGTCATTCTGAAATAAAACAATGATAAAGGACTGAAAATCTCAGAAATCTTCTATTTTCAGTCTCACTTGATAGCAACACACTAAAAAATTGTTTGGAGTTGTATGCATATTTTTCACTGATGCAGACAAAGGGCCAGAGGAGCCAAACATTCACAAGAGCCTAGGTAAGCTGCTTGGGATCACAAAGGAGGAACCACGCAGAAGCAGTGAGAGCTTCCAGTGACAACCAACATGCCTCACGGAATTTTGTTTCCACACCAAGTTTTGATTGTCTACTAAGATACTAAAATGTCTGAACACAGATCTAATCACTCTTCTTGTTTCATCTTACCACTTCCAAAGCTTGGTTTGACAGCCAGCCCTGTCAAACTGTTCCCAATGCCACCAGGCCACTGGGAACTTGCACCATGCAAAGCACTGACTCACCGGGGGAAACGTGGCTATCTCACCTGGCTCAGCTAAAACAAAGCAGATGCTTTTCAATTAAATTCTCCTGAAGCAGCTTTATCCTTTGGATTTGCTGATCCTAAGGCCAGTTAACAAGTATTAAAGCAGAACTAGTTAATTCCAAACCTGTGATAATACCACAGACACAGCAAGTCTTCAGCATGTGGCAAAAGTCACTTCCCAAAACAGCTTGCAGTTACTGCCTCACAGCCACATGAGGTTTACAGAAGAACCTTCAAGCTGAGGCATCACAAACACCCAGTGAAAGCTGCACTGCTCAGCCCCAGCCAGCCCCCAGGGCTGGCTGCTCACCCACCACAGCAGCACTGAGAAAACCCTTCTCACCTGGGCTGCAGTGCTGAGCTGTGCGCAGCAGATTACTCCAGGCTTTTACTTACTGGGACCACTGATAAGAAACAAGTGCTTCTTGTTTGCTTACCATTACAGGCTGCAGGATTCATTGGCAAAATCTGTATTTCTCCACTCCACCATGGTCTGTTCCATCACACAGAAATTCCTACAGCAGAGTGAGTGCAGCCCACTCAGGTTAAATCCTGGATACTAAATCTTCTGATGTACTGCAACACAGGAACCTGCAACAAGACAGGGAATCTTTACTCCAAGGACCACTGTAAGCATTAACAATGCTTTATTTCTTCCCCTCACAGTTCAAGGAAGAAAAATCTACTCAATCTCCATCACACATTTTATGAACATTTACTCAGACAAATCAGTAGAAGAAAAATTATTTAACTGTATTGTGACATGCTGCAGCATGAATATAACCTGATTGAAACAGTCATAGATGGAAATGTCTGAGAAGAAGGCACAAGACTGATGAGAGGCATGGTCTTTATGGCAACTGATCTCAATGTTTTTAAAGCAAGGCCTGCATGACACCAAAGGGCACTCTGCTAAAAACAGGATAAGAATGTTTTACTAGCTTTCACAGCATTATAGATAGTGAAAGCCCTACTTTTCCAGAAAGTTTTGTTACAAATAAGACCAAATATCAGCAATGAAAAAAAAAAACTAACAAAACACTCCAAGAAGGGTAACTTAAATTAAAAAATATGTAATTCAAAACAACTTAAAATACTGCAGATCAGCAAATATGGCAGGAAAACAGCTGGAAAAAAACCCCAAAAGCACACCAACTAAACATTCCTTCCCTGGACCTTATAACCCTGGATAAAGACTTATCTACTGCTAGTGTGGAAATGAAGGGATTCTGACACTAAGTTTGCTTGTCTTGGAGTACAAAAGGGCAGAAGTGAATACTCCTAGGACATTGTGAACAGAAAATTGTGTCTCCAGCTAGGCAGATGGTGACTAGACATGGTTAGGTACCATCCTTGAACCCAGTGCACCAGGTATCTAGTAGGGGAATTTGTATCACACATAACTCCTGGCTTTGTCTCACTCTCTTCCTGCTTTATCCGCTTCATACACATTCTGGGAAGAGCTTTTTAGATGTGAGAAGATGCCAAAGAAGTTCAACATCTCAGCACAGTACCAGGCACTGGCAGGAGCCCTGGCTCCTCACAATGGTCTTTTAGAATCCAGTGCGCACTCACCAGGGGCACGAAGCAAGAAGAGGAGTAAATGGTTACAGAGCAATGTTAAAACACGACCCAAAGAGAGGCCTAGAGCCTCTGAATTTCCTGAATTCTAATTCAGGAAATCAGAATTAAGATGGCACTGAGGAACCTGATTCAAGTAAAACAGCTGTGCTGGGAAGAGATGGCATCAACATCTACTGCGCTGCTCATCCCAAGGATCTGGAAAGCAGAAGGCAAGGGAAACTGCCAAATAATCTGGCACAAAATCAGAGTGGATGCAGAGCATTTTATCACAACAAGAATTAAAGTAAGTCTACTGCCATTTTCTGTTAATTTTTTGCTAAAATATACAAACTACTTGAACCACCACTCGAAAAGGTGCTCCACTCTGTCACAGTGGGTTAAATGTCCAGCTCATACCTAAGTCCTGGGACAGCTGTGGCCATTTCCATTAGATTTTGGCCAGGAGTTTGCTGTACCTAGCAAAGCCCTACACGCATCAGCATTCATAAAAGTTGGGTGAAAGATGGAAAAGATTCTTATCAAAAAGGTCAAAACCCTGACAAAGGCTTTTGGGAGCCTTGGAGAGAGATGAGAAGAAATGCCACAAGATATCTCAGAGTTCATCTGAAAAGGCAGACATAAATCTGCTGTGTCTGTGCATGTGTAAAAGCAGATAAAAATAAGACTTTGTTAAACCTGTTACATGTACAATTTGGAATGCCTAACTAAGCTGCTGCTTTACTTTCACTGTGTTATGTATCCAGTATTAAGGATGAGTCTCTGATAATCACGAGAGATGCCTCATGTTCCTTTGAAATGGACCAGTGTCATCTGGACAGCAGCATATGAAGAGGATGCTGGACAGTCAGAGCATCCCAGAAATATCACAATGCCTTTTAGAAAAATACACTGTGACAGTTTTTAAAAATCACCCCATGTTTATGAAGGTGCTCAGTTGTAGTAATTCAGTTATAACACACCTTAGAGAACTACAATGTGATTTAGAGAATTAATGCAATAACTATACCAAGCTGACAAAGTTTCACTGACTTTATTTTTTTTTAAAGCTATGCCTAAAAACATAATTTTGTCCAGATTCCTTGATAAACAGTTGTATGCAAGATTCCTTTTAGTTACAGAGGGATGAAGGTGCTGCTCCCCAGAAGTGACCCCAGGATCAGGTCCTGGGACTATTCCTGTCCTGCACAGACATTATAAACAAAGATAGTGCACAGGAGAAATACCTCACATCAAAATGTAAAGGGAAGAGAGTTAAAAAAGAGAACGGTTCTCTCTGTATTTGTAACTGAAGTTCCTCAGAGGCACAGAGACCAGTCTGCTGATAAGCAGCAAGTTTCCGGCAGTAAAGTGATACACGAAGTACTCGGAGCCAATTTTTGATCTGCAAGACAGACGAGCCTCTCTGCATTCAACACTTACCACAGGCGCCTATTTCCCTAGCAACAGCTTGTGGGGCGTTTTCACTGCCATTGAAGAACATTTAACCAGTTACATGGTGAGCCCTGCACCTTGCTGCTACAGCAGCAGCTGCTTTTCACACCTACCAAATTGTTATTTGTGTGGTATTGAGCTGCTGGATCAATGCTGCACCTGCGGCACAGATTTGCTTTACCATGTTTTAGTGATTTGGGGTTGGTGTTTTGTTTGTTTTTTTAACTTAATCAAACTAAAACTGGTCAAAGGTGAAAAAAAACCCCAAACTTTACAGTATCAAAAAAGGTAACTTGGTTACTTAGTAACAGCCCTATTATTTTCCAGATGATTCCTTTAAGTTTGGAGTATTAGAGCACAGAGAAGTACACAAGAATAGTATGTAACAAGTACATGTATGTAACAAGTATAGTCCTTGATTAATTTTAGGGAGACCTAATCGAAGGAGACAGAAAATGTACCAAATTAACAATGCAACATCAACTATTCACCATCAGATCAAATGGCATAATGAGATTTAAAAAAATGAAAGTGACAAAAATTGAGAAATTACAATCTAGGAAATAACCATTCAAAACTGAGAAAAAGCAATTCTTTCAATGAAAATGTAATTCAATTACACAACTCATCCATCCTGAGTTTATCTTCACATGTTGATGAAGGAAACAACAAATTTTCATGAATACTATGCCCCAACAAAATACAAACTACTAATGGACATAAGCCATCACCTGAAGATCCAGCCTGCTAGTAGTTTCTTAAAGATAACCATGATTCAAAGCCCTCACATTCTGCACAGAACCCCAGGGAGAAAGCCAGCAGTCACACACAAGGAAAGTTCTCAACCAAAACCCATGCTGTGAAGCATCTCAGGAGCAGATCTGGGAAGAGCAACCAAATTTTGGAGTGCACTGGTCAATTCTTCCCTGGTAGACCAGGGAGCTCCTGTAGAAGCACAAATCACCCATTTAATTAGTGTCAGCTGTTCAGAATTCTGATTACTTCTAACTCTCACTGAAGTTGTTCAGCACAGTTTAAGAGCAGGCCAGAGAGCCAACGATTGCCAAAAGCACAAGACCATTATTTCAATAACCACATCCTGTAGTTAAAACACAATAAATTCCAGAGCTATTTTTCTCCCTTGTAATCCCATATTTCCATCTTGTGAACATACAAATTCTCAAAACATTCTGAAGCCTTTAGCCCCTGTATGAGAAGGACAACTAATATGTTTAAAGGAAAGAACTCAAATTCATTTCTTTCCTCCCTCCTATGGATTTTCTGCTGACAGACCCCAAGTGTGTGGTATCCCCTTTCTTCTCTCCTAAAGGAACTGACCTAATACCAATATCCACCCACAAAAGGTGCCAACCAAATAAATGAATACTCACAAGACATTTTCGGAATACAGTAGTCCCAAGCTTATAAAACACAGATAATTTCAGACTATAACAATTTATTACAGTAAACATCTTTGTTGGCACTTAAATCTTTTGCTGGACTTTGTTCTCATACTTCCAGAAACATATAATTCCTGGAGAAGAATGTCTGTTCAGCTGTGGCAGGAAGCACAATGCTGGGCTTTAAATATCACATAAAAAATAATTAAGTTATTGTGTAATAGCATTATATTTTCAAAAATAAATATATAATTAGATGAGAATGCATAATGTTAGGGATAGCAGAATGCCCGTACTTCAGCTCCCACTGACAGACCTGGTGGTTACAAAAACAACACAGCAATCAGTGCTGTAAATTCACTTACAGAAACTAGGGGGGATCTTTTAACTCCAGTTTTTCAGTAGCAAATGGAATCAGCGTCTCTGAGCAATGGCGTGACAGAGCAGGGGATGGAATCACGAGGTTCCTTTCATTCCTTTCGCGCGGCTGAGGCAGCAGCACAGTTTCTGGGTACAGCTGGAGCTGGCAGCCCCGCCACCGCTGCCTTGGTGCCGAGGCGCGGCTCCGCACCTGCCCGAGCGCAGCCCGACCCCGCGGGAGGGACGGCCCGTGTGGGATGGGAGGGGTCTGGGACCGGCTCAGCTGCAAACCCTTCTCACTTAGTCATAAATCACCATCCTCCCTACAGCAGCGTTTGGGTCACTTTAATGAACAGAAACAGGAAGTTTGGCTGTTCATTTTAAAGAAATAAACCCACAGATCCCGGCTCTGGCTGCACGACAGGGGTGTCTACAGTAATATTTGCTCAACAAGTTTCTCCTCCTCTTCCCTCTTCCTCCCCACCACTTATTCCTGTCTTGTTGCCACACCATTCTTTCAGTATGTCACTGTTTCTAGGACTCCAGATCAACTCAAAAAGGACCACTTGTCTCTCCTAGGTTTTGTTTCTTTTTGCCCGAGAGGCAGACAGGATCAGTGACGGTGTGAGCAGCTCCGAGGGCAGCTCAGCCAGCACAGCTGAGTGCAGTTGGCTGCAGGGCAGAGGCAGAACAACGAGGTGACAGCAGGAATGTGCTCCTTAACGTAAAAACGCTGCTGCAGCCATGGCAGGGAGGAACTGCGCTCCCACATTCTGTGCCCCAAGATGAGGAACGGCCCAGAGAGATGCTAGGCAAGAGCCAGGAACAGAAGAGATCAGCTTCTCAGGGAAAAACAGACCTCTCAATGCCTTTAGCACCGAGCAAGCAGTCAGGGTGGCCTAAAATTCTCTATTTTAACACATGACAAAAGCCATTAACAGTTCAGTTACGCACAGTCTGTGACCTGCAGGAAATGTTGGAGACTGTAAAAAACAGGGACAGATAAATATATGCAAGCAGGGAAGACTCGTTCCAATCAGATTGGCTCACCCCACCTCTGAAAACTGAATTAGGAGATCCAAGATGCTTTCCCAGAGCGGGGAGGAAAGTTGTAATTACATCATTTTTCTAGATGAGCAGTGTCAACAATTTCGGCTCTGAGTCAGTCCCGAGCCCGTCAATGCCCTGTGAGGTCCCTGGGGCACTGTGCTATTAGAAGTGATGACTTTCACAACAGGCTGCTGAGCAGGAGCCAAACACAAACACGCTTAGGAAAGAAAGAAGAGCTGCTGCTTTAATTTTCAGTAAGAGCAAGAACACACTGCCAGTACTTTGGGCAACTTCCAGCAGCCAAATTACTGTTAATGTCCAGAGCGCCTTCCACTTTTGTCTGGGAGCTTCCAGGATGAGTAAATAAGACCTCACGTACTCTTATTTCTATCAACATTTCACAGAATGAAGAAGCCAGAAATAAATCAGACTTGCTAGAATCACTCTGTGAGCAGCACTCACATCTTTTGACTGCCAGGTTTATGCTTCCACCAGTAAACACACTTCAAGTTTGCTACCTAAAAATCCAGTCATTTCCCACAGAGAAAAAAACATGCTCTTCCCTTCCAACATTGCAAAATTTTCGCATGGCAATATATACACCAGAAGGATCTGTATTTAAGAGCAGGAAATAGGGGAGGAAGAATTAAGGGACTTTGCAGATAAAAAGTACTATTTGAAAAGTTTAGCTCACTCTTTTAAACAGAAGGGAGTTAAGCACACAAACAGAAAAAATATCAATCATTTGTGACCAATTTGCAGCTTGTTTTTTGCCTTGCACACCTTCCAGAGGCTAATCTCCAAACAAAGTATTTTTTGCATATGATTACCAGCCTCAAAAGACATATGAGTTCACGGTGAGAAAGCAAAAGCCAAGCATTTACATTTTTAGAGTGTTTCTGATGTAACACAATCTGCAAATATTCACAAATCCAAACCCCACACACTAACACTTCATTCATTTCTGTTGGTTTTAAATTAATTTCAACAAATGAAGCAGAAAGCACTGAAATACAGTATAATGCACAATATGACAAGCCCCATATTAACATTTGTCACTGAGTCAGCCTACTTCATCCAGGAACTAACATCCAAGTGTTTCAGGGTAAGGAAGATCATAAGTCGTATGCAACCCTTCAGTGACCTTACCTGTGCATAAAACAGGCAAATCTACATTTCTAGGTACTCTGTGTATTACACACAGACATAAAAATGCTGTAACATTCATTTAAATCATAAAACAATGGTTTACACCCAAACTTCTACTACTTTATCACCTAAGCATACAGACCTAGAACAAGGAAGGGAAGGAATAAAATGTAAGTGAAAATTCTGGTAGGTATTTTTGTTTAAATCCACTTCTTAAAATTACTGTTAGCAATTACTCTATTCAGGCACATACACATTGGACTATACCAATAATTTCATCACTATTTGCTAAATATACCTATGAGCATATATAAGCACAAAGAAACCCCAGATGATAAAATAATTTGAAATTAATTATAAGCAAACAGTCAAAAGTTGGGCCTCAAAACACTAACTGCTCCACAGCATTTTTACAAAAAGACATTGAAAGTGTTCAGTGACAAGCATAGAAAAAGGCTTTCTATGTCTTTCACACAAGCTCCCATCTTTAGGTGGAGTCTAAAAAAAGGTGTGTGGGGGGGAAGACAGTAGATCTGCAAGAAATGTACAAAAGTTCAAGTGATGTTCAAAGAAATCAATTGGGGTACAAGAGAAGTGTCCCCTTGGGAAACATACTGTACTCTGTCAGTTGCAGACGTCAAACACAAATTAAGAAAGCGTTAAGACATGTTTTTATATTTAGACACTAGCTAGTGTCTAAATATGATGAACATGGAAAGCAACATTCACTGAACTCTCCACCCAAACCACGGAGTTATGAAATCCTGATTTCCTAGACAGGATGACAAACAAAACAAGTAAAATAAAGTAAAATCAAAGCTGTACATTGAACAAACTACATATAAGAGAGATTTTACATGTACTATGAATACTAGATAGCCACTTTATCAACATCATGGCTGGAAACAAATCTGTACTATGAACATACAGCTCAATCAGCTGACTCAAATCAGCCACATTAAAAAACTTAAGATTTTGCAGAAAACATATTCATGACAGCAAATATGGTACGTATACATCAATTTTTTTCTCAGTGGTGTCAGATTTTATCAGCTTCCTTTAACATTTCCTCCTCTGGCTGAGATGAATCTGGACGTTAGCACAAACTGTGTTTCCCAGGGGCTGCTGACAGGCTGTGCCTGTGACCTCCCCAGAGCCCACACTGACAGACACGAGTGAGCTCCCCCCTGGCAGCCAGGGAGCAGCACCTGGCTCCTCCTCGGAGCCCCTGAGTGATTCTCCCAGCTTGCCCTGGTTTTATGACCCTACAGAAAGGATCAAGAGGAGGTCAGTCTGAGGAACAGGGATGATTCAGTCAATGACGCATCAAGGATCTCAGACTGCACTGGGTCAAGAAATCCCAAAGAAGAAAAGGCAGATTCTCATTCTGGCAGGAGTCAAACAAAAAGAACAGCCAGGAAGCTCATCAATAATGGCACAGTCCAGAAACAGAGCATATAATCTTCACCACATATTTCTTCAGCTAGTGTGCTTGAAATTATTGGGAAATACATACAAAAAACTAAAGGTCCTAAAAAATGTTTGAGTTTGTTGACTTCTCCATTAAGACAGGAAGGAAGTTGTAAGAATGTTTTAGCCCACTGACACAGCATCACTGTTTTAAGAGAATATTAATGTTAGCAGACATTTTTAGTGGATCCTAAATCACAAAACCAAGTTTTAAACAATGCTTTTAGCATTTGACTGCAGAGAAGAACTCACCTTAGGCCAAAAGGTGACAAAAATTTGTAAGACTAGTGAGATACCAGAGTACAGTTCTGAAAGTCTTTTTTCTTTTTGTAAACAATTCATAACCAAAAGCTGTGTTTGGCAATACTGCAAGGAAGGTGCAGTGACCCCTCAGGTCACCATCATGTTATTTAAAAAAGGCTTTTTTAAAAAGAGAAAGGGCAGGTGAACAAAACTCACTGTTGCCTATGTTCCATGCTGTTAGCTACATACTAACATAGAAAGGAATAAACAATTTATGAATGGTTTATAGGAATACAAGCAAACATCCCAAGCAGGTTAGAACTAGAGAAAACTATATCTTGAGATCATTCTGACTCAGGTTTTACTTCAAATAAAAAGGCACACAATACAGTTTGCGTGCTACAAACGATCTGTCCAAATTATCTGGATTTTAAAGACTTTTTTTAAAGGCTACTATGGCAAAGAAAACTGCCTACCTAGTTACACAAACAAATTATCAGCAGATCAATTAAAACATGAGGATTAATAGCACGTAAAATTTCCCATAGTTACTGCCAATGTACCAACTCACAGGCTCCTGTAAGGAAAAGCAGAATAATTTCCCTCACATTTACCTTATGTTGGATAACAGTACACACAGGTAATAACTAAGGCATATTAACTTGCCCCTGGCAACATTTTGTGCAGCCATCCTCTTAGGTTATTGTCTAAAAACGAGTGTGGCCACAGTTACCACGTTTCTCCCCTGGTGTAAGAATATACATTTATGTTAGAAGATATTTGTGCAGCCCGGGTGCACTGCTGGGGGAGGTGAGGAAGCTCTGCTATCAGAGGCAGCTCTGCTCTGCAATCACAAATTCCTTGTGGCTGTCACAGGAGCTGACACAGATCTGAAGTTTGCCTGGACATTGCTGAAGCTCTTTAAACGTACCCGTCCTTCGTGTGACAAGGGACACGGGAAGGGCTGGCTGGATGGCACTGCAATGAGGAAGGAGCAGCACCCAGCCTCCTCTGCTGAATGAGACACCAACAAAGATCATCCACAATCACCTGGCCGTTCCCTAGCAGAACAGGTGGTTGGTGCATTTAAAAACCAGTTTTTCAGGTCTGAACTCAAATTGTATGGTAACCATGCAACAGACCACCCAAGGGTCTGGGACTGGCCAGAGGGTCACACAGCAGCACAGGGAACAGAAACTAAAGGCTGCTTGGATCCTTCTCACAGAGCAGAGAAAAGCCTGTGCTGGGGGTGTCAAGTACAAGAGCAGGGATATGGGAACCCTGGGAAGCATTGACCAAATCCTAAAGAACATTTCAAAGAAGGCATTTGTTCCCAAATTGTTCCAGGCCCAGTGGGTGGGTGCAGAGAGGCAGCAGCCAGAACCCTGAGGGGCTTAAAGCACCTGCACATGGGGTGGACACAAATACAGCAGGCTGGTGTCTTGCAAAGAAGGCACAGATCAGGGCGATACCATCACTAGCCTGCATTCAAAAAGAGAACTTATTAAAATCCAACCTGAGGCTGGAAAGAGCAGTGGAGCTGTTCCCCACTCAGAACTGGCACACTTCCCCTGCCAGGCCACTGCTCTGACAGCACAGTTCAGGTTACAGCAATTAAAAAGTATTTCTGGACAACCTGATTTCCAATGTGTTAGGCAGCTGCCTTCAGAAGTGTTTTAAAATACACCAGGTTCCAGAAGACATACACTGCCTTCTTCCTTCTGAGATCTCCAGAGTCCCCTCCCATCAATGACACTAATGCAAGCCTGACTCTGGATCAGGGCAAGTTCTTCCCAAGTCCACTGTAGTATCATTATGCAATAGTAATACAACATAATTAGGTCTCCTCTGCCTGCAACCCATCACATTTCTGTGAGGGCACTGCACATTTAAAGAAATCCTTCCTTCACCCCCCATCTCCCTTTTTTCACCTCTTGAAAATCCTTCAGTTTCTAATGAGAACATTTTTATAGCATGTAGAAACTGCAACAACCGATTCATGGCTTTCCAATGCCCAGAGTTCTCATACTTTCTACAACCAACACTCCTCAGACTTAACAGCAAGTAATAAGTTTGATTGTTTGGGGGTTTTTTGGCCATTGCTTCTTAAAAAATTGGCTGTTTGTAAATGCACAAGCCCAAAGAATGATGCCTGGGATACTGATGCACAGAATATGACCAAGCTGCCATTCAGAAAGATAAAAAGCAACAAGCACAGCATCTTGGATTCTGAGGCCTTCAGAACTGATGCTTTAGTTTTCTTTATTTTACCAATAGATGCTTGTGTACCTTTACATATATACATTTTGATTAGCAGCAGAGAACTCCAGGAAAAGTCTAACCATGAACAATGCAGTTTAAAACAAGTACAGGAGAATCTATTTCCAAATACAGCTGCCGCACAAAAGGAGGACAGAAATTAATTCAACATGTAAAACAAGTGTTTAATGCTACTCTGATAAACCAGTTTAGCTACAACTACATCCAAATGCAAACATGCTTGACAAATAGTTATGGAATACAGAGTTAGTATAAGAAGAGAGCAACTCTTATTTCTTGCTTAAATTTGTCCAGAATTTTGAAAAGCAAAACTCCCCCTTTATACTCCCAACATACTATTCCTGAATTGCAATTTAATCTCCTTTATCTAACAAGATCATTAAATAATTGGTCTGCACCTGACCAGAAGCAATTAACACCCACCTGCAGCTCTGCTCAGATTGACAACCTGTGTCACTGAATTCTGTTCTACAACTCCACAAGTAAGCTCTGAACATGCAAGCAATCAACACATCAGTTCACTGGGGAAAATAAAACAGCCTGTGTGGAATTTCACCTTTTGTGGCACTGGAAAACTGCATCAAACTGTTTTTACCAAGTAACTACACTGGGTTTTTCCTATTTCTTTGAAAGCTAAACATGGTGTTCATACTGTTATCAAATCAAGTTCTCACTTTTTCAGAGCAACTCCTAGCTTTGAGTACCTTCCAATGTGAGTTTTGTGTTATTATCTAATGTGCAACAACACTGCACAGTCTCAAGCAAACCACAATATACATCAGCTCAGCTGTTGCTGTAGTGCTGCAAAGCATCTTCTGCCTTATTTTAAAAGTGCAGCATCCTGAGGGAGAAGGAAGTGGGGGGCTTGTAATTGTTACAATTAGCAATCTAAAAATAAAAAGTAAAAACCACTAAATTCGAAACAGGATATTCCTCAGGAACTTGACCAAAAAAATAGATGATTTTTAAAAAGTACTACAGTGAAATATTTTTATGTTCATTTCCTGCTGTACAAGTAAAACAGAGGAACAGAGCTCTCTCTTAAGAAATACTGAAATTGGAATAACAATTCAGCTGGCAATACCTCCAACCAAAACTGAGTCCAGGTCCCCTTTCCAGCATGTTTCAGAAGTATAACTCTCTACTTGGATAACCAGGAGCCCAATTTTACAGTACAGCCATGAGGAGGGAATTGTCCCTCCCTGTCTCTCTGGAAGTTCAACAATACGTTCTGGCCACTTCCTCTAGCCTGGTTGTTCTGTTCCTTCAGAGGAAAAAAATCACACTTAAAAAATGCTTATCCTATGAAAAAACCTGAGTTTTGTCCATTTAGCTTCATGAATCATCTCTGCAGCAGGTCAGATGAGCAGCAGTGCTGACTTCTGGGCGGGGTGGAAGCACAGGGCAGGAAGTGAGCAGGGCTGCTGCCTTTTAGTGACAGCTGCTCCTTGGGCCAGCTTAGCTGCACCCTCAAAATCACAGCCTTCACCGCGATTACCTCTGTGTTCATATCCAAAGTCATATACTTCTAGGAAAAAAAGACTTTTTTTACCCATACATCATTAGTCATTGTTACATAACAAGTGAGCAGAAAGGGATTTGAAGTTCCTAGGATGTTCCCAAAAGAGGCCATGCCCTCCTGTATATACACAGGACCTTGCTGGAAAAAAAAATAAAAGTCATTAAATTCATTAAAAAGGTGGATACTTTATAACAGAGCAAAACTGGGCCCAAAAACCCCAAAACTCAATCTGCTCACAAGAATAAAAAGTGGCTGATAGTCATATCAAATCCTGAGGAAGATTAATTTTAACCTCAATACCAAATTCCTGACTAAAACGTATTAGCAATGCTGACATATATTTAACACATTTTCTGTTAAATTAGTTTATTCCAACAAACATGTCTCTCACAAATTTATAAATGTTTGTTTCCTTGGCATTGACATACCTGTCATCTTCACAGCTGAAACTGCCAGCAAAGGAAGAGCAGCAGGTCAGGCAAAGAGTGTCAGGAGTGAGAAAGTTCTGATAGAAGTACCCCAACTTCCTTTCAAATGAGAAAATTGAAACCAAAATTCTCTTCTGCTACTGCGACTTATTTTTTTGATTTATTCCCACATGTGCCTAATAGCAATAACAGGGGAAAAGAGAGAGACACACAGGAAAGCTCCAGTACAAAGTTCATCCTCCCTCAGCTTGACCCAGTCTGGGTTTTCCCCACAGCCTGACCAAGTCTGAACTTGTTTGAGCAAGCAGGTCCTGCCTGAAATACTGCAGCAGATGTGCTCAGGTTGACATGAGCCAGATGCTAAGAATATCTGGCATTTAAGTGATCAGGACTTTATTTCCATTCATTTCAGCTGAGTTTGAGTAAGCCTCAGTGAGCTCAGTCTGTCCCAACCCACCTTTGTGAGCTCCTCCTCAGCTGCACTCCTTGCCCAGCCCTTCCATGTGCTCTGTCATCCTGCTGGAACGCTTGTTCCCTCACCACTTACTTGCATGGAAAACAGCATTCAAGCAATTAGTCACTGCTAGGTGGTTTGATCATCAGCTAATTCTTTCAAAGAACCCCCAGAATGAATGTATATTTTATATAAATAAAGAAGAAAATGTCCCAGACTGGACATTAAGTAAATATTGACTAAAACCCAGGCTGTATTATAAATGAAGAGCATCTTACTACATTATTTTATTCAACTCATTGAAATGCTAACTTATCATTATTAGTCATAATAAAAATTCATGGGATGAAAAGTAACAACCTAAACCAGAAACTATACAGTCACAGGCAAACTATTTCTACATTTGCCTACCTACTTACTATGTTGTCTTCTTCCTTGAAATAAAGCATGCAGTCTCAAGACCTGACAACTTTATTAAAGCCCTTTAAAGCATCTTAGTATTGATTCTGAGACTAAGTTTGTGGCTTTATAACAAGCCATTTACAAGGCAGCATTATTTAAAAAAAAAAAAAAAGGATTTACTGCTATTCTTGCTGAACACCTCAAAAAATATACATTCCTTTTGTTGTGGGCTGAATGACCACTTGCACGACAAACAGTACTCGTCTGTGCATCCCACAGAGCAGAACAAAGCCCTGCCACTGCCCTTAAGTGACGCAGGACACTGGAGAACGAGCCTGAGATTGACCTCCTTCACTTCACTTCACTTCGCTTCACTCCGGCTCGCCAGCCGGCCCCAGCAGCAGCCGGGCAGAGCAAACACCCCGGCACTGCCCAACGCAGCACCCACGGAGCACTTGAGGGAGAAGCTGCCACAAACAGCCCGCTCTGCTCAAGACACTTCTCCCCTTCCTCTGACTTACACCAGTTGCAGCCTTGGCCATCTTTGCTATTTCGTTTTTAACTAGAATCGTTGCTTATTCACTTTAGTTTTGTGCCCAGAGACAGAAGTTGAACACACCCTTGGCTCCTCTCTAATTACAGACCAGAAGCCACTTTTAAACGCTGACAAGAGGATTACAGAGCAGCTGTGAAGAGAGGAACGTTTTGGCTGTGAAGGAAGCTCTTAGGAAAGGCGGTGCATACAGCCCTGCTGTCACAGGAGAGCCAGCTTTGACTCTGTTTCTTCTTTAAAGCACCAACAGACCTGAAGCCTCTGAGCTGCAGGGCTGTGCTGTAGAAATCAAGCCAGCAGCTTGGCTGCTACAGGGGAGAAGGTTTGCTTATTTTTTATAAGAGTGCTACTGAAAAGAGACTACACAAAACAAAGCTGTTTGAAGGGCACATTTTGACACATGCCGTAATTCCATGGTACTGAGGTAAAGCAATGCTTCGGTTGGAAAAGGACCAGCAGCCCCAGGTTCTACTTAAACTCTGCTGTTTATCTTCGACTAACCTAGACTAAATCATCTCACCTTTTGCACCCTCATTTTATTAACTGAGGAGGTAACGTTCAGCAGTAGCAACCTACACATGGTGTGCAGGAAATATCATTACAGCATGTTTATGCTATCATATATTATTATTACACAAAGAAGAACACTTCCAAAGGAAAGATCCAGTGTATGGCTTATCCCCCTGCCTGCAGATATGGACTGCCCTGCTGCTCAGCACCACAAGGCAGAGCCTGGATCCCGTTTGAGGAGCCTCAGGAAGACAGGATGGTTGCAGAGGTGAAAGGCAAACAACAACAATTATTTAAAGCGATTTCCAAGTCTCTGGAGATAACAATGATAATGATTTTTATTATGAGATAAGAGTGTTGTAAAACTCCTAATTTTTTAAGGCAGCATTTTTTTCCGGATGAAAATGTTCTGGTTTTGTAAGAGCAGGAGAAAATCCAAGATCGATGTCTTTACTGTTCTCAAAATGTAAAATATAAAACTTTTTTTTTTTTTGCGAACACAGGACAGACTCTTGGTAAAGTCTGCTGAAAAGGTCTGAGGAAGAAGTTGCACTTCCTTATTGTAACACAAGATGATCTAAGTGCACAGTGCTTACAAACTATTTCACACTGTAACATCCTGTCAGTTTAGCAAATAATCATCTTGAAACTTTGCAGATGCTAGTTTAACAGGTTGTCTCCCTCTTTATGCGGTATTCAGCCTTTGAAAGAACCGGTTAACTCCTCAAACGGCGTTTTAGAGAGACTGCACTTCACAATTTGAATACTGACCGGGTTTTAGTAGGGAAGGAAAGAGAGACCTTCGGCTGGTTCCGGCTTTCACCTGCAAAGCCGTGCTGGTTTGAGGCAGGTCTGTAGCGCTCCCAGCGCTCGGAGCTGCCGTGAGCTCCGCTGTCTGTCCGGGGCACCCAGCGCACAGCCCTGCGCTCCTGCGCACCTCGGAGCCCAGCCCGACCTCCCAGGACAGCCACACGCTCCTCCGTGTACACACAAAGAGTAGGTATTTCTGTCCAGAACAATCCCAAATGACACTTGCCATGCAGGAGCTTTGCAGATGCTGAGTGCACTGTATTAATCTGAAACAAATCCAGGTAGTCTGGATCCTTTTTCAGAAAGATAAAACGTAGCTTCAACGCAAGCTATAGGGATGAGGGAACGATAGCTGGGTGAAGTATTTCACTCTATATTTTACAGACTTCATAATGAGTTAAAATCAGAACAAGTAATTTGGACAAATTCTGTAACGTTAAACCCAAGTCAAAGGTGTAACTCAAGAATAAATCTAAGATTTCAATTCAGAGATTTTATTATAATTCCATAGAGAATACTGTCTTTTTCTATTTTTTAAATCTAAGAGCAACTGGCAATTACACAAACAGCCACCTTAACATGAAGCAGTGATCATCATCCCTAGGCTTACACCTTAAACTAATTAACTCCCAAGCAGCACCTGCTCTTTCACTTAGCGCAAGCCGTGAGGACATAAATACCCACAGACATTAGGGAATAAAGACTCTCCCTTGTTTACCCTTAACAGCGTTGGCATTAGCTTCATTAAGAAAAATTTAAGAAGTTTAATGGCTGCTTTACAAGAACCCCCAATGACCCTAATTGCTGTTACTAATGGCTTCTGGAAGCAAAACTAACATGCCATAAAGGCCATTAGAAATCCGTATTGGCTTGCTGTTTTCGGAGAGGTATTCCACGTACCCCTCCGTTTCTGTTCCACACTTCTGGATAGGGGACACTGTCAAGGTGTGATGACTTTTCAAATACACCTCAATACGTTCTTTTTCCACCTACAGGGGATCATAAAAATCCTTCCAGATCAGGACTTAAGCATTTGAAAGATCAGGATACCTAAACA
Organism: Irena cyanogastra; assembly: GCA_013397155.1. Classification (NCBI taxonomy): domain Eukaryota; kingdom Metazoa; phylum Chordata; class Aves; order Passeriformes; family Irenidae; genus Irena; species Irena cyanogastra. The sequence continues at coordinate 476,886 of VWZV01016189.1, read as the reverse complement.
AACAAAAAATTTATTTACTTTTTACCTAGACACAAGCATTACACCCTCCTGCAGTTTTTCTTTTGCTCTCCTGGAATCTTGCATGCTTAAAAATAGTATTGGAAATTATTCTTATTAGTCTTCAAAATATATAATAGCTACAGAATTTCTTTATAGTAATTTTCTTTTTTAGATGTAAAGACATCAAGTAAACAAGTTCATCTTTTTTTTTTCTTTTTTTTTTTTTTCTGGTCACTAATGCAGGTACATTTACAGCCTATTTCCCACTCTGAAGAAACTGCCTAGATGCTTTATTTCCTATAATAGATGCTTTATTTCCTATAATAAAGCTCAACCACTTCAGAACCAAATCCAAAGTTTTTAGGTATATTTGTGTGCATTTTCCCCACCTTGTATTTGCACAGCACTTATCACAGCACGGTCTTGGGCCACAACCAAGCATGTCAGGCTCTCAGTAATACAAATAAAATAAAACACATCTGACAGGAGAAAAACAGACTGCTATGCTGAACCAAATTCAAACATCACACTGCATATTTAGTTTGCGTGTCCAAAAAGGGTTTCAAAGTGTCTCTGCCCGGTTCTCAGCACTCGTGCTGACCACATCCTCACTGCTTATGGCAGAAGGCTCAGGCTTAACAGACTTGAGTACAGTCCTGGGTCGCTGGGGATGGCATGCCCCTGTCCTCGGATCTCCTTCACCTGCCACTGGCAAACATCAGATCCCAGCAACAGTGACCCAACGCTGTCTTAAGCGGTTTCAACATGTTTTAAAGCGTTTTAACTCCTTTATTAATACTTGCAACAAAAAATGCCATAACACATCCCATGGAGATTAGAAATAACTTACCTACTCAGCAGTAAAACAAGACACAAACCAAACTTCTGCAAAAACACACAAACCAAATTTCTGCTGATATTTCAAGTTCGCGCTGGTATTTAAGTACCTCCTTCAGCAGTTTAAAGCCCTATTGTGCTAAAAAAGTGCAATCCAAAAAGGATCTGAAATATCCTCTACTAAAAACAAGCCAGCTTTTGGCTTTCGAGCGCAGAAGACAACCCCCAACTTCTCCATTCATGTGCCAACACTCAGGCCTCGCAGATTTACCCAATCCGCCTTTTCTGAGCAAAATAAACTTGGAGAAAAGGTTTATGGGCCTCAACATTTGTTCACGGTTCCCTAGTGTATCGACTGGTGTCATACGAGGTAGTAAATCACCATTACAGGGGAAACCCATGGAGCCCTCGACTGCTCCCGCCGCGGTCCGCCCCCGAGCCCTCACCGCGCGGGGCCATCGCCCTCCCGGGGCCGTCTCACCTGCGGCCGGCGGAGGGGCAGCAGGCAGCGGGTCGGGGCTGGCACCGGCACCGGGCTCCGCTCCTCCTGCTCCTCCTGCTCCTCCTCCTGCTGCTGCTGCTGCTGCTGCTGCCGCCGCCCGAGGTGTCTCTGGGGCCCCGGAGCCTCCCCGGCGCGGCGAGGGCGGGACCGCGACGGCATCGCCCCTCCTGCCTCGCCTCTCCGCCCGCACGGGGAGCGCCGCCGGCACCGCCGGGGGACCGCCCGAGGGCTCCCCTCCACCGTGAGGGGCTCCTCGCTCAGCTCTGCCCCGCTCAGCTCTGCCCCGCTCCGGGTCTGCACCCCGTCCCGCACAGCCCGGGGTGTCCCTGTGTCCCCCCCACAGCGTTCACGCTGTACAGCGGCGGAAACAAAGCTCTCCCCGGGACTCTGAAAAACACAGAAGTTTACAGCCAGTTTTTTTACATCTGGCCGCTGCTGCGGCGGTTCTGGCAGGGCTCCCCACCTCGTCACAGCCAGGCTGCACCCAGGACCTGACCAGGCTGCACAGAGGGACTTGGCCGTGGCTGCAGCCACCCCGCGGCACCGGGATCCCATTGCTCCAGTGGGTCCCCCAGACTGCTCCACGGAACTCTCACTGGGCTGGCAATGATTCCTCAGAGCATCAAGCCTCGAACATATGGCCACTAATTCAGACGGGCTCTACCACACGTCAAGTCCAATGCAAAGCTCATTGGAGGCAGCAGAAAGAAATGCTGATTTCCATGGATTTTTGGATTAAGCTTATCTGGTGATCTGTTAGTCACTGGCAACCGCACACAGCCCAGGGCAGGCAGGTGTGTGCCCGGCTACCTGCAGCTACAGCCGCGTGTTAGTCATCCGTGGATGTACCATGACTGCAGCAATACCTTGGTAACTAACCACGGTTTGTATTTGTGCCCTGGCAGCCAGCTGGTGCTTTCCCCTCTCCGTGGGCCCGAGTGATGGGCTTCAGCTGACTCGCGGAGGGCGCAGCAGCTCAGTGCACACATCACAAGCATGACAGCTTTCTGTGACTCTCTAGGCTCCTATTCCAATATTGCTGGGAAAATAGGACAGGCTGTGTTGTCTGAGACTGCCCAGCTATTAGGATGATTACAGGCTGAATTTTGGGAAGGAATTTAAATCCAGTTTCAGCGATGTGAGACAACAGACAAGGAATACAGCTGGAGAAGTGGTTATGTACCTGAGGCACAGCACTGAGCAGCAAGAGCTGGACTCTGCTCCTCTGAACCCTGCCCTGCAACCAAGTCTTGGGCAAGGGACCTAATCATACCTTGGTCTTCCCGTTCCTATTTCGGACCTAGTGTCCAAAAGCACCCGGAAATTATAGGAGCATTCAGATGGAAGCAGTGCACAGGCTGTTCAGATCATTTCTTAGGGGAAAGGAGAAGGATCTTCCAGTAAAACGATTGTTAAAAAGAATTGTCTTCACTGGAAGTTGGATTAGGTAATAAGATTTTAAAAACTGCAGGAAATGGAAAATACATTGTTCTGCTGAGATCATAAATGGAGTTGTTTCAGAACAGATGGACTCAATTTATCACTTCATCAGAATTTTGTGGACCTTCGGAGTACACAGATTGCTTAACATAATTTCTGTATACCCACAAAAAGTATTTGCAATCCCAGAGTAAGATCTAAAACTCCTGCATGATTCAACACGACTGACGTTGTAGGGGTTTTTAAATGGCAGCAGCTCCAAAGCATTCCAAGTGCTTTATGTACACTGTTGTTCAGATTACTCTTAAAACTATCAGCAATTACTGTAACATACTTACAGAAAAAAAAAGGATGTAAAAGTAAAAAAAACCCCAAAATATGGAAATTAACATCCAGTTCACTGCCTCCTGCGTATGTTACATACAGACTTTCCCTGTTCTTTTTTCTCTCAGCGCCGGCAGCCGAAGCACAGCCAGGGCTGGCTCTCGCAGGCAGATGCTACCACCCCTTGCTGGAGAGCAGCAGGCACTGCTGGGAGCCTGCTCAACGCCACCACCCAAGCACAAGGTTCTGTCCCGGGTGAGCAAAGTGACAGCATCTCACCTGTGCTCTTAGTGGCTTATCTTTTTGCCCTGGTAAATTAACCCAAAATAAATTTCCTGTGCTTATGTGGTAGCTGTAAATGTCGGATACTGTGGAAATACAGTCCTTCATATGTCCAAATTTGAATACAGCAATCCCTAGGGTTGTATTTGCTTCTGTGAAAGTTTTCTTCACAGACAAGCAACCATCATTATCTTCAAGCTCTTGCTTAGAAAAATATCCAACAGCTCTACAATGATATGTACATATTGAGTGTATAAAGTCAGAGTATTAAACACAGAAATCAAATCTTTCTCAAGATTGAACTGGATAACAATATCATAAATAGTTTTAGAGATTTTGTTCAAATGCAACACATCTGCTGATAAAAATCTAATAAAACAAAATTTTTAGTTCTCTCTGTAAGTTATTTGTGGTTAGGATGTTTAAAACAAATGCAATTGCAAAGTGAGTTACAGAGCATTACAGGAGCCTGTTCTGTACAATTCAGATGTGTGCTCCAAGGTAAATTGCTACAGTACCCAGGGCCACAAATCATTATGAGACAGAGAAAGACAACTATTTTTAAAAGAAGCAGAGATAGAAAAACATAGTAAACTTCAAGTATAATTCTCATGTGAGGGGTTTACATTTTTCTCTTAGTAACTCACCGTGGGTTGAACCTGCTTTCAGTTTGTGTGTGCTTGTACTATTCATAGTAATAAAAAGGATGACAGTATTTGGTTCAAAATAATTTTCTTTGCAAAATGTTTCAACACTCAGGTTTTCAGTGCTCCCATAAATGAGTCAGGACTCACAGAGTGGTTGCTGACCAAATAATATATTGCATATATAATATATATAATGCATAACTCTTTTGTGGGTTATGCATTATAAAAAGTACCACAACATGTTAACTTCATACTTGTAAAATTAGCAGGTAGACTTTTAATATATTCACTCCTTTCAAATACTCCTTCGAGGTCCTGCAACTCTACAGCATGTAGGTTAGTATGCTTGACCATGCTGCCTTTTTGTAGTTCCTCAAATACCCAGAAACAGTGACCAAGGCAACCTTAATTGCTGCTTTTCATCACTAGTTGCATGATTCTGATCCAGAAAGACAGAAATGAAATGTTTTTAATGAACTCTACAGTAGGAAGTATTTATTAGAATATTGTTTGTTTTGGAGGAGATTTACCATCTATTTACCAGTGTGCATCCGCACACACTCCACTCTCCTTGGCCACTGATCAATTTAGAGAATGAGACAAACAACTTGAGTAAATGATTTGCTCTTTCCTGTAAAGATATCTAATAATAGAACAATCCCAACGTGCTAGACACGACATGCTTAGGAAGGATGTAGTAAGACATTATTTTGAGCTGCTACATTGCTGCCACCCTTATTTTCAGGGCAGTATTAGACTCAGAGGCTGAAGACCCTTAGGTTTATGCTACTAAATGCACGAGCACCTCCCTGCATCAGCCTGGCCAAAGAGAAGGCAGAGTTTCTCTGGCGTTACGTGGTTTGCACTTTTGGCTCTTGGATCAGTTGAACAAACTTTGGGGAATAATCTGCTGCTTTCTCTAAACAGAGCAATAGGTGTACATGTTTCTTTGGGGACATGAAAAGCTGTTCAGGTCTCCTGTTATTTGTTTTAAAGTTGTCAAAGACTCTTGGCTGACTTGGAAAGATGATCATGCTTTCTAGCACTCCTGTCTTCATTAAAGTTAGTGGGACAACAAAAATTTCTCCATGGAAAACTTCAAGCTCACAGCACTGGGAAATGATAATTAGAGAAGGTACCAAGAGTGCAAAAAAGTGTGTGACTGAGGAGCTTATGTGGAGTTTCCTAGAGGAACTGAAGGACTTAGGAATACAAGTCCCACCACTTGCAGCTCCAGAACCTGGGCTAGGAAGTTTTGTCTGAATTTTTGGATTAACAACCAAAAAACTCCTGCATCTCCTCTCCTGTTCATGCTTAAGATTTGATCTCCAGAACAAGAAAATGCATTATTCCTTGAAAAATCAGTGCCTGATTAATATCTTAAACCTTTTTACCTGACTTGCAAGTGTGATTTGTACTGAACCAAGGGCTATAGATGAGTCTGGGCTTTAAATCTTCCTGTATACTCAAGTTGATCTGTAACAAAATGGAACATTTTCTTCTAGAAATTTAATTACTCTCAACAATGACAGAGGACCCGGCGTGTGGCTTTGTAGAAAACTGTTAGATGTTCTTTATTGAGGAGTCACTATTTTTATTAATTGGTAAGTTACACAAGAAAGGAAAATGAATGAAAAGAAGGCCATGTCCCTGTTAGGGGCCTTAACACTGCAGGTGGAGTTTGTCGCAAAATGGAAGATGCTATTGATTGCAAGAACACAGAAAAGAACAGATCATTTTATGTTCACAGTAAATGATAAAACCATTTAGCTAACTGTTTTCAATTTGCACTTTCAGTATCTCTGCAGTAGTAACCTGCATTAGTATAACTTCTATACTGGAAAGAAAAGAAGAATACTTTGGAAAAATCAGTAAGGAACAAATGGACCATGCACAGTATTAGGAGAAAATGCACTTATGTAAATTGGAATACAATTGTAGAAGGCAAACTTCTAAAAGAATCCACTAGGAAACATGGATTTCCTAAAAAGAAAACAACAAACCAAAACCTGCCTAACCTTGTTACAAATCAGTTTTAAAAGTGTGTGGACAAACTTCACCTGATTAAATCAATGTAGCCCTATTATAGTGAAACCAATGAAGTAAGAATAATCTGTTACCTGAGGATGTAGCCCTTCATATTATCTCACTGAGAAATAGTTCACTTCTTGAAGATTAGTTTATTTAGATCACAATGGGGATTTTAAAAGAATACAAAGCAAAAACATAACCCTCCCTTTATTTTCCTCTATGCTGAGAAATGGAGTGTGTTTTCCTCCAAGTTGTTGGTATTTTCAAACAAACCAATATAATAACTGCCCCAAACCTGAGAGGGACTAAGGTGGAAAATACTTTACTTTCTTACTATCCTGAAATCGCAGAGTCCTGCTTGCTCTCAGTGACATCAGTGGAAGAACTCCCCTTAAATTTAACAAAACCAGGCTGTGGTAATTCTTAGAGTAAGGGAAAAGAGTAACCTCCAGTTTCCAACAGCAAAGGTTTCTCTCCTTTACAATAAAATCTTAGAATTTATTGATATAGTAATATTATGTTCATACTACATCTTCACTACATTTGTTTTCAGTACAACACATTATTAACTGAAATCAGCTGAGCAGTGATTAATTTCATGAGATAAGGATTGTCTGGTGCTTTAGTATGTCCACATGATAGTTGGTTGTACTGGCATTACAATAAATTTCTTCAATGTGGATAGACTTCTGAACTGGGAATAAACCTGGCTAGCTTCTAACAGGCTGTACCCAAAATGGATACTCTTTGTTCTTTAAAAAGGATCCATCCAGCTCATCAAATTTAATCTCAAGTGAGGCCAGCAGCCAGTCTGGGATACAGGACAGCTGTGATGTGCCATGCAGGCCAGATGAGGCACAACGGTAGGAAAAGCCTGTAAAAACTGAGACACTGATGAAGACACTAAAGAAGAAACTAAGATAAATAACCTCCCAATAATGACATCTGAGAAATAATCTTCAGTCCTAATTTATGTCCTTTTAGTGTTTCACCAGCTCATCACAATTGTTTATTATAGTTTTCCCTCAGTAAGCAGCACCAGAACATTAAGACTCTCACAAATGTACAAATACAGTAATTATAGTTCACAATTACTGGGTTTTTGTGGACAGGTTTTTATGTCTAAGTGTGATAATTAGAAAAATAATTACATAATACAGAAACCATAGAACTGCATTATTTCATGAACTGGTATTGTTTTCTATAGCTTTTACTATAAAAATACTCCTCTAAAATTGTAACATAAAATATAACTTTATTCAATAGAAATAAAGTGGAGCAATGTATTTTAAGATTCAGGTGTTGTTTTGGTTTGTTTTCTAAAAATCAGACTGTTCATGCAAGGTAAAGTTACCAGACCAGTGCTCTCTGTAACTGCAAAGGTTGGATTCCTCCTCTTCCACATAATGCCTCACCTTCCAGATTCCCAACATCTGTATTTGTCTGTGCTCTCCAAGAAGTTTGCTCTGCTTCTGACAGACCTTCATGTGACTTTGCTCTGAAGAGCTCAGAAGTGCTGACTTGTTACAAAGCTTGTTACTTGTTACTCCTGCAAAGGCGTAGGAGAGCAGGGGCAGTGTGGTCTCTGCCCCTGTGCACACCAGGAAAGGCCAGGGCAGCTCTTCCTCGGAGCCAGTACTGCTCTTACCCCTTGGCTTTCCACCCTAACAATGTGCCAATATTTTTTTGCAACAAATTTCAGTTTCCTCAGTTCTACCTTTAGATTAGTGGGATTCTGTGAGTAGTTACCATTACCTGAAGGTGCTACTGTCTGCGTTCAAAAAACATCACAAAGCAGAAGCCTTCAAACTAGTTTTGTAGTTGGAGTTGGTGGCTTAAACACTGCACAGAGGTGATCCAGTAGGTGGCACACACTGCAGGCCAGACATAATTGAAATTGTCAGCAATCATGCTTTATGACATCATCTTGATGGATAAAAGTTGATATCATAACATCGGGTTAGTAAGACACTTTGGGATGAAAAGAATTTATAGAAATAAGTACATTACTCTATAAGTTACTCCTCCCATGCACCATGAAAAATTTTGAAAAGGAAAAGCAAACATGCATTGAAGGAACAAAATATCAAAGATTTCTACCTGCTGTTGGGTTAGCCATTGATTTTTCTGACTGAGAATGTCTTCTCATAGTTACTGATTACCAGGCAACCACAAAGGAGCTTGATTCAAGATCCAATTTAGTGAAGAGGGACAAAACCCCAACCCAGCCTTAATCAATCTCCTATTTATTTTAAGAATGAACAACAGCCCTGTTTGGAAATAGGTCACAGGAGGAAGGAAATGCAAACAGCAACCATTAATGCACATTTCACCGAAACCACATCATGTTATTTTTAAAGAAAAATATTTCTTCACGCTCCTGGTGCAATAATATGTCGGGTACAGACCAGCAAGATATATTTATTTGGGGAGTCTGGTTTTTTTTAAGATGGGAGCTTTAAGTTCAGAACAGATATTTTTGTGCTACATTTCCAGGCAGCATAAATGAACAATTTGAACCAGCATTATTTTCAGATTTTGCTGTCACCAAATCTAGCACAACAAATGAACTTTAGACCTGGGAAAATGCAGCCAAGAGTGCAGATTAGTTTCACTAACAGCTATTCAGAAGCATTTGATTGCTTAATGATCTTTAAGCTCAAGAGTCAAACATTGCTTCATACAGAAGCAAAGGTCTTTTCATATACTCACACAAGAGCATTTTATTTATTTTAAGCAAGCAAAGCACTCACCAAATCTGCACTCATGGTTCCTCAGATTTCTCTACTACCACACAAATGCATTCCTTACAAGCCAGCTCTTGCACACAGTCAAGTGTTTTTTTCTGGCAGAGTTTTGCACTATGGGTAAGTAGGACTTCATTATACAGAAAGACTAAAAAAAAATCAGCCTCACATCCCAACATTAGATTGACGAATAATTTACATAGAAACTAGCTTCAAATATGGGTATGTGAGGGCTAAGGGGACATATTCCTACTTCAGCCTGCTCAATCAAAGGGTTTTTGGACTGTTTTCCTTTAAAGAGCTGCTGTAGCAGCAGGAAATACCCTTCTTAAAGCACTAATCTGCATCCCCTTTGTGCTTCACTACAACCTGTTGGACAGCATTTGGTAAATGTCACATTTAGCACCAAAAAACAAAGGGTGGGCTCAGAGTTGAAGAAGGATCAGGAAATTCAATACAGCAAGTTTCAAACACCAAGAGCTATTCAGACCTGCTACAGAGCAGAGACACTTCCAAGAGATTCACTGCTGAGGTCATCCACAGGTAATGCCTGAGCAAAGGGACCCACCAGAAACCCCACAGCAGCCACACTTCCATGCACCTTGGGAGCAGAAGGATGGCATTCTTCCAAATGCCTTTTATGCAGAGGATACCCAAGATTGTTCATCTTCCCTTACTTATAGGTGTACTTTAATGATTTTCAGGATCCCATCAGGTTTTAACAGTTAACTTACAGCAAAATAAAATTCATGTTCTTTCTCTTGCCCAGTTTTATCCATATCCTGCACTGCTACAGGAAGAAGCAAATGGGAACAGGCCACCTCTGAGCTGGCTATTGCCAAGAGAAAGGCCTGTTGAACAGCACGGCCAAGATGCCCAACAAAGGCACCACACCTCTCTCTTACAAGTTTTTGGAGTCCACAGATCAATAAAATGATCATGGTGGGCCTGCCACTAAATACACAAAGAATTAAAATCAAAATCAAAGCTTTCCAAAAATAACTGATCTAAATTTTATCTAGCACTACCATGCCCAAGTAACAGACACTTTCTGGCTCTTTCCTATTTTCTTTTCAAGCAGGTATGTGACAGAAACTTTGGGCTTGTAAAGACTCAATAAAGCCATTTCAATTTTAATTCCTGTGTTACTCGGGACATTAAGTAACTCGCAAAGGATTTTTGTTGTTGGATATTTCTTTCCCTGGGATCATCTCAAACATCCTAACAGTCAACTTTGAAGGCTAGTTCATTGGGCTTCAGAGCAAATTACTACGGGGAAGAGCCTTTCCTTTGGCACAGGAAAATCTACAACCATGAAGTAATTAAGCACCATGAGAAGAGCAAAGCTGTTTTCAACCTGTACATGAAACAATGAATAATGTATCTGTCAGAACTGCTAGTAAATAACTTCTGGAAATACAGTCAAGACACACATTTAGGTCACTGCACCTAGAAAACATTTTTGAGGAAAACTTTTGAAACCACTACAAATTAGAATATAAAGCTCTCAAAATCTGTGCTTTCAAGACATATGGTTTTAAGACATGCTACACTTGATTCTTAGAAAATTATTTTGCATTGTTAAGCAAAAGAATCAAGTTCTAGGAATCAGCAGAATAATCACTTTTTGCCCTTTAATAGTAGCTGGAATAATTAATTTTTTTTTTGCTATAACCTCTAAATAGGTAGATATACTCCCTTCTTGAGGAATTACATGCTTTATCTCCTATGGCTTTTACTCTTCAGGAAATAAAGTTGGAATCAAACATTCAGTTTTAATATCTATCATGAGTTTTAACATCCATCAAGATGCCAAGTGGCTGGCTGCATTTATTCACAATACATTTCCCAGGTAAGACTATTTTCTAACCAGCTGCTAACACTGTATTTAGGATATACTCACGATGACTCCAGACATAAAATGAAAAAGTCCATTTTGAAAGTACATTAAAAATGTTGTCACCAGCCACTGGACTACAATTATTTTGTGAAGATTTAGTTCTAGGAAAACAAGTCTGGTTTTAGTATTTAAAAACCTGAGCTGTAAATTCTGACAAAACAGAATCAAGTCATGTCTCACAAACACGAAGATTTACTCACATTTCGGCTTCTTTTCTGCCACAAGGGAGAAGACTGTCAATTAACAAATACATAAATTTTTAACCATAAACACCGTTTGGTCAATTTTCTTTTCAATTAAAAGAATCTTAGCAAATCAATTTAATCCCAAACAGGAAGATATACAAACATTTCAGCTTATTTATGTATTTCCAATGGTCTCTGGTGGACTACCAGAGGGAAAACTCCCAGAACTTGCAGTATGTGCACATCTGCCAGAAAAAGACAACAACAAGAACACACTTCAGTAACATCAGCTGTGCTTCAGGAACTGCTGAACATGGATTTTAGCTGGAAGTAAATCCAATTAACTCTTGCATAGTTCTACACAACCCTCCTCAGCATGGCAGCTTTGAGCAGCTGCTGCCCTGCAGCTGCAACACCACCACAAAGCCAATTTCGGAAGACAAAGAAAATGGATCTTTCTATAAATTTCCTATGTATTTGAGGATGAAAATTAGATGAAAATCATACATAAAGAAACCTTTACACATGTACCATCTTTCAATTACCCTCAGGCTTACAAACTCTGCTTCAGCTTTCCTGAAAGGAAAACCAGCAGACCAGGGCCACCTGAACAAAATCAGCTTCCAAATTCCAGGCAGAGGGGCCCAAGATTCAGCTGGGGAAGGACTCTGATACTATAAAAAATGTTACTCAAGTAACTCTTTCCACAGTGCTGTGAAAGGGAAGACAGCGTGTCAAGAATGGTGATAAACTGCAGCAGTTAGATTAAACATTTATTTCTTTCATATATTCACAAAATCTTCACAAAAGTATTGAAACTCAAAAAGGAATTAGACTTGAGTCAAATACAGAGATGAAATGTACAAGACAAATGAGCAGGCAAACTAAAAGGTCTTGAAAGTATTTTACTTCAGATTGAAAAACGAACAGTTCAACTGTTCCGTTTAAATAAAGTTTTGCAAGATATACAGTATTTTATGAATACAATGCTGGTCATTTGAGGCAATGTAAAATACCTCAATTTTTCCTTCATGCTTTTTTTTTTCTTTTTTTTTTCTTTTTTTTTTTTCTTTTAGAAAGATACTGTTTACCAAAAAGAAACTTGAGCAGTCCAGGAAAAGCTTTTTTCCATTAAATTTATGAAAACCATAAATTGAGGCAAACCTAAGATTCCCAATGGAATCAAGATTATCTTCCCGCTACCACCACCTTAAAATTATCACATGCTTATTGGAACACTAATATCTGCACCCTAGGAGTACATTTGCTTTCAACAATGAGGGTGATTCTTTTAAAAACACTTCAGTGTGGTAAATGCGATACAGATCTTTGCAAGTATTAAGTTTTGGAACAGTTTTGCTAATAGCAGCTAACAATACTGGATTAATATAATTTATAAATAATTGTTCCCTAAGCGGTGAACATAAGTCTACACATTCACAATAATCTAAAACAAAATAAATAGTGACTATGCATAATGTGGTACAATTTTCACTAGTTTCTATGAAGAAAAGCTGAACATCTTGATAAAATTATCTGATCAAATTAAAATATGACTCTAAAAATTAAAAAAAAATTGTCAAATTAACATCACTTAAGCTTAGTGTTGGAGTAAATGTTATAACCTGCTGTATTTTTGGAATATATATATATATTTTCCTTTTTGAAGTAAAACACTTTAACACATTGAAAATGTTTATTAATTTAAGTGATGACATTGGTTCTGGTCTCATTTTACTTTAAAAATCATTGCACTCATTAGTGCCCATAAAGGTCAGGTTGGTCTGTAGTATTCTGTAAATGTATATTAACAGAGTTTCTCCAAGCTAACAGTACTTTTTATAAAAGCATCATCTCAGAACTGCTGCATTTAATACAGCCAGGTACGCCAAGTACAGACTCTCCTCTTTACAGAAATATGTGAAAGTAAATGCCACTTAACTCTCTCCCACTGAAGTGTCCCAACTCCTGTCCCAAACTATGCCTGTGAGTGCAATTTTCCATTCCATTCGCATTCATGGCATCAAAGGTACTGCAACCTAGACTTGTGATGTGACTGAACCACAGACACGTGGAGTTTCCATGAAATGAGAACTAGGTCAATGAAGAAATTTCATGAGATATGAAAGGTTTGGGTCTTTAAGGCAATATAAAGTGTATTTCATTATTTGAAATTGTTTTGTTTTTAATAATTAAGTGTATATATAAAAATGCCTAAGAGGGGAGTGAGAAAAAATACTTTAATTGTAAAATTTACTTAAAGCTTCAACAGTTATCATCTCCTACAGGAGTTAGCAAAAATATAAAAGACAAAAAAACCCAGACCTGGAAGGCAGAGGAAAGGCACAAACAAGGAGGCATGGGATTAAAGCAGCCCAGGAATGCAAACGTCTGTAACAAACTGAGTTTTGTTGTTTTGTTTTTTTTAAACCAAAATAAAAAAAAAAAAGAAAACAATCACCACCGTCAATCAAACAAAAAAACAAAAAAACCCCAAAACAAATCCCAAGTGGCCTTTTGTTGTTTCTTCAAAAAAAAGAAGGAAGGGTTGAGGAGAGACCACTAAGGGGAGGAAGAGAAGGATGCAACTATAAAACCCCATTGCCTGAAATGATGGCACTCTAGAAAACAAGGTGAAGGTTACTTCTCAGAGATGACAAGCTCAGTGTCTACACAAAGTACATGTACACTTTATACAAATGAAAATCTTCATTTGCCACCGTAAACCTTTTTTTCAGAGGAACAGCTTTTGCAGATCAAAAGTTCTATGAGATCTTCCAAATGCCAAGAAAAGAAATTCTGAGCAATATAACTAGTAACGTCTCTTTATATGGATGTTAAGATGACAATTCAGATTATTTTCCAAACTAATCCTGAGAAAAATTTATGTTTACAATTTAAACAGTAATGTTATGTAAAAAGTATTAACAAATCCACTATTACAAATGTCAGTTTTCCTATATGGTCATCTATATATACACAATAAAATGGTAAGTATATGCAAAAATAATTAAAAAATCATGCACAAATTACTTTCACCTTTAAAGGCTGGGTTTCCCTCAAAATACAATTTTTTGCCTTTTTTTCCTATTTTTTGTGTTTTATTTGTTTGTTACCACCCCCTAGACACACTGAGTACTATCTCTACAGGTCAGCATGAGCTGATGGGAAATACATTTATTTTACATTCAAGCTTTTATATCCTAAATGACCCTGTTGTAGCATATGAGTTATCAAATGAGCAGCCTTTTTCCTCATTTTAAAAAATTAATTTTTTCCTTTTTTATTTTTTTCCATTTTTTTCCATTTTTTTTCTTTTTTTTTCTTTTTTTTTTTGCAGTGATCAATCTTCATGTTCCGTTCCGTGGCGAGCTGGGAAAAAAAAATGCAGTTGCTAATCTATGTCTGAACAGTCTGAAGCTCCAGAAGAGATCCAAGGAGTCACTATCAAACTATCCTGTAGCATGAGATCATTGCACACAGAAGAACAGTCATAAAGTAGGCAACTATCTACAAAGGTCTGACAGGGCTGCATCCCTCTTGTGTTTCCTCTTTTTGCCGTGGAAAAACTGATGGTGTGATTTGCTGCCTTGGTGTTGTTTGTTTGTGACTGAGGTACCATGGCTTGAGTTTGTTGGACCTTGGAAGCCTTTGTTAGAAGAGCGAAACAACCGTGCAGATCCATGCTGTGGAGGAAAGAGAACGTGGTAAATCCGTGCCAATGGGAATGGAGCATAGCAATCTCCCTGCTTCTGGAGAACAAGCACAGTGACTTCTGGGAACAACACACTGGAAAAACTTGCTATGGCAGAAGAAACCTGGTCATTGGTGAGACAGTAGTGCCAATCTCCCACTTCGGTGTTTGCAAACAGATGTTCATCTCTAGCCTCAAACAGGTCTAGAGAGACAAGCAGAGCACTTGGAATTTTGGAAAGTATAAAGGTATTTTACAGAAATGTCCATAGGCCAAGACAACACAGGAAGATTGCTCAAATCTGGTCCAGGACTAATATTATGCCACATTTTTTCAGAGATGGGGCATGTCAGATCATGGACATGCATGTTTCAGCCTGGAATTAGTTCTGCCCAATAACACAAACACACGCTCATAGCATAGCCAAGGCCAGGTGTGTGAATTGTCTGGTTAGAAAACAGATCATCAGCAAATAAGAGGCATGTCTTCAGAATTATTTTCAAGAAAAGTATTCCAGAAGGTTTTGGACTATGTTTCAAACATAAGAGATCTAATTTCTGAAGAAGTGTAAGAATTTAAACTGCATATATCTAGGGTATACTGTATATAGAGGCATACAATACTTCCAAATACTGAGTTGCCATAGAACCATTCCTCAGTGTGAGAAATCTCCTAAATACATAAGCTCTGATAGGTGCCATCATAAGGATGTTTGGCTATAGGAGAAAATGAGGGAGAACACCATGTATCAGCAAAGAATCTTCACCTCCCTTAGTGGAAGAAGATCAACAAGTACCAACAGTTAAAAGAGCAGCCAGACAGAGTTTTAAACACACATTTTTGCTAACTACTTTCACTTAGTGTAGGCACCCCTCATTTCTCCAATTTTGCAATCAAAAGTGGACCGACGTGCTTTTTGCAAAGGAGGAAATGGGTGCAACACAGCTGAATACCTCTGGCAAATTTGGTGTACAAGTCACACTAATTTCATCTGTTCTAAAGCTGGGAAAGCCACGGCTGCAAATTCATCTGTGCAAGCTTAACAGAGAACCAGGTGGCTTTAAATACAATCAGTGCTGGAAGCTTTTTAATGGGGCAAAAGGGAGGTGAAAAATGCAGTGTTCCCTTTCCAAACAAATTACCCTTCCATGGGGGATATGTGTAATATTAAAATAGTCTACACAGTTGTTGTTTTCGAACATTTCACAAACCTGAGATTTGTTCGTGTTGCTGGATGTATTGGCTGTTTGGCTATTTTGTGTTTTCCCACTTGACTGGGAGGATTCCAGTGACACTTCTTGTGACCCCACTCTGTTTGTGGTAGACTGACGACAACTCAACTGTTTAGAGGTTTTGCAAGGTGTTCCATCAGAATCCTTCAGGAAAATGTAAAGGATTAGTGAGTTTTTCTTAAGAGTGAGTATTTCTAAAAATGAATTTTCCTTTAAAAATAAAGTTAACAGTGGACAAAACTGAAAACTTGTTTATTTTACTAGATATTAAAATTCTTTCAATCCAGAATTCTTATGGAGTAAAACAAATTTAAAGACGTATTGATGTGTGATTCTGGTTTTGAGATTCGCCTTTTATTTTTTAAATAACATTCCCAAACATATTTTTTTCAAAGCTTTTGGTCTTTTTTTTAAAGTACATGGCTTAGGACTACCAGTCTGTTTTACTTTTGAAATACAGTTTTCCCAGAGAAAAAAGGGCTGTGGAACTTTGTATCTATATATCACTTTCTGCATGTATTGTGTCAAAAACACACTGTAACTTATATGTGTAGAAATTGCATAAGAGTTAATATCTTATGCAAGTTAGGATTCTAGATGAATTAACTGACTAGGATTGTGAGCTCCCAAAATGTATTTTGTGACAATATAAATCAGAGGGAAAAAAAACCCAAAGAAATTTTAAAAAGCAAAGTGAGAAAACCTCCAGTACTTACTACATCACTAGAGCTGGACAGTGTGGATGATGATGATGATAAAGGACCTGATGAAGAATTTGAAGAATGTTTACTAAGTGTTTCTGAGGTTTTATTTCTAGGTTTTCCCAGTGCTTCATTCTCTTCAGCAAGATTATTGTTGCATTTGTCCAGCTGCTGAGTATCTACTATCAAGGTTACTCCATTACCTAGTAAAAACAAAACAGGAGCATCACCACACATTTAAATGCAAAAATACATTGCCTTGGGGTTTTTTAATATAGCCCCTAAGACACAAAATACATGTTACATCCACAGCAACAAGTGGACATTAACATTAATGCACTGAGCATTGCCCATGGTTTGAGATGGAAATTTGGGACAGAAGATGTGGAAGAAAGCAGTAACAAAGTTCAGGTGTGCTGCTGTAGATTGTTTCATGCCATGCTTCAACAGTAGGTTTAACATGCATTCAACAATAGGTCTAAATTCTGTTCTGATATGCCCAATACTCAGCAACTCCAATTTTTCTTCTGCTGGAGCTGCTAGAACTCCAAATAAGCCTCAAAGCTTTATAGGATTTCCTGCACTGAAAATTCAAGATACAGAACTCTCCTATCTCACTACGCTCTGCCTTAAAAAAAAAGAATTGGAACTTAAACCTGAACTAAATCAACAAGACAACCACTGTTACTGTCAGCATTACTTCCTTAATACATGGTTATTTTTGTTTTTTTGATTGCTGCTTTATCTGAAATAAGACACTTAAGAGGTAGAGATTTACATAAAGTCCATGCACATGGACAGCTAAAAGGGAGGTGATGGGAGCTCCTGGGACCAAGCACTGGCTGTCTGCCATTCCCAGGGGCCTTAGGGCCACCAGGCTGACAGCTCCAATGGCACAGAGCACATTCAGCTGACAAATCACTAACACAAGTTCTAAAAACAAAATCCCAGCCTAGCCAAAAGAACGGGCCCTTGCAACATCTTCTCTGATTAATCGCTAACAAGAGAACACTTCTGATTGGAAACATTCTAAAATTAACTGGAGAGTATGAAAATTAATTCTAGTTTGAAAACTTCCAGACAGCAGATACACCTGCACCAAAAGAGGGTGGCAACTGGCTGCTGAAGTCAAAAGATGGGCAGTGATTAAAGGTGATTCAAAAGGGCATTGTCACCAAGTTCTCTGGCTAGATTTTGTATGTTTCCATTTATTAAAAACAAGATCATGATTGATCTTTCAGGACTTTTTTGTTTTAAAGACTTACTCCACTTACATAGTGAATCCTGGCTTAAGTATTGCTTCCTTACACAAACGGCATGTTAGACTTTAAAATGAATATTAAAAATGCAGAATTTAAGGATACAGATTTAAACTAGCATGCCCAATAATTTTTGTTAAAACCTTGTCTACATTTAAAGAACAAAGGAAGTGTGACACTGACAATGTGGTAATTTAAATTGGAAGTTTTTCCAAAGTCTCTTTTTGGAACGCAGCACTCTTTACAGACCTCTCTATGAACCAAATCTATTGTAGTACAATAAAGATGGGGACATTTTACTCTTGTATAAATCTGACTTTCCTGAGTGAAAAGACAGGAATATGAACAAAAAAAGGAAATTGCTATTAAGATGCACACATTGACTTACGTGAGGCAAAAGCAACAACAAAATCTATACAATCAAAATGTGCAGGAAGGTCCCCCCTCACCCCTGCTGAGTCAAAACTCACCATTACATGAAGATTCTGTTCTGCTTTGCATTCCCCACTGCTTGGATATCCAATCTCTGTATGTGGCCACTTCTTGTGTTACTCTAATTATTCTCCCTAATATACTGCAAACCAGGAAAAAAAACCAAAACCGTCACCACAACTGATTTTTAGACACAGAAAAATATAAGCAATGAATGTCTGAGATGTAGACTTGGAGACTTTACCTTTCTGTTTCGTTGTTAGGATAATATTTAGCTATTGGGGAAACTGCATGGCTCAGAACAACATAGGCATAATCAAAAGCCTGCTTCACTTGCATGGCACCATAGGAACTCCTCCCAACATCATTACCTTAAAATAAGAATATAAATAAATGAGTAAGATTGAAACTGTGGTTACCACCTTTCTGGCAGGAGACAGTAATCTGTTTTAAAAATTTTAAAAATTGTTTTAAAAATTGCCCTTAAGTCCTAACTAACTGCAGCCACCTCTCGTAGAACAGGATTAGCATAAAGCATAAATATTTATACTTTATGATATAAATATATATATATGTATCTACATCTATATATCTTTAGCATAAACAGCTTAAAAGATCTACAGGTATTTAGATGTAAAAAAGTCCAAACCAGCAATTCTCTGGGTAAAAGCACAATACATGAAGAAAAGAAAAATCCTGCAGTGCATCTACTAAACATTTAATAGTACTGTTATCCCTTTTTGGTTTCTGAGCACACCTGGCTGTAATGGATCCTCGATGTACAGCATTGATGGTCTGTAGCCATCCAACATGCTTTTCTGCACCTCATCCTTGGCAACATAAGAGCCACCATCCTTTATTCGGATTCCAGTCTTCAGATAATTGAAGTGACGTCCATATAATTCAAAAAACTCTATTAAAAGAACACCATAGTTGGCATTGGGCATACAGGCATCTTCCCTGGGATGCAGCTATTAAGAGAGAAAAAAAATTCATTCTTTTAAGACTTCAAGCTCTTCTCTTTTTCACAGAAAACATGTCTAAATACAGTAATAAAAATAAAATAATAGATACGTCTAAATAAAGTATTTTCCCTTGATAAAGCAGTTTTGCATCTTTAAAATAAGATGCTATGGCAACTTTTATAAAATAATCACCTCTTCAAAAAAAAGCTGTCAAGCACTAATCTTTTTGCATTTGAAATTTTAGTCCAATAAGTGAACTTCCAGAACTAATGGCAGGGCTCTTGTGAAAAAGCAGGTATTTGCACCTCACAAACCTGGGTCTGCAATACAAATACAGACTTCTCATGTGCACAGCTAAATACAGGATCCGCTCTATTGTTAAGTAAGCAGCCTGAGAGGCAGCCTGAGTGAAAAAAAACAGCTCAGAATTGTAACAGATATGAAACCTAACATTTTTTTTTAATTGTTTTTTTAATGAGCAAATATAAGTGCTGTTACTCAGCACAAGAAAAAAATGGGATTAGGAGAGATTTTGGTTTTAAACTATATGCACGTTGCCCTTATTTCTTTTATGCTCAGCAGGGAACTGCAAAGGCACCCAGCAAACACTGAGCTCCAGCTCCAGGCTCAGGTTTTAGAGTAATTACAGTCTGGAAAAGTATGGACATACACTTGCAAACACAGCTATACATAATATTTAGTACAGGAAAAAGAACAGGGCTGATACAGCCAGAAATCAGCTACTTCATATTTGTCCAGTATTTCCCTCCCCCAGACACAAATACAGATTTAGCTCATGCATTTGTTCTATTAGAGTTAAGAGAAAATTGTAAAACATGTTTGTTTGATATCAGCTTAGAAACCCAGAGAACCAAGATCACACTGCATTCGCGGAAGCACATACAGGGTGTATGACCTGGAGACCAAGTGTTACAAAGGACAGCTGCAGCTAACACCAACCTTATGGAACTTGCTCCAAGCAAGTTATACAATATTCAAATTGTTTTACCATGAATGACACATGTCATAGCATGTGTATCAAATTCATATCTATCAGTGCCTGGCATTGGTACACCAACAGATGTTCCAAACACCTTTCATACCAAAAGTATCAGCATCAGAGAAGGAACAGAAGACATGTGGGACTTATCTAATTTTAAATGAAAAGGGGGTGCAACCCCCAAAAAATGATAGCATAAATGATTAAATTTAAGGGTTGATCAAATTCCTTCTTAAGGTGATGTCCTTAGGCACCAATGGCTTTGATAGATTCCATTGAACTTACCTGAAGGAAACTGACAGCCATTAAAAAGAGACTATAAGAACCAATTCCACCTGTAAATACTTCATTAAGGTCCCTCTGCAACAGGAACTGTTTCAATACTAAAACTAGAAACGGTAACACAGGGTATTTCTGAAAGAGAAAAACAAAGCTGTTACAATACTGTGATGTGTGCATACAGTGGAGGCTAAGAGAGCATACTTAAATTATCTGTTTTATTGTATTTTGTCTATAAGCTAACTATAAATCCAACCTATCATTTTTAGTAACAGTGGAGAAGCCAATGTGATGAACACAGGTATTTTACCTGTTTGACTCTATTGGCAGATATTAACAGAAAAAAGTTATTACATCATTAAATCAGAAGTATTTGGGTTGAATATATATATATATACACACTTGCTTTTCTCAGAAGTGAAAAGTATAGCATGGGAAGAACTGTGGAGATATTGACATCTGTAACAAAACCTTCTTGCTACAATTGAGAAGTAGCTCAAAGTGCACTGAGATTTCTGTCTGGTAAGTACTTCAGATGCCCAGAGTTTAAAAAAGCCCTTCAAAACTACTACACCCAGGTAACGTTTTCAAACAAGCAAAATACCTTTGGGTAACTGGTCCTTTAAAGGGTTTATCTGCATGGATTCCCTTAAGGGGTGTGGTGAACACAGACCTTTGGGACAGCAGTGGAGGCTGGGCTACACCTGCACTCTGTACACCCCTCACAGGGGAGGGGCAAAAGAGGATCAGTAAGATCACTGCTTTTATTAACACAGAGCCCAAAAGTTCCTTAGTGTCACAGATGAAATGTGGGTCATGATGTCAATGACTGCAAAAAGATTAATGGGAAAGAAGAATTTTGCTAAGAACTTCTCTGCATGAGCCTTACAGTGAGTATTGGAAGCCCTATTTAACTGAAGATCTCTAACTATCTAACTGAAGATTATGAACTATCAAGAACTTCCAGTCCCAAGCTGAAGTGTTGAGTATCAGTATACACCAAAATTTAAATATGGGATTTTTCTTGGAAAACTGCATACCCTTAATAAAGGCTCCAACTGCCTTGGACTTGCTAAATAACCTGGATGAAGAGAAAGAGGCATTTCCAAGCCTAATGCCAAATATGACATCTCGGTTAGGTACTCAAGTTGGGACGAAATAAGACCCAAGAGAATGCCCTGCAAGTGTTTTATAGAGAGTGCCTCAAGAACACCAACAAAGTCACCTGGCAAGAACACACCAAGTTTTCTCCAAGTCAAACAAAGCACCTTCCACAGCAGCACAGCTGGCTCATGCCACCTCTTCCTCAGCTGCCCATGCTCAAGGCCAGCTGTGGTGTGGCACAGCTGCACAGCCTGGGCTCAGCCTGCTGGGAAAACAGCCCTGTGGGAAAGCACCATGTGGGAAGCCTCACTGGGAGTGCCTGCACTCTGCTCCAGAGCTGCTTCTCTGCACCGCCAGCCCGAGCCACGCTGCCCCACGCTGGGGCTGATCCTGACCCTAATCCTGACCCTACCCACAGCCTGGACATCTCACTGGCCACTTCTCTGCCAGGCACTGGCCACTCTGGGAGCTGACCCACCCTGGTACCAGACCAGCTCTGCACTTTGGGCTGGGGGTACCATGAGGCTGCAGCCTTGCTCCTGCTGCCACACACAGCTCCATCCCCCGGGGCACAGACCCCTCTCGCCCCCTGACCCAAGGCCAAAGGGTCACAAGTAACCCAGCCAACTTGATTTCCTATGCTTTCACACACAAAAACCCCTTCAGACTTTCATGAGAAGACTATCTCCCATCTTGAAATTCAGAAGTGTGTAGTTCAATGAACTGCAGTTAAAAGAGCAGAACACTTAAAACAGGGATTAGTGCATTTTTTGTAATCATTGCACCATTAAAACTACTCCACATTTTATTCTTGTATTTTAGTACTTTCATGCCTTTTAAGGCACTATATCTACAACTTAAGAACATCCCTCAGCACTATCAGACAACAAAAAACAACAAAGTAAAAGTGTATCTCTAGTAAGGATGCTGTCAAAGTAAAGCAGAAAATAAAATTAAGTTATCAAATACTCAGTGTGTAGTTCCATGAGAGTGTTGCCTAACCTTGATAAAATCTTTGATGAGCTGGGCTGCTTTAACCCCGTTCTGTACATTAAAGCTTATATCAACTTTTACTTCAGTGAAGGAATCTGTCAGTTTAATAATAGGTACCTGCAAAAGAAAGATACAGTAAGTCAATACAGATTTCCAAGACACACTTGGTTTCATTTATAACTTATATGCACCATTAAACCTGAAATTTTTCATGAATTGATAGAGAGGAGGTAGGCAGTGAAATCAGGACTCCTATTTATGAATTCACTCTTGGCCTTGCCAATCTGTTTACATAAACTTTGCTTTCCTAACTCATAAATGCTATTTTCAATTTACTGTCCTGCAGAACAGAACTTAATGCTTCACCTCCCAGGTGATTTATTTTGGATTGGTTTGGGTGAGTTGCTGTTGCAGCAGCTCAGCTCTGGTGGAGACCACAGACACCAGAGGGAGACACAGACTGGAGAAACACAGAGAAATGGTCCTGGAGACATCAGAAATGACACAACTCATGTCACTGGGGTCATCACTTCCTCACCAAATGAACTTCAGTCAAGAAGTACAAGACATGGAGAGCACTCTGATGTTTCTCCACCTGTACAAGACATGGAGAGCACTCTGATGTTTCTCCACCTGTACAAGACATGGAGAGCACTCTGATGTATCTCCATCTGTACAAGGCATGGACAGCACTCTGATGTTTCTCCACCTGAGGGATCGCCAAATTACCTCTCTCTACTAATAACAGCTCTGACTTAGATACCCCAATACTCTTACAACTCTTACAATTAGCAAAAGGTAGGAAATTATAATGGAATTAATCTATTTTTTGCAGGACATACCACTACCTATTTAGACAAGGCTGTACCTAGTACTTCTTTGTGAAAACTGATTGTACCTGCTTACTTGCAAAAAGAAAAAAGAAATTATTTACTTATGTAAAAACTCAGTCCAGAAATGCACTAGTTTAAAAACATCAATGCACAACACTGACTAGTCCAATCTCTCTTAAAAGCAACAGGTACATATGAAATATCAGACAATTTCCACAATGGAAAAAATGCTTTTGTTATTGCACTATCAATTATTTTGTCAATAATAAAAACCATACTAAATAAAAAAGTTCTATATGTTCTATTTCAAATTTAATATACAAAATAGCTTCTGCTTATGAAAATTCATTCTTTTACCAACATCTTTCTTTGATTAGAAATTTAGCTTAGAACAAGGAAATACCCTCTTCCCCCAAACTTACAGTTGCTTTATCTAAAACCTTTACTGAATTTTCATCTGCTACATTGTGCTTTCTAAGAGCTTCTTCCAAGGTCCAAAGAGGTAATGTCTCCCATTTTCCAAACACAACTAAATCAATATCACTGAAATGGAAAAAAAACATATTTATTCAAATTAAAAGACCAATACACTTAAAATACAAACAACTGACATCTATACATAACTTGAATAAAGCTGACAGAACATAGCTGAACCAAATAATTAATTCTGATTTTTCTGAGGAAATGGTTGGAGATGAACTCTTACACTTGGGGAAATACAAACCATTTCAGGTTACCTAGAGGAGGGGACAGATAAACATGAATCAATTAGGCTGCAAAGCCTAAGATTAGTCTCCTCAGGCCACACTGTGAGCAGAGAGGGATCAGCTTCTCTGGAGTGATTCAGAGCAAGAAATTAACTTGTGAATCACCACCTTTGGGCTGTATTCATCAGGAATGCTGATTTAACAGCCTGACACAGAAAGGAAAAGTCCTGTTTCTCATCCTCTACCCCAGAGGCATGACCCTGTCTCCTTCTTTGCTCCAGGTCTGGTGTTTGCCTAATCCACAGCAAATCAGTTCAACCTACTAATGGGTCTAGCAGAAACCTTCTTCACTCCCCCTTTAAAGAACCCACAGAACTTTCTGGGGTGATTTCCTGCCTCTTTGCTTCTCTAAATTGGTTTTCTGGATGATTAGAGCACCAGAGGGCACAGGAAAGCTGCTGACCTGTAGTACCAAGAACAGGGAGTAAGGAAAGGGAGAAGAAAATATGGGAACTTGCACTTCAGAAAGCAATAAGCTATTAAATAAGATCAAGTTGCTAATTAACTTCACTCATTAACTCAGCTCTTTGGAGGGGTGTCTCCATCCCACTACACTTCCTCCCTATGCACACACATTGTCATTTCACTGCACAGGGAGCTGACACCCCAATTCAATCCCTGAACTCAAATTTGAACTCAGATTCAAAAGGTGGTTGGTGTCACATCTGAAGCCAGTGAGGGCTACTGTGAGATCCTGAGTTTCTCCCTCTTTGCTCCCCAAGTCCTTTGACTCCCCTGCTTGGCCAGGAGCACAAAGGAGGTGAATGTGTATCCCTATAGTTATGCTAGCAGGGTGCTTCAGTGATATGGAAAACTGTGTAACAGAAAACACAAAATAGTTTAGAAATACTTCCCCCTGAAACAGATTCTACAGATCTGCTGACTGACAAACACCACTGCTTTAACAATCCCAAAGAAACTACATCTGCATGAGATGAGCTGTCTCCTGCCAAGCAGCAGTTCAGCCACAGACCACCGGGCTGACAAGGACAGACAGCACCCAGCCACCTTCAGAAATGTGTTTAAAACTGGCTTGGAGAGCAGGAAATGGACATGTCTCTTCTAAACTAAATTAGTGTTAAACCCACTGCTGACAGTTAAAAACAGGAGACATTTTTCTGATGCATACTGAGAGAGAAGCAGCAGCTCTGTTGACACCTTGAACATAGCTACTGCCTGCAAAGGGACGCAGAGATCCAGCAGCAAAGCAACTGTGTGCCCAAACCTTCAAGAGCAGCTTAAGACAACGGACATAGAGCACATCCCAACAAAGAGACATAGCATTAAAAACACACTTCAGGCCTTTCTGAATCCCAGAGCCTGAAAGCTAAACAAACTGCTACTGAGAGGTAGGGAAAACATAGGGCAAAGGGAAGCTTTGATAGAAGGCAACAGTAAATTAATGACCAACACACAAATGATGACTATTTTGAAAGTTTGGCAAGCACTGCCACAGGAAGGTTTTTTGTAGATTTATGTATTGTATTTGAAGTACCAGCATTTATTCTCCCCCAAAACCTCACCTGAAACAAATACTCAAGGAAGGCAGTATATGACAACAGAAAAGCATTTTTGTTACATCTGTTTCAAAACAATCAAGCAAATATAGGAAAGTATCCATCAACTGGCCAGGAATATCTCTCTAGCATTACCAGCATCAAATGAAATTTAATTGAGCCTATTTAAAATAAATTTTAATAAGGCCAGGAACGAGGCCAAATGTGAAAACAATGAGTATTTGTACACCTCACTTCTGGCTTTACAAACAAAAACGGAGAAATTAGACTTCCTTACAACTCCTGAAACTAAAGCAGGTACTAAAGCATCTATCAGGTTCTTTCTTTTACAAACAGAGATGAAACAATGATTAGGATTAACCTCACCTGCAGTCAGTACTAGATGTCCTCCTGTTCCCAAAGTATGGAACTCAGTTCAAAAGTTATCCTCAGATTTATGCTATTTAAATGTGTTTATCCCCTACACCCATTTAAGCCTTTCACTCCGTTTCTATTTAGTTGTCATAAACAATCACAATTTCTACACAGAAGATAACCAGTGTCACTGATCAAAGACTCTTTATGAAAACGAGCAATAAATTTGGAAAAGGTAGATGTTGACTGTTGCACAGATTTCACAAAACAAGACAAAGAAAAAAACAATTCTGTATGTAAGATTTTCTCTTCAGCACTAATATTAACAATGTGACATCAAAGGTTTCAACTTAGTCATCTGTGGAGGTAAAATTTAGCTTTTCTTTTAGGGCCAACATCTTCTATTTGTATTAATGAAGCCAAATCCCAACATAAGCCTTTTTTGACCACATGGTAATTCATAGCCTTCTACTCATACATGCAAGATCTATATAGACATGTGTTACAGTCAATAGTCTTATTTATTGCATTTCTGTACACTTTGCAGAGAACTAATAGCTTAACACTTTCTTAGCATAACAAGTATTGACACAAGTAACACAGATCCTGGGAGAGCAGATAAATAACCCCAGGGTTACAGGTCCACCAAGTTACTTTTCTTTTGTGTGGAATTTACACTGAAAAATTACTAACCTCGTAGGTAAATATAAACCAGTTTTAAAACTCCCAAATATCTGCACCTGAAACACAATAAAAGGATATATAAGAAAACATATAGGAAAAAATAAGACATTTTTCAGGCTTCAGAAGACAAAGGAGTTTACCAAGCTGCTTGTAAAGGCTGGCTATTGCTACCCTCCATTGGTAGATTTTGGTATTGCTAACAGGCACTGAACAATTCTGTTAAAGCATACACATCTTCAATGTACTACAAACAGCCGATCCTCATTGTTTCTACTCATAAAACATTAATAACTTTGACTTTTCTAATAAACAACTGCTTTGCAATGTAAAAACTGTTCCCATGACCAAATCTGTCAAAAACCCAGAATCCAAGATTTTGAAATGCGTAACAATGACAGAACATTTAAGAAAAACCAGCATCAGTTTAATTTGCTTTTTGTTTTCACATCTCGAAGTATATCTCTCAGTATTCAAGCATTCTTAGAGTTTAACGTATTTCTATTGCTTTGCATACTTTAAAAAAAAAATCAATTCTATCATGACCTATTTTTTTCTGCATTACAAAGCAAGTAGCACAACTCTGTCTATTTCTGCTTAACCAACAAACAAAAGTTTCATAAAGCTTCACATCCCACAGAATTACTTTATTATGCTGGATTTTTACTAGCACTGGAGGTGTAAATCATCAGGTTTCCCCTGTAAGCTGTCCAAAACCACACACACATTACTTAGTCAAGCCTTGCAGGGAGGTCAGACTCATGTGCTGAGTCTCAAAGGAAGGTTGGGGAGACTTCAAAGTAAAAAGTATCTACACATTTGGGCTAATTTTCAGCCATTCTTCTGATGTGTTTCCTGCAGCCACCTTATACAGACTTGAGTATTCTGCTTTAATGAGTCTCATATACCAGCTTGATTGCCACCTATTTGTATGTCAAGTGACCCACTTTTTATGTTTTTCCCCTTCAGGATAATAAAAAGGGGGAGACAGGAAAAGATGATGTTTTGCAAGCGGCTTAATGCTTTAGTAGGCTAAGAAGCAGTTGGAGTGCTTCTTCCTGATTATATTTATCACTTCACTTCTCTTAGCCTCTCACCCCACGCCCAATAAAAAGTACATACACAATTTAATACTGAAAGTTCATAGCTTCTCAAAATGGCAAAGACTGTGAGGTGCCACAGCACGAATACCAATATTGTACAAAAGCATAAAGGCATCACAAATCTAAGAATGTAATAATAATGATTATCACCATTTTTAATCCAGGATAGTATTAAAGTACTCTCTATGAAACTGGGTTCAGTCAAACTAGGATTCATTTGAGCACCAAAAACACCAGAAAAGTGCTTTTGCACAATAAAACAGCCACTGATGGGTTTGGAAAAAACTAAATGTGCTTTCACATTATCAAACAAAATAGTGTGTTCAGCTGAACAGCAAAGAGAGCCTTCACTGAATAAACAACCCTGAAAGTATTCATAAACTTACTGATACAACATATATGACCTTTACCAAAAGGAATGAGACAACATCTGCTCTTGTACAATAATTTGGAGTATGAGAAATACTGAACTACTAAAAAAGAAACCCACACCCACACTTCAATCACTCTCTCATAAAAACTGGAAAGACAAAAGCGGAAGAGTGAGGAAATCAGAACACAAATTGTAAAGGATTTTGATTTATTACCAATCTGGATTTTAAATTGTTGAAGCTCTGTAGCCATGCACATATTGAAAGCATCCCAAAACAGAACACTTTCATGGCTTGAGACATGAGCATTAGTTCTTGTGGTGTGCCAATACTGATCATGTTTTTATTGTCTGTGGACAGAGATCTGTATTCGCACTCATAAGATAACTTCAGTCTTCCCAGTACTGTAATGACTCCTACTCCTCTATGTTATTGTTAACATTCATCCCACATTTCTGTGAACTTGTTCATATTAAATTCCACAGTTCCTGAAGGAGCTTTAATTACTGTATGTGTCCAAATACATGCTCACTAAGCAGAACAGAACTTGGAAACCCACAAAAACATGGTACATTTATGGTACCAAAATCTCTCTGTCAAAACAACAAAAAATCCATCCACAGCCAATTTAATTTCCCTTTCTTCTACATCTTTCTGTAGAATTTTCTGAAGTTTGTCGAACTAGAGTTCATCTTTCTACTTTCATTCCCAATCATAGTATTTTCATAACTGAAGGGTGTGAAGTATGCAACATTCCCTCTTTTGACATTTATGTGCTCACATGGACATGAAGCTGAGGATATTATGACAAATGTATCCTAAATTTGACTGTGTAAGTACTTATTTGTTTAGTAGCCAAATTTTCCTACTGAACTGGTCAAAAATCTTTGTCTTAAAAAGTTTTCATTTAAATGTTTTGGGTTGTTTGGTTTCAGCATAATTAAAGTGTTTCTTATGGTCAGAGCCCTGCTGATGCCAAGAACAGTTCTCACTAACTAGGAATGTTTCCTTCTAAGCACATTCCCTTGAGTAAGAGAGCAAATGACACAATTGCTAACTTCTATAAATAAAGTAACAGTTTAGGATACCTAGTTTTACCCCCCCTCCATCTGCTTTTTCAGCCTTTTCCTAAGCGGAACAGGGGAGGGAAAAAAAAAGGACATGCTCAGGCACATTCCACATGTACATTCTCTGTACATTTAAATTCATGGAGCCTTTTTTTTTTCTTTTTCCTTTTCTTAGTATCTGATTTTTATGTATTTATATATTTTTTATGCCTTACCTATGTGTTTAGTGAGAAACTACAAGCTAAATGTGTATGTTTAACTTCCAAGTTTATTTTAGCTGGTTTGGCTGCATCAACGACTCAAAATGAACAGCTTAAACATTAACTCATCACTTTACACTACAGCTAGAGCTGAGGACATTGGACCAGATAACACTCCACCTTCCCAGAGAATGTACTCAAAACTTGAATCTTAGAAGTAGCTAAACCAACACAGATTTTTAAAAGGTTAGTCATTAACTCAAAGGACTGAAAAATTACAAGAGACTGTCCAAGTCGAACACAGTTGAGTTGAGCAGTTCAGTTCCCAAGCTGATCTGGCAAAATAAGTTTTAGAAAAATAACACCACAGTAATGCTGTTGTCCCCATTCAATTCTCTTTTAGCCTCCAGAAAACAGAAGGACATACAAAAAGAGAATTCTTCCTCAACGTAACAACTGCAGACTAAATGCAGTTGGGCTTTGAAGAACAGTTACTGACTTGAGAAAAAGGAATTGGCACGCTCTCGCTCTCTAACATTTTCAAGTACAGCAGAGAAATAGAGTCCTGGCAGTTTTAACTGGCACTAATTGAAAAGTGAACTTTGGTTTTCCAACCACACAGTGTGTGCTTCCTCTCAGTCACGTTACAGCTAAGCCCAGTGGTCAGCTGTACCTTGTGATAGGGCTTGTAATTTGCTTCCCCTCCTTAAATACCTGGTGCCTACAAAAAACTTTCAGCATCTTAAAGAAAGACTATTTTCTCAAGGATGCAAAGTTAGATGTATATACACACACATGCATATATGTATATTATATATGTATGTAAAAAGTTACTTTTAATACAAAAGACTTGTACAGATAAAGCCTGTCCCACAGAGCATCTCTGGAAGCAGTATGTTCTTGTGCCCCATTCAAAGTTCTGTGGTAACAAAGAGAGATCCCCTGGTAATAAATCCATTCACCTCATTAGACTAGTTAAGTCTGAAGCACACAAACTTGCCTAGGAAATAGCAACACCTCTAGGCTGAAGCCACCAGTGGTTTTGGTGAAATCCACTCCTCCAAGGAACTGTTACCTACACTATTGCCTGTCCGAACTCTACTCCTGCTCTTTATTAGGGTCCACCTGACTGTTCCACTGGGTTAGAGGAGAGCTGTGCAACACCTGTGACACATGCTGCTCTCTTACACAGTTCCCATGGAAAGGTTATTGCGTTTGCTCCAAGAGAAAATTACCAGATTCGTGGAGTAATGACTCAAACACCTCCCTCCAGCTGTGCAAAGGCAGCAATCACTGAGTGGAGAGTGCTCCTTCCATAGGATGCTCTCTGATACATCATCCATAACAACAACCACTTTGAAAATGTGAGTAATTTTACACACAAACCCACACACCACATACATAGATCTTACACAGAATTCACATGCTGTCGTATTCTGCCAATTTCTAAAAAAGCACTCCAAAAAAACAGATAAGAAGATTTTAAACGAACAGTGGATTTAAGTCACTTATGTCAAAACACTGTCTTTTACTGTGGCAGGATCAAAGAGCATTCCTTATACTAGACATTCTCCTGTCTGAATCTGATTTGCTATTCTGGCTAACAAGTCCTTATTTTCAGCTACTGTTATCTACAAATAGATGACTACAGCTAGAAATTTACATTCTAGAAATGAACACGATATTAGTAGAAGAATACAGTTAAACTAGATTCAATTATGCCAAAAACCCAACTGTGTCCCCATAAAACCATACTGACTTACAAACACAAGTTCTCTGTCTTCTTTTAATCTAACCTTTATCAAAAAAACATAGCTCTGCATAGGAGAAACTCTTGTTTTGAATGAATATGTACTAGCAAAAACCCATCTTCAGTGGAAAGAGGAATTACACAGCTCAGCACACAGATCTACAGATTTGTTTCTTCCTAAATACAGACTCCTGAGTATTTTTTTAAATTTGTAACATGTATCAATTTAGTATAAGTGCCCATTAAAAATACCACGGTCTACATAATGTGACATTGCTGGTATACCACCTTAACAGATTTATTCAAGATCACAGATCTTTGGACTAAAAGCCCTACTATTAAAGGTAAGAGTTTCAGAAGATTTTTTTAAACACAATACATGCATACATGTCTGATATGTTCCCATTCATCTTATCAAATAAATATTCATGAGACTGAACATTGCCACACCTTCTGCCTTTTCTTTGACGACAGCAGGACTAACTTGTCTTTGATCCTGTGTGTGATAGAAAATGTTACCCTGTATTATTTGAGAAAGAATGATCACCTCTCTCATTTCACCGGAAGTCTTTTTATGTTTAACATGGAAAAATAAACAGCGTTTGCAATATTCAATATTTCATAAAGTGAATAGGCACAAAATGTTGCTTTTACATATTAACAAGTAAAACAGTGTCCTACTCACATCTGCATTAGGCCAGAGCTCTTTGATAACATTTTCTATTCTGCTCACCACTTCCATCCGCATTCTCTCTTCTTCAGGTCTGGGAGACATATACTTATAAAAGTCAATGATTTCTTCATGAAGGCTAAGAAAGAAATAAAAAAAGAAAGAACAAAGAGTCAGAAAAAACCCCACACGTGAATGAAGTATCAACTGTTCTAACCAAAAATGCTTTTTAAGCTCCTAGTTCCCAATTTCGTTAAGGGGCAATTTTAGAGCAGCATGCAATTAAAAAAAATCCACATTCACAACGCTTTGTAGCATTTAGTTCCACATTAGCTTCTTATGCCAACAGGTCAATATTGCACTTGATTTGCTAAAAGCATGGAAGCAAATCTAAATCCAAGTGCCTCCAATTCACATTGAAAGTCACACTCTATTTTAATGCCAGCATAACACAGAAATGGTTCAGTCTTCAACTATGAACACAGCTGTAGCTCTGAGTACACACTTCACAAAAACACTTCCTAGCCAGCCCCTTGGCACCAGGCAGGGAGTTTCAGGCAGCAGTCTGTATTCAGCACCACGCTTGCAAAAGTTGACAGTAATTGTGCCAGTACTAGAGCTAGAAAAACTGCTTCTTTTACTGCTTATAGAAGTCACATTAACTAAAAATGTACTCGCCCCCCATAACCCCAGAAAATATGTAGTATGCATGCAGCAGCAGTTGTTCAGAGAATAACTGACTGACAGACAGTTAACTTATATATAATTCACCATATTACATGTGCTTTTCATTGTCACTAAGTTATGCTTAGCTTGCCTATAATGAGAGCTGAAATAAAAATGTCTTCATACAGTGCTACAAATTTCTGTGCTTCTGTAGTACCAGAAACACATCATCAACTTGACTAATAATGTAATTCCAGCCACAGAGTAACTAAATTAATTTCATTTGTTTTCTGCAATGACCATTATAGTAATAGCTAGTTATCTTTTAAGAAGGTATTGTTTCTAGTTATCAAATACAACTGCATCTTTCATTAAAGCTCTGAGGATCCACCAGAAGAGAGCAATTTATTAAGACCAAGCCCTTAGGTGAGATGGGGAATCTAATACTTCCCTACTGCACGCACACTTAAATAAATCAAATGTTAATAACTGCAAGCTGTATACTGGTGTCAACAAAACTGATTAAAATATCCAACAGTTGTGTTTAACAGAGTCAGAGCAGGCAAAGAACTCAAACCACCTGTGTTAAGTTCTTCCAATATTGCAGTGTTAGGAACAACACAAGCTTCTCTCTCTCCACCCCCAAGTTAGAGGAACAGACACAAAAGCCGGGCAGCTTGTGGTGGCCACTGCCATTACTCTCTATACAGATAAGGCTAAGAGAAAAACTCCTCTGACAGAGGGAATCTCTTACCTCCTCCTACAGCTGCTTTCTTGCTTTTTCTTGGAAGCTTATATCCTGGAGTTAATGTGCACATTCCAAACCACCACTTACACTTCACACCACACTGACTACTACTTCAGCTTCTCAGCCATCTCCTGTTCTTCTACTCTTCACTGCTATTCCATGTGTTGGCATTTTAACTTTCTCACAGTTATCTTCCCAGTGCAAGTACTGGATTCAGGTGAGAAGTAGGCGATAAAGGACAAGTTGAGCACTCCAATGACCAAATTCACTCTATCCTCACTGCCAGTCACACATACTGAACCGCTAATTTAGTTTCCACATGCTTGACCACTAATCTAGCTTTCAAAACCAGAAGCAACAAGGAAAATGGACAAACCCCCAATAATTAAACTCCTGAAAATAGAAATTATTTTTCAACTCTAATTTGGTGAACCAGCTTACAGGAAGACCTGGGAGTCAGGTCTGTCTTTAGGGGGTACACAGTGGGGAGCTGATCAAGAAACACAGCCCCATTTCTGCCTCTGCTCTTCTGGACTAGCTGGAGCAGGCTGGTTACACCCACAAGGCACGGGATTTGCCCCAGAGCAGTGTTTTCAGCAAGGACTGAATGCCCACACCCACTGTGAGCCACAAGGAGCTGTTGTCTGAGGGCACTGAATGGCATGAGAGATGCTGGGATGATACCAAGGGAGTATCCCTGGGGAGACATTCATGCATGGCACAGCACAAATCCATACTGCCCGTCATTATTGGGCCCAGCTGCTCCTGGGCTCCTGCTTTATGGGATTTAATTGTTGCCCCATCCCATCGGGGAACTTTAAAAGAACAAGGCAATCAGAAAAGAGGTCCCCAAAGTGCACATAGAGCCAAGCCATATAGACACTGGAGTTCTCAGGGCACTGCTCTTTATTAACTCCACTGACACACCTAATCCAGATAATTATATCAACTGCTGCATTCTTTAGAAGCACATAAAATAATGATGTGTTGTCAGAACCAGATGTATTTCTTTTTCTAAACATAAATAACAGATGTCCGCATTTCTTTGAACGGGATCCTTCTTATTCTTGGGTAGTCATGAAAAGCTTTGTGGCAAAACAAAAAATTAAGCTACCTGCAAACATACAAACCTACATTACACACGCACAGCATGTTAGTAAACACTGCACATGTAGAAAACAACGAAATCTGAACTTTTTCAATGACAGAAGAAAGGCTTAAAGACTACTAGAGAGAGTTCTCATCGGCACTCCAGTCGGAAAGAGTACAGACATATCTGTGTTTCATCTGCTGTAAGACTCCTGCTGCCAGGACCTCCTGTGCTGCACAGAGCCACGGTGTGCAGAAGGTAGGCAGAAGCTACAGGGGCTCAAGACTACACCTGGATCCATACTTCCCTGCCCAATACCAGGCTGCTGCCAAGAAACAAGGGAATGATTAATTAAAGCCAAGACAAACAGAAGTAGGCACATGTGGATTTCAGAGCAGTACAACATGACTTAGAGGCGTGACTCCAATTAATGTGGAGTTAACTCATGCTGTATTGAAAATTAAAACTCAAGGTTATTCACTGTCTTAATCAACATCTATTATAGTTGCTGCTTTTCAAAACTATTTGTTAGGATTAATGGAGTCTGTTTACAAAAGTCTCTAGTGAAATTTTCTATATTTAGCCAAAACGAAGATCAAAGAGACTGAGATGTTCTTTTTGGCATCATAACAGTATTTTATTATTTAATACCATTACATTCATCAGTAATTTCAGATAAAAGTCCTTAAAAGGAGACCTATTTATAGAAGGAAATTACACAGTAATAAACCTGATTTCACTATTGAAAGATATTTCATTTGGCTTTATAGTCATACTGAAGCATACCCAACACATATGGGTATATTCCACACATTTGGAATACATGGAGAGAATTCTCTGCCATGTGTAAGAGCATTAGTTTGCTGTTTTTATTACAGCAAATAGGAGTAAACAAGTGGATCTTTGTCCTGTACTTCAGGAAATCTTAACATATGGGAAAAAGTAAAATAAAAAGTTCTCTTACACTTTCTCTAAACAGATTTTAAAACAAAGTTCTACCTGCATCACACCCATTTCCAAGTCTAGTAAGCTGATTCCATCAGAATTTCACAGAGAGAACAGTATTATAGAGAAGCTGCTCAATTTAATTTCACGTCCTATTGAGAGGGGGAGTGATGCATCATTAAAAAATAAACTATGTCTGCAGAAGTTGTAATCACAGAAATGACTTCCCATCCCATGGTAACATCACTGAATAGCCCCATGAGGAACACAAGACTGTGAGACTCAAGTCTTTTAGGTGAAAAGTCGCAGCTTTTGTGAGGAGCAAGTACTATGGAACATAGTGCATTACATTACTTTCTTAGTCTGATCACAACTTACTTTGTTTTGCAGCACAACTTGTGAGCTCTAAATGTAAACTCAGTAATCTCAAACTCCTTTACATAAGACGTTGTTCTGGAGTATGAATTTTGCTGCATGTCTGGCAATCAATTAAAAAATAATCATGTGTGAGCAGTATGTCATTTCTGTTTGATAGGCAGAGCACACAGATAACGTAGCCTAGCACATACATTTGATGTGTGCACTTCAGCTACCTGACACCTAAACCTTGCACCTTCTTGCTGCAAGTCCAGAACTGGAACCAAGAGTTACACTGGGAGGGATGTCACACTATGAAACACAACTGCAGGTATTACAAGTGTCGCCTCTCCTCAGATCCGGATGCAGAATAAACGAGCACCTCACTGTCCTCACAGATTTTGGCAGCTTGGAGGAAGCCAGCCTGACTGAACCAGCGCCCAAGGCTCAACAGCCACACCAGCAGCTGGGTGGGACCATTCCCTCGGCCCCCACTGACCCGAGCAGCTGAGCAGCAGAGCCTGGTCCTGCTAAAGCAGAGCTCGGTCCTGCTAAAGCAGAGCAGCCAGCAAGGTCAAGATCATTCTGATCCATTTTGCTTAATCATAGAATAGCAGTTAAGTGTTGCTTTGTGTGTCAACACACCATATTACATTAACCAGAATAATTGGTTTTATTTTAAAAAATTCCTGCTTTGGTCATTCTGGAATTATGCTATACTTCCACTCTCTGGCTCTTCTTTATTCTTCATTTCACAGGAGAAATTATGCAGGCATGCATGTGCTAATTTCTCTCATCAGGGCGTTACCCATGGCTTCTGCTCCAACTGTTCAAAATTCTGCTCATCCATCCCAATGAGCTTCTCTGCCTTGGGCTTATATATTCCTTTGCACACAAAAGGCTATTTGCAATGTCACTGAAGGTAATTTAAAACAATGGGGATGAACTATACCCAAAAAAATTGTCTAGTGCTCGTGCACTACAGTTTGGTTTTGGCAGGTTTTCTGAAGGAAGTTTCATTTGCAGAATGATCGAAACCTAAAATATTTAGAAACTCTGTGCATGCTGGGCTGAAGCAAGCAATGAACACACAGGTGACTTTCATATTCCCAAACGTTGTGCTTTAAACTTTAAGAGTTAAATGGATATTTGCAACACAGTCCTGCATTAAATGAGCCTTTTATATCTGAGTTTTCTTTGGATAAATAATTCCTAAAGGACAGTGTTTAATTGCCCCTACCACTTAAACTCTCCTCTGGACTAAAAAACAAAAATGGAAGGAAATAAGGAGAAATACTGTAGGATTTCAAGATTATAATTGTCTTTGGAGAAGAATGTGAAAGAAGAACCTGAGGTATTTTAGTCACTGAAAGCATCAATACTTAAGAATCCAAACTGCATCCATCCCTTCACTCCCAAAAGGAAAGCTAGCATTGCACAGGAGAGAGAACAACTTCAGTTGAAGCCCCTAAAGGTATTTTACTAAGAAAAAGATGGTAGTAGTAAATTCTACCAAAACTTCGTAAGTTTGATGAACTAAACAAAGCTTTTACCCCTACCTTTCATGACCTACTTGGTTCTGAAATACTTTTGAATAACAATTGTACTAAGGTAAAGACACAGAAAGCCAAATCCTCACTCTCCCCCTCACAATTGTATTAGGGAATTCAACACCTTCCTAAATTAACATTCAATTTTAGCACTGACCTTCCACAAGCTTAATAAAGTATTTTCTAGATTACCATTACCATCTACATGTGTTGAATAATGAAGCAGGAACAACAGCAGACACTGTAAAGATCACAAATTATTTTCCCACCTACAAACTCAGGCAAAACCAAACATTAGAGTCCTGAAGGGAACTGTAAATATGAAACATCTGCTGAGGTCCTTTCCCTACCACCTGGGCCTCCGTAGCAGACAAATCCTTTTAATATTTGCTGGCTTAAGCTACTGAAAAAAACCACTTAACTGCATTTGCAGGTGATTTAATAGGCACTTAAGTTTCATGGTGACTGACACATCAGTCCTCATAAGAAAATAAAATTATGCATAATAAGGAAACAATTTTCAAAAGCCTCAGAGACTTTCACTACCAATTTTTATATCCTTAGTTACCGAACCATATCAATATATTATAGGTCACATAGTAATCATATTTTGAGACACATATGCCCTATGGGAGCTTTAAAATCAAACATGTCCATAATAGCAACTTGACAAAACCAGGAAAGCTTAAGGAGGTTGGATTTTTGATATCACACTTTTTTTTTTCAGTTCATCCATTTGAATTACAGCTTCACAGACCATCTTTTCACAGTTTACCTAAAAACAGACATGCAGAAAAAAACAGGTATTCCACTGCCATAAGACTGCTAAGCATCACTAAAAAATCAGGATATCCACCATACAAACAGTTTCTTAAGGTGCAAATGGAGAATTTCCCTCTGCAGACAGATAGGCAACTGAGGTTTATATCTGTCCCTGTCCATTACAGCCCAGGTGTTTGTTACCAGACACAGGGTCTGTTATAACAGGATTACACAAACCAACCTAATCCATCCAGGGCAAAGTCAGCCAAGCTCAATCCCACCACCTTCATCAGTTCAGGTAAAGCAGGCACTTCTTCTCAGAGCTATGGGGAGCCCAGGGAGGAGCCCTCACCCCCTGAGCCCCCTAAGATGGCAAAGGGTGAAAAGATGCAAGCAGAACTTCAAAGGGCATAGCTACACCCAACCAACCACCTCTGGCAGAGGTGGCTCTGGTAGCTTTCGGGGTTTACCCAAAAAGCTTGCCCTTTCTAATTAATATTTGTTGTCTGTTGAGAAATTCACAGAATTGCCTTTTAGGACCAAAGGAGAGCAAAATTTCCACAAATATGTAAATGATCTAGGAACCTTGATCTTGTTTTCAGGACCAATTTTGGGATTAATCTGATCATGCTGTTACTGAGTTTTGAAAATATGGAGATAGTTTGTTCAATTATGGTGGACTGATTATGCGTGTGTCTTCAAAAGCTGTGGGGGGAAAAATCCACTAAATTTACACTACAAGACCTATGCTTTCCATCCTGTGCAAATACTTGAGAGCCTATTTCTTCCTCCCAATCAACACCCACTGCCCTCAAATCCCTCAAATTAATGGTTTTTTTTTCACTTAGGTTCTGTATTTTACATTAACTTATGGGTTTAACTGAATCATAAAAGGCACTAAAATAGCACTGTTTTATGGAAACATCATAGTGTAGTAGAGACATTAAAACACTGGACAAAGAAGAAATGTGGACAGTTCTTTTTAATTATTTAAACTGGTATCTCTATCTGTCCAGTTTTTGATTTATTTTATAGAACCTTTGTTTCAAATCAGCATGAGTGCTCCCTTCTTTAAACCGATTTGAGATACCTCTACCTAAAATTTCCAAGTATATTCTTTAGTCAAGAAGTAATGCAACAGACTCTTTTCCTACCAAGGTAAAAGTGAGCATTTTTATCTGTTTATAAATTTCATTGTGTGTTTTGCCTTCCTAAAGCACACTTGGATGTACTAGAATTTTTCCTACAGAAATTTTTCTTTCAAGAGGGGAAAAAATCCTACTGAACTTGAATTATAAATCAGATGCTTGAATTAGTCCTGCTACTAAATGATTTGAAGTGTAACTCAGCAACTAATCCACCGGCTTTTAAATCCATGCCATGTGCATTCTCAGTCTTGCTCTTTATTTTTGCAGCATTTCCAGCAAGAACATCAAATGCCAACTGGAAGGACTGTTTCGAGAAATACCCTTACTTCCCACTGCCTTTTTTTTTTTTCAATCACAGTGTACATAAAAACAATCTAGCTGAATCACTGCATGTGTGGGAATAGCCTTCTATTTCTTCCCTGGAAAGTATCTGCATATCATCCCTCCTTCCCATCTCTGTAAGCAAGTGCTGTGAGTCTGTTGCTTCTCTTCCCTCAGGTGATGGAAGATTCATTTTGCTAACAGAGGAGTGAAAAAAAAACGAGAGAGGAACTGTTACCTCAACTGATCTTAAAGAAAAAGTACTTACAAAACAAAAAGATGAAGCAGGAGAAAAAGGTTTTGTGCAGGAAAAACAAAGTGGGAAGAACAGCAATGGGAAGAAGCTGATTTATTTTGAAATGACAAAGAGTTCAACTTTAGTAATATCTAATTATCTTGAAACACACCAGTAATTCTAACATCTCCTATGAAAGACAGCCACACTGTTTTTCTTTAGCTCACTTGCAAAACAGTGTTAGTCTGCTGGAGCAGTTGCACATACAGACTATGCAGTTTGCAAACTCATCATTTAAAATACAGATACATATATTTTCAAAGCCTTAAAGTGCAACTAGTAGCATGCATTTTGTAAATTCTGGAATTACAGCTTCAGGTAAATTTCCAAACATTTAAAATCACACAGAAGCTGAAGGTATCTTTTTCCTACAGTGGAGAATTAGGATTTCCTCAGCCTGCCAATTCCCTTTGCTCAAAAAAGCACTCAGAAAGATCAAACAACAGTTTGTAAGTTTGCTTTAAAACAAGAGCTTAACAAGTAAAAGTTATTATGAGTTTCAACAGTAGTTCAATTAATATTAATTAGCTAAACTTGCCCAGTAAACCAGCAACATTTGGGTTTGTGTTAGAGCTGTAACAAAAGCTACAGCTACTAAATTACTGTAACACAGGAATAGCTCTGACTCCCTCTGAACCAGCACAACAGGTATGAGCAGGGAGTTTTAAAACAAATAAAGGTCTATTACATCAGTTCTGCAAATCACACCAGTGGTGTTACCATTAAACCGAACCAGAAGGAAACAGCAGGTCAGGTAATCTGCCTTTCTGTCTGTCTCCATAAAGCCAGGCAGCACAGATCTTTATACAGCTCTAGTATATTGCTCCTACTTTGTTAGTGTAGTAAATATTATCACATAAACAAACAATCTGTGACCTTCTGATAACTGGCACCACATGCTATCTGGGCAGAGGCGAGACTAACACGCTCCCAGCTGACTGATGAGCACTGCTGGTGGATAACAGGCTTGGGAAAAAACCTGCACCTGAAAACTCTGACCGGAGCAAAAAACCTGCAGCACAGACCTTTGCCACCACGTGCACAGCAGCAGGTCACCCAACAGGAAGCCTGGCAAGCCTTGCACCTGGTTTTCTCACACAGAACAGAGTGGAGAAAACTCTGCTTCCACACACACAGTGGGTTCTGCCTGGCAAATATTCTTGTTTATGACCTGATAAATTATTTGACTTGAAAGATTGGGTAAATGAAAGAACGGAGAGCAATGTAATTATTAACTCCTGTCTCCTTCCATCAGAGTAGATTTATACTTTCAAATGTCCACTCCAAACAAGCCGCAGCAGTGGCTAAGAAGGAAGGGGCACTACCACAATGCCAGGCTTACCCTGCTCACCTCAAGCCAAGCCAAAAGGCAGTTTGAGGTCTGGGTTCCACCGGCGGTGCCGCACAGATCAGTTACACACCCTGAGCACTGTGCTCGCTCCAGAAACCCTCTGCACGTCCATCTGTGCAGCAAACCTGCTTCGGAACTGCTCAGTAGGCAGGGGAACCAAGCACAGAATAAAACTCTCAACACCTCTCCTTCAGGAACATGGGATCAAACTGAAAACAATTTAATATAAAAATATTAAGTCCAATAATTAGCCTCAGTTGCAGTTCGTTAATAACTTTTCAACTCCAGAATAAGAACATTTTCAAATTAAATCTGAAGTGCCAGTATGCCATCTGGAAAGTCAATGCAAATTCCTAAGCCTTTCCAGCATCTTCTTATATTCACAGTCTTTTGGATGGTGGGGTTTTTTTGGGATTTTTTTTTTTTTTTAGAGGAGGGATTTTTGCACAGCATTTTGGAACATTCAAGGAATACAAAACTGAGCCCCAAGTTACTTTGGTATATTTCATATATCAGAAATATTCAAAACTTCTTATGAAAATACCAGAAGCTAGCAATTACAATTAAAACCACAAGGTTGAGTTTGTAGGTTAAATTTCTATTCCCTGACCAAAATGATGCGTGACCCCAAGTTACCTGTTTTAAAACAAGTTTACCACCCATTTATTACTTGTTACTTTGGTGACACTCTGCAACAGTACTAATACAAGTTTAGATGCACTGCTGTCATACCCAGACAAAATTAAAATCACAGATGTAGCTCCCCCTCTCACTTCCAAATGCTTAAAAGCAACTGCAGTGAGTGCAATTTGAAGGCGGAGGAACAATCACACCTACTACAGCAAAGGTATAAGGAACATTTCAGGTAATTTTTTATTTTAATGAATTGTTATCTTTCCAGTAGGGTGTGCACAATGAACTATGTTCAGATTAAATAACGCAGTATTCGTTTTGGGACTCACGATGTAGTATTATGCTCCCTTAAAGGTATATATTAGAAACTACTTGTTCATATCCTGATTTTTTCTCTTGTCCTCAGATACTCTTACTCACAAGGCAGGATGTACAGGTACCAGAAACACCATGGGCTGGGAGCAGCAACGCTGCAAAGTATTGTGGAGTCAACAGCCTCCATTTGGTCTGCTTATCGCAGGATAGAAAGATACAACAAATAACAAATAACAATCAAAAAAGGACACTACCTAAGCAGGTCACAGAAAAATGTTTCCTATGGTCACCTCTATCAGCGCAGTGATAAAGATGCACACTAAAGAGCTTCCATGTCATGAACTGCAAAAAATGCTTCTTCTTCTAACGTAGGTGACAGATCTCATCCTTCCAAGCACCTGGAGAAGATGGTCTCTGACTAACCCTGTGGATCAAATAATGAGGTTTTATCTTCTTTATTTGCCCTGAAGCTTCAGCTAGTATATCTGTCAGAAAACTACCGATATAACAATGAGAAGAAAATACTGCACAGAAATACTTCCCATGAGTCCAAAATGCCAAAAGAATAATCCATACTGAAAGATGACTTAGTAAAGATTTCACACAGCTACCTCAATTG
This sequence comes from Irena cyanogastra, assembly GCA_013397155.1. Taxonomy (NCBI): domain Eukaryota; kingdom Metazoa; phylum Chordata; class Aves; order Passeriformes; family Irenidae; genus Irena; species Irena cyanogastra. Next base: position 434,219 of record VWZV01016189.1, on the reverse strand, counting down.
CTGGGTTTTGCTTGGACATAAAGACAGAAGAATCAACACATGATGGAAAAAGGGGAACTTTCAATGGTCTGACTAAGACCTAGTATCAAAAAGGTGACTACTGGAACTCCAGGATGGGGCATCCCTTGCTTCGCACACCTGCTCACACCATCCGCATGTGCATTGACACATCTGTCCAGAGTCTTCCAAAAGAAGTAGCAAATGTAGAGGGAAAGGCTGTGCAGAGCTCTCAGAAATACCCTCAACATTCATCCAACTCACTTGCTGAGAACAGTCTCTAAAAATAATTTGAAGATTATGTAAAAGCGTCCTGTGCACCCAAAAAATCAGTAGAAGATGCAGCAGTGACCAGTTGTAAGCAAGGTATAAGAGGGTCACTGTGAGCTCCACAAAGTGCAGAATCAATAGCAACTGAAAGAGCATGTTTCAGCATGCCTGAAGCAGGTTTGCTTCAGAGGAGCAAAGGCTGACGTGAACTATTCCAGCATATAATGTTCAGTGACTTGCTGCCTACAGGCAAATACCACACTGCACAAAAAACAAGGGAGGAAGTTTGTTAATACAGTTATTCTCTTCTTTACTCCTAGGTACTTTTGTGTCAGGAGCTGACACTGTTACTTACTACCAATGAAACTTTATCTTTTTCCTGTACGTGCCCTGTCACATTTGTCCAGGTTGTAACAACAGCAGCTTCAGAAGATCACTGGTTAGTTCAAATTTAGAGAGAAAACAAAGTAATTACAAGAGAGCAAAAGAGGCAGGTAGGTACTGTCCTTTCTGCATCATCTCAAAAACAATCCTGTAAGAAGAAATCTCACAGATTGATGAGGCAAACTTCTCTTCCACCTCATGCTGGAAGCAGAGGTACATGTACACAAGCTGCTTACCTCAAACAAACTAGCTCTTTGAGGCAAAAATCAACATGAAAATTTTCTCGTGTGAGTACCTGCCAAGTATGACTACTACAGTAGTCATTCCCCATGGATAAATGAGCGTAAGATACTGAGTCTGAAGCACAACCAGAAGGCTGAGTATATAGAAGATCCTCAAACACATGAGTTGAATCACTCAGTCAGAGAGTGTGACAGAAAAAAGCAAAAATTAAATAAAATTAACCTTAGGATCTAATTTTTTCAGCCTGACTCAGTACTGTGACCTAAGACTGTGATCTGCAATCATGACCATTATTCAGATAAAGACAGCTCCTTCACCACACTATGTTTAACTCAATACTTTAACTGGCAACTGTGGAAAGCTTGCTAACCAAGAATGCCTCTGAATGCATAAGAGATAAAGCCAGATACACAAGGCACAAGTGCTTCACACCACTTTCAGAAACAATATGCATACTTTAGATTAAAGCCAAAATCTTACTGAGGGATAAGAAGGAGGAATACAAATGCATAGAAAGGAGTATACTTTTTGTAACAACCCCATTGAAACAAAACAAACAAAAAAACCCCTCAAAACCAGAATAAAAACCACTTGCTTTTTGTAGAACACAGGAAAATATAGCTGTTCCTGAAGTAACATAGGAAGTGAACTGCTCTAAAATTAACAGTGAGAATTAAGAAAGCTTAAGAAAGTAAGTTATCACACTTCCTCAGTCTAGCTTAAACACAGCATCAAGAGGTCAGGCAGGGTCAACAAGCTTTGATTAAGGACTCTCTGTCTTCAGACTATACACACTAACTCATAACAGAAAGATCATCACCTCAGTCATCACTCAAACTACAGCACAATATTGCTGTATGCTGTGTTTTAGAAGACATTTAAAGAAAGGCTCATCTATACTTAATATTTGTGACAGGTTAATGCAAGTTCTTTCAGGTGTTACTGCATCCATAAACAAAGTAATTGTAAGAAATCACACGTTACTTTCAATGGGTGTACTTAAATGTAACCAAAAGTAAACCTACACTGAGTGAAGATGATGAGCCAATCTTGCTACTCATCTATACACCTCTCACTTACCAGAGAATACCACCCTCATTTCCCTGATTTGGAAGTTCTAGAGGATTTTAATATTTGAATTTGTCCCTTCTTATATTCTATTACTTGCAGAATCACAATACTATTTTCTCCACACTGTCTTAACATCTTCAATATAGTGTTGGCTACTTCTCCAAAAAGAGATCACACTGACAAGACAGAAGAGTGGAGGTAGACAAACACTGACTTTGATTTTATGCCTCTGCTACCATTGCTGTCCAGTAAAAATCCTAAAAAATGCAATGCAAAACAAAAAATTGCACAATGCATGCAATACAGTATGGTGATGCAAAACACCACACCATAAAGCCTTCTCAAGCAATCGTAGCAACACTGTGCCTCTTTCACTGAACATCACTTCTGAATAATTCAGAGGTAGATGTCATACCATGGAGGATGTTATGAGACCATCAGAGAGGCTGATGTGGAATGAGGGTTGCCAAATAATCTTAATTGTCATCATGGGAGGAAGAAAATTAACAGATATTGTTGCATCCCAGCATAAGACAACCCCAGCCTCAGACAGGCAGCCAGTTCACTCTCACTCTGAGCTGCTGTGCTAGAGCTGCCCTCCCACCCATGAGCCACCCTGAGAGCTTGGCAGCCTCAAGGGACACAATCAGTGTGGCTCAGTCTCGCACAGATTTTGTGACACAGCTTTAAGGGTCAGGAAGACAACCATCAGGGACAGGCAGGATCAGACGACCTGTACTGAGCGCAGCAATACTGATATCTTGACTGCATGACTGTGATATAACACATCACCACCACCAATACAAAGTTACTGGGAAGATTTATACCAGCTCTAGTGATCTGCAGGAGAGAGTTTTGTACAAACCTATAAACAAGAGTTCTGTTCCCTTGATTCATGTCTGTCTCTTGTTTTGATATCCTAAGTTCATAGTATTGCTGGAAAAAAATCTTGCTGTGTTATCTATTGCTTAAAGTTACAAAACGATTAAAGTTCAAATAGCTCCTGCTATAGCTATTTGCAGCCTAGGAAAAACATCTGAAACTCATATCGAGTTCACCAGTTTTCCTCTCTTTTTCTTGCTTATAGAAGTATTTCCTTTAGCCCTCATTTCTAGGCAAAGGCACAGAAAATAATACTCAAATACTCATGACATTTTGAGAACTCTTTGGTAGTTCCTCCAAGAAGATAATTCAAAAAGAGAAACACTCATAATTTAGGAATTCCCAGCATGTTCAAATAATAAATTAACATTCCAACTGCCCACCAAGAACAGCAATAGCATTTGTTTGCTTATAATATGTATTACGCAAGATTTTCACTGGTTGTGTTACTCTATCAGCACAACTCCCTCCCCAAACACAACACCTAAGCTGGCTCTAGGCTGCATTCTGTTCCGGCCGCCTGTTTCAACATGCGGCAAGGAGAGCACAGGAACCACTGTTTTACATCACATACAACATAAACAAAATCTTTGAAGCAACAGTCATCTCTGAAATTTTGGCGCATGCATGATTTTGGGAGCACATATACCATATTGAAAGATGTGCTCAGAACCCCCACATGATGAGATCAATAAAAAAAGAAATATTAAGCGTTCCTATTATTGCCTGTTCTATCATTTTAATAGCGAAGTTATGCACACAGCTTCTGAAAACCACATTTAAATTTTCCAAAGTCAATTCCCAAAGCGAAAAACAGACTTTACATTCTAATTTTAAATAAATTATTAGAAACGGACAGGAACAAAGTATAATATGGAGATAGCAGAAAAAAATTGAAGGGGAGAAAAAAGCAATAATGTGCTGTCATGATACAGGCCTCTATCTAGCTGTGTTTCCTAGGACTGACAATATGATACCAGGCTTCCTAAAACTGATCTTACGCCAGCAGTTTGACAATTAAAAAAATAAGAGCTACAACCCCAACATGGCTCAATATAGATTGAGGGCAAACAGATCCTCCTTCTTCAATGCACACTGCTGCGTAAAACACACAGCGGCTCTTGGGAATCAGCAAGCACACGAGAGGGAATGACACACTCTTCCTATTACTTAATATAGACATCTCCATCTACCAAAAAAAGTCTGCCAAACTTGTGTTCCTTATATAGCCACTCCAAGGTAAACAGGTATTCAAGTCCCAAACACAAGATATGAATTGGAAAAAACAGAACAGTTCACAAGAATACATCCACATGCTGTTTCCTTGCACATGCAGAAATCAGCAGCCTCTGAAGTCCTCCTTAAACTGTTTAAACAAAACATGCCAAAATATTGGCCCTATTCCAAAATCCTGCAACCTCAAGTAATAGTGTTATATAATATTCACAATATATTTCTCAAAAGGTCTCATCAAACTGCCTTTAGTCTGCATCTTCATCCCTAGTAAACCTGTTTCTCTCTCCCAGCCCTTCCAAAAGAAGTAATTTCTTACTACAGGAGGTTGTGGGGAAATATCCAGTTTCACTTCCATAAAACACAGCTGAGTGCCTTCAAGAGCTGCACAAGCTGTCACAAGGGTACCACCAGGATGGTGCTGTGGCATGACTCAGGACGAGACAGAGAGTGGCAGTGGCTCCCATCAGACACAAGAAAAGGATCTGCACTCCAGTCACATCCGCGCACTTCTACCTCACAGCCGGCACATGCAGCGACAGAGCGAGCACAGAGTACTGCTCTAGGAGGCTCCTTCAGGAAGCAAGCAGATTTGTGTCTGTGGATTTTTCCAAATAACTCCTTCTTACATGTGATGTACACAGTGAATTCACTTGCAGCCTATGTTTTAATGTACGTGAGTTCACCAAATCCAAAACACATGCAACTAACTATTCTAACAGAGGGTACATACAGACACCTTGCTGTTTCATCAGAGTTCTGTGCACAAAGGTGTTTGTTTCACCTACATTAAGCTTTTGTGTCAAGTAATGTAACAGTAAATCAGGCAACAACCCTGCATTTGATTTAAGCACTTAAGAGTATATGATGAAAAACAACGAATTATCAGGATTTTATCAGATTTCCCCAAGTCCGGCATTCCAGTTGGTTTTACATTTTGCTGGAGGTTCACAGACTTGCTCTGCTCACATCACCCTCAGCTCTTTCTGTTTGTGCTGCAGCCCACATGGAAATCCCTTGGCTGATACCATGCAAGGGCTTGAGCAAAAAGAGCTAGAGACATGCAGGGTAAGTTATCACAGTCAGCTGCCTTAACATGGCTCCGTGTCCTCTGGTCAGCTCACACCTGGGACAATGGGTTTGTGTCTGTCTTAATCCAGTTTGCTTCTTCCAAAAATGGGACTAAAAGATCTGAGAAGCTGACAAACTTCACATGAAAAACTCATAATGGAATTTCTGCAGCAAAGACTCACGGTTTTAAGCTATTTTCTTCCCTAAAGTAGTTACGGTTTTATTTCACAGTACCCTCTGCAACATGCTGAGAACCCTTATATTAAATAAGCAGAGGTCTGCTCAAGTCTGTGCCAACCAGTGCAGCAGCATGGGAGTATGTGCATGTCTGTGTTCAACCCCTTCCTGCGGGGGTCACAGGATTCTCTCCCTTTCATGGCAAAGTTTCCATCAGTACTTCAAAATGTGCATTCAGTATTTCAAAATGCAGTCTTCTATCTAATCCACATTTCTTCTCAGCAGTACACACCACAAATTTACCTCCTTAAACTCACACATTAACTGGGTTCTTGCCTTCAGCTGCAGATTACTGTGAAAACAGCTCCCTACAGAGTCCCAAATCCACATCTCCTTCCTGGGAACTGTGTAGCACTGGGCTCTTTCCTTTGGCACAAGAATCACAGAAACCTACAATAAATAGGCCAAACTTAAGTGCAAGTCCTTGTTTTTGGGTTTTGTTGCACTTAAGGCTTCTCGTTTCAGCAGTTCTTTTGTCACATTTTAGCCAGGCTCAATCTAAACATGGTGAAAGCTGTAAAACAGCCATTTCAATATCACAAACACTTTTTCTTCCTTTCTAACTGTGACACTACTAACATTATTTACTGCTGCCCTTGGGACACACGCACACAGAGAATCCCATCCAAAACCTCCAACCCACACATCCTCCTACATCCTTGAGTTTTGCTACTAACTACCCTGCCAAGGCAAACCCAATTTAACTCTTTAAAGCTATGTATTGTCAACAGTAACATCATTCTCATGCTGTGAAACTTTTCATTCATATTTCACATTATCTGATCTTTTCAGAACTGCTGTCTGATGACAGTCCCCAGAGGATGGAAGACATGAAAGCTGACTCTGACTGGTGCAAAACAACTTGCAGGCAGCACTACACAATTCATTTACAGTGATATTTCACAAGTCACCACGTTGAGAGTGCCACGACAAAGCAGAGTACCTGTCATGCAAACACCTGCATTATCAATAGAACTGCAAGTCTGACAACTTAGACTAAGCAAAAATATTAAAGATAAGCCAGGATACAATGTACACTACAGCACCATTAACTCCAAGAGAGCAAAAATTCCCTTGTGTTGAATGTATTTCAGCACAGGTAAATGTTAGGAATATTGTGCATACTTTGGAAAAAATCCATCTTCAAACTAAACCCAGTACTGTTGTGGGTTATTTTTTAATTATTTGCCTATCTCTTTGTATGTGCACGTAGCCTTAACTAAGAGAGTATATTTCTCAATAATAATTTTAAAAAAACTTGGCAAAAAAACCCAAAACATCCTCAAGATTTGACTGAACAGATACTTAGCTTTTAACCAAAATCTCTATTTCAACATGTTTACCTTACCTACACCTTTAGACAGCTAGTTGCACACTGTTATGTGTTTACATAATCTGTTCAACTTGCTAAAAATTATTGGACTGGTTTTCCAGACAGCTGATCAATAGAATTGCATATTCAGGCTGGTTTTGCACAGCCATCCACACAAGTGACATCCTGCACTGGAAATGTGAATGCCACATGCCAGCTTTCTACTGTGTTTGCCAGCAAATCTGGTCTCATCTTTCTGAAGGTGGGACTGTTCCACAACTCTGTTGCATTCCAAAGAGTAAAAGTTTAAAGAGATCAATTTAACAAAACTACAGGATGGTGCATAGGGAAAAGCACTGAAAGCCATTATTACTTTTTCACAATTTGCATAGTAACAATCAAGGAAGAAAAAGATACCTGTTAACACATAAGTAATGATATAATAGCAATGCTGGTATCTTTTCTTCCCCGGTAACTGCTTGAACACAATTTTGGAAATTTACATTGGAAACAATGAATTTAAAATATTTACTTTAGCAAGAACCTAATTTGCTAGGTGACAAACCTCTCTATCCATCCTTACTGCCCAGTGTCTCAAGATGCAGACAGATGCCTTAGAACAGACAGTTGTTAAAGAGAAGCTTGCAGTCAGGAGAGAAGGCAGCACCTCAGGTCACACCACAGGTACAGGAGGCTTCTCCCAGCCTTGCCAGCAGCCAGTCGGTCACACTACAACCTTCACAGGACCTAGGCATTGTCTAGGCTTTCCTAAGAAGCTTCAGCTCCTTTTAGAAATTATTTCTACAATTTTTCATTCAAGATTGTTAGCCAACAGCCTCTAAAACTTTTTATAGCTTATTAAAAAGGAAACTTCTGTAATTTAGGAAAAGCAATGTAGGAGTGTATTTGAGAGACACTCCACCTTGCTCTGCTTTGAATAAAGGAAAGAGCTAAAACAGAAGCTCAGCATCATGTAAATATATGCCACAAACTAGACAGTAAATACACATGCAGACTAAGATATCTGAATATGTCTCGATACTGCTAAAAAGAAAACTCCACAACGGCCTACCACTTGGAGTTTGAAACCAATTCCACCAAAATTTAACTCAAGCAACACTTTGAATAATTTGGTAAATTGCTGTTATTATTGTGATGAATCTCTTGCTGAAGCACACTCTTTTTTTCACCCCATTATTATTACTATTGCTCTCTTGTTGAAACTTACCTTTTCCACCCTATATCTTTAATACAGAAGAAAATTAACAAATTTACAAGACAGACAGAGAGCAAAGCACTTCTAAAAATGTTCCTCAGCCCCCAAGTAAATAAGTTACAAGGCAGAATACAACTGGAGTCCAAAAACTAACTTACAAAAATTCAGCACTTAATATGTTCTACACACATTACTTTCAAGTTGTGTGAAGAAAGTTGCAGAAAGTTCCAAGGTACAGTGACTAAAACACTTAAAATAGTACACTTCTGCCGTGTCATTTTATGAATTATTATAACCCTAGCAGTAAAGGTAACATAGGAGCTGGCAATGAAAGAGGTAGCCAGAGGTGTAAGAAGTAGTTTTCCAAAACGAACAGCAAATTTGAACAGTCATTTTGACAAATCTTACAGAACAGCAATTTCGGAAGGCAAAAAGGCCGTTGTTTTCCTGTGTGAGGGGACTGAAGGACCCTTAGGTACAAGCTGAGCACACAAAAAAACTAAACTTTAGTCATGCAACTAAATCACTACTGATTTCTAAAATGAGCTCTGCCAGACCTTCAACTCTTACCATACACCTCCATCATCTAGACCCTGGAGGGTTCAAGGCAAAGGTTATGTTTTGAAAAGCGTGAACTTTACAAAAAAAAAAAAAAAATCCACAGATATTACCAAATGGCCTTTATCCAGGGCATAGCCCATATCAAAAGCCATCACTGTGTTAAAAAAAAGGGGAGAGCTCAAACCAGTTCTCAGGTAAACAGCAGATAGGTGATTGCCTGCCCTCCATCTCCGTGGGCACATGCAATGCCAACTGATGCAGACCTAAGCTAACACAAAGACACTAATGACAAAACATTCAGATCAGCATACGCATTCCATAGTCAGAGATCCATGACAACCATTAATAACCCCACAATAAAACCCACTGCACACTACAGATGCATGGAAGTTTATTTCTGAGAGCAGGTGCCTGCCTGCATGCATATCTTCTCAGTCAGGTCTCAGAAAACAATTTCCCCGGAAAATTACCTAGTCTGTGCACTTTCTTTTGACACCAGCAGATGATTATTGTTTTTTTAAGTTCTAGTCCCTACCACGCATTTGTTCCGCAGGCAGCACAAAGCGTTCGAGGTGAGCCTGACAGCGCTGCGGAGGGCAGGCGTGCCGGCCCTATGCCTATCCCCCGGCCCCGTGCCTGCTCCCGGCCCCGTGCCTGCTCCCGTCCCCGCGCCTGCCCCCCGTCCCCGCGCCTCTCCCCCGACC
>VWZV01016189.1:340210-423870 GCA_013397155.1 Irena cyanogastra | reverse complement strand
CCGCCGGCCGCGCGCGGCGGCCCCGCGCCCCACGGGGCAACAGCCGCGCTCCGAGGGCCGAGCGCTCGTTCCGGCCCCGCCGCTGCCAGCGCGCCGAGCTGCGGCTCGGGCACAGGGAGAGGTGCGGGCAGACCCGGACCAGCGTCCCCCGTCCGCACACCGACAGCTGCCGCTGCTCCCCCCCACCAAACTCTTGTGAGGAAGCGTAGGGGTAGTTCAGGGTCTTTCTGCCTTTTATTCCGCACCAGAGGAGGGGCAAAGGCAGCCTAGGTGCAGCCTTTTTTGAAGATGGAAAAATACATCACCTACACAATACCCCAAACAGCAACACTGAGTAGTACCAGCTCTTGTCAGACTTGGTTTTATTTTTAGTGTTTTCATACTACAGCCTTAAAACATCTTTAATATCAGCTACAAAGTTTCCAGCGTTTTGCACGAAGGGCCTAGTGCTTCCCCCACTTGCAGAATTGCAGGGGAGATGATTTCTCTTTAGGAAGCTGGAGGTGGAGGGTTTAGAATTAAAAAGTCGAATTCCAATTTCAAGCATTCTGTGAACAGTTTGCAAAGAAGACTTAGCACCATTTCCTGGTGACAACCAAAGATTGAAGTTCTGGCTTCTCCCCACCATGCCAGGGCAGAACATACTGTCCTCAGCACTCCTCTGTTATGTCACAGCATGTCTGACCTGCATTGCCCAAGAGAATATGAACCACAGCAAGAGGGTGAAATTTGGGGGCTGAGTTGACCAACTTAATTGTTTTGAATATTAGGACCTGTACCTAAAACTGCTATTGAAAGCCAAATGGAAACTGGTGAACACATCTTGACCACATCTTGAGTTGGGAAATAACTACTATGAATAACCCTATTTTCCAAACCCCACATTCTTCATTTCTTCTGAGAATTATAAGCATAGTAGGAAAAGGTAACAAGAAGAGTCTAAATTACATTCCCTGTACATGAAAAATTCAAATTAAAAAGTTTCAATTAATCTTCTTTTTTTTAAATCAAGAAAAGTGTAAGTCAAATAAAAGACTTCACATTACCCTTAAGAAGGTAACAGTAACAGGAAAAATAACTGATTTGTTTCCTTTTCTTTTTTAATAAACGTAATTCTGCAAAAATCCGTGATTTAGTCTACACTCATAGCACATAAATGTCAACAAGTTTTGTTATAGGACTGAGGTATATGAATTTACAAGATTTCTCAGTAGCAACCCTAGTCCCAAGCAAATATAGCCAAGACCCAATAGAGCTGGTGTAATAACACATATGCTTTAGATTAGCAAGTATGCCATGGGGGACATAAAAAACAAACCCCACACTTTAATATGGTCAAATTGGGCTTTTTTGATCACCGCTTTGAATTTTTACTCTTCCATTTACTAAAAAAGGGAACTTCCCAGGAAAGGTTATCTGGAAACATCATGCATTTACTAGCTGAATCAGCCATTCTTCCATGAAGTTCTGGAAGTGCTTTTCACTCTCCATTTGAAGGGGCAGAGAGGAGGGAAGAGGCTAATGCAATATTCCTTAAAAGTTAAAAAAAATTTGACATGTCAGAGGAGAAAGAAAACAATTCTCAATGGGATTTTTATCATACCAGAAGAAGCTTTACTGAAAGCCCAATGCATCTTTCAACATGGTGCAGGGATTTATGTGAGCACCTCACAATGCCAGGGCTGCATCAAGACCCTCATTGTGCAGAGAAGAGGCAGCAGCCACAATCCCACAGCATACAGATTGTTACCATGGGATCTTACTTCAGTTCCCAAATAGTTTGATTTAAATCCATAATGTAACAGGAATGCCAGGAGCTCCCAACACTAAGATTCAAAAGAAAAAAGCATCTTCCTATATCCTCACTACGCTTTATGTGGTCACTGAATTATGTCTGTATGTTTGACAAAATGCCTCTCACAGAGAGAAGAAACTTACAAAAATTATACAGAAACAAAATGAAATTTAAGTGAACTTACTTAAATGCCTTCAATTTTTTCCCAGAAGGTTCAAAAATTAACAATTCTAAATTACCTGAAAATTAGACCAAAAAAACCCCCACCACTCAAATAAAATCTTCCAACAGAAAGTCTCACCATGTGTCAGCCCTGGTAGAAAAACTTCAAGTTCCTTAATCTGCTGTCTGAGACCTCAGATTGTGCCAGCTATCCAGTTATGTATCTTAACAGCTTGTCCAGAACAAATAATATATAGATTGTTTGCTCAAGTCACTTGTTCCAGAAGGAACAATTACATTATTTGCAATTACCACTACCATTGCCTGAATTGGAATTTGCAAGAGTAAATGTAAGGTTAGATGTTTCTATCCAATCCTTGGGAATATTTTTTATTGAAAATCCCTCGCTAAGGAAACAGAACTTGAGTTTATGGGCATTTTTGGTTGGTTGTTTTATGTTAATATTCTACAAGATATGAAATTAATTTATAATACTTAAACTACAGAATAATTTTAAATTCATTTGTTCTCCAATGCAGTTCTCATTTTTAAATTTTACTGTGCTCTCATTTTTTTTTTGTATTTGTCTCTCAAAAAACAAACATCAAACCAAGCCAAGTACTACTGGTTGAAGTTATTCCTGTTCCTCTAGGAAGACAATCTTAAAAAAAAAAAAAAAAAGCCCATACTGTGCAAAAAATTACCTTTGACACACACCATAACCTCCAAAAAGTTAAACTATTGACCTGACTGTGGTATACAGCCATCTTCTGCTTCTGAATGTCAAGGCATGATGTATAAACAACAAATACACATTTAAATCTTGCCATGTGCTTTTTTTCATGGAGAGCAAGAATAAAACCACACAAGTGATAATTCCTTATTTCCACAGCTGGGAATTTATATTTTGCAGGCAGCAGAAAATGTCAGTGGTCCTGCTGCTCCTGAACAGAGCAGGGGACCCACAGCCTCCTTCACACTCTACTTGATAGCAGAGCGAGGTAAATTCAGCACCTATTTTGGTATTACAGCTCAGCTCAGAGGCAGTCTGTTGTGCTCAGCATCAGGCAGGGACACAAGGAGAGCAGCAATCCATACTTTCCAAGGACTGTGGTTTTTAACTGAAACAGACAGATGATGCCTTAGGGACCAGAATAAGCAACCCAATTCAGATACTTGTTTTGATACCAGTCTTATCTGTGTGATTAGATTAACTGATGAAGATCACTTACATCTATTTAGTATCTATTTACTTATGCTACACACTGTCTACATCAGTCCAATTTCTGCCACACTCTTCCCCTTTGTGGGCTGTAAAGGATCTTGTCTTTTGTCTGAAGCTTACCCTAGACCTATGAAATAAACCAGTGTTCCAAGAGCCCCCAAAACATTTAATTTGCACGTTATCATCACTTCTGCTGCTGCCTTGATTTTCCTTAGTTGTGTCAGAACAACTTTTGTACCCCCATCTTGTAGCTTAGCTCTCTTTGCCAGTGTATCTCATCTGGTTTTAGTCCCTGATTTGACACTTCTTTAACACTCATAACTTGCCCTGTCTTCTACAGATGCATTAATATTGCTCTTTAAGTGATATGGTTTGTACTATACACCAATCTCATTATGAAAATATTTTTTATAGACATTCAGCTGATCAGTGCGTAACAAAAAAATAATCTGTGCATTCATATGGCCAGAATAGTCTAAGATCTAAATGTCAGTCTGTTTTTTCACTTGAAGGAAAAAAAAACAGGGTCTAACTGATTATACTAAGAAAACCATGTTTCTAGTGGATGCTTTGTCTTCTGTTTGTTTATCTGCAACTTCCAGATTTGTATTTGTAGATGAAATGTTCCTTGTCATTATCAACCTAGAAGAAAAACCCAAACCAAAAAAATAACATACTTGGGTCTTCTAATGGTCCCCAGGAAACAGATTCTGGCTGCTACACTTGTAAAATGCAAAGTCCTACATTTGGGATGCTGCTCTTGACTGAATGACCAAAGGACAGCTTCAGACAGAAAGACCAAAGGGTCCTGGTGGACAGTAAGCTGAAGCCAGCAGTGCACCCTTGAGTGACAACAGCTAACAAATAACAGGCTGTGCTGGCAGGAGCCTGGCCAGCAGGACAAGAAAACCAATTACTTGCCTCTATTCAGCACCTAGGAGATCACATCTGGAGTAATGTGTCCAGTTGTGGGCCCTCAGTACAAGACACAGTAGAGCAGGTCAAGCAGAAGGCCACTAAGATGGTTGGAGGGTGAGAGGGTGTACAAGGAACAGCTGAGAGAGCTGGGTTTATTTGGCCTGGAAAAGAGTGAAATACAATTGCTGTTTTCAGCTGCCAAGTGGGGGTTAGGAGATGGAGCCAGGCTCTTCTTGGTCGTGTGCAGTCAAAGGACAAGAGGCACATTTTGCAGCAGGGGGAAGTCCTACAAGGCACAAGGGGAAAAGTGAAAAAAACGTGTTTTCAGTGAGATAAGTCAAGCCCTGAAAAAGGCTGTCCAGAGTTGTAGAACTTCCACTCTGGGAGATGCTCAAGGCCTAGCACAACCTGTCTCCCAAGTCAGCCCTGCTTTGATCAGAAGACTAGACTAAGAGACCTCCAGAGACCTCATCCAATCTAGAACATCCTGCAACTCAACGCAGTACCCAGAAAATGAGAGCAGAACTTTCCACGTAGAAGTCCTTTAAGTGCTCCAAACAAATACTAATATCTTTCATCAGGCTAACAGTACCCTATCCTCAGTGTATAGCAAGTGTAACTAACACCAGGATTAAAATCCACGCACTGTAGGGTATTATGCCATAATCCACCTTTCCTCAGCTGTTGCACTCCAGATCTCTTCACTGCCTGCCTTGCCAAATCCCTGGATAACCTCCCAGCCGCTCCATGCTCTTGACTTTTCTGGTTTTCTCTAGTCCAGCCTCGATGGCCCTTGAGCCCTCTTATTCCTTTGACTGGCAGGCATCACATAACACATTTCATCTGACTCCTGGAAAGTAACAGCAGCAACAGCACTTCCAGGCAGTACAGCTGCTTAAACTCATCTTTCTCTTCCCCTCACAACTGACAAAACACCTTGTCAGGATTTCAGAAAGTCAGTCATTTGCAAGTTACCAGTCAGTTCTCCAGTCTACTTTCGGTCTTAGAGACTGAAATCTAACAAACCAAGCAAATTTGGTCTTTTTAAGTTCCACACTTTTAACATGGGAAAAATTTTGCCAAAAACTGGATGCCTGAGCTAAGGCAGCACATTGAGAGAGAGGAGGAAAAAACCTCCCATTTTAAAAATCAGCAAAACAAACTGCTTTTGTGTGTAGTTGTGGGATTTTTTTCTTGAAAAATGTGTATGAGAGGACCTCACTCACAGAAACAAAACTAAAGTTTTTGATATATGAAATATATCATATGATTTACATGAATCAATGATATTTTTAAAAATATTTTCTGTATTTTACAGCTTAAAAACCTCCATCACAAATACTTGCAAAGGGTATTTTAAGCAAATATAAATTTACTTCAGGTAATACCTCAGTATAGAAAATACTTTCTGTTAGGTTTACTACCTCCCTGAATTCAAACCCATGCTGATGTAGAATTACAAGGAAGACTGTAAAATAGGAGACTTAATTTTCAGAAACACCAATCAAAACAGAGACAGGGCACTATGTCTACGTGTAGGATCTGCTTACACTGACTTTCACAGCAAAAAGCTATCATACTCAGTTTATCATACATGAATCTGAAAATTTTCTCCTCACGAACCTCATGAAATAACAGATCCAAGTGCTGACTGGAATCTACGCATTTGTCACACATTTCTTTTGGGAAGTCTGCCATTAAGTGCCTGTGCAATTCTAGGAACAGGTAAGAGCAAACAGCAAATATGAACATTCTCCCACTCCTCCATTCCCTGAAATACACCTTGAGCTTTTACTTGGTTTTTTTCCCCAATCTGTCACATGACCAAGAATATTTTCGGAATTACTTTTTCACACAAGTGTAGTTTTCTGCCAGGGTACATGAAGATATCCAGGCAATGACAGTGGTGCTATGCACAGACCTCAGGACTCAAAAAGCACCTTCTTACCACTCCAACAATCTCAGGGTATGCTACGAGGTTTTTTATGCTGATGTCTTTCATATTGCATCAACCCAAAAGTATAAAAATACTGACTGTTATAAAATGTAGCATTAACATCAAAGCAAAACTGCTCTGCTCAGTAAAGTTTGGAAGTTCAAAAAGTTATATTTTTTGAAAACATTACTCAATAAGGAAAACCTTAAAAGTTCCTCGATGTTTCAAGTTGGGGTTTTCCCTAGTGTCTCCTGATATGCAATGAATCTTCTCAAATTCATCTTCACATTGTCAAGAACACACAGTTGATCTGTACTATATTGTCCTTTGCCTTCTTTTCGCATCTGTAAAACCAGAAGAATACATGGTTTACTCATGGAGCCATTTCTCCTATCAGATCACCTCAAGTTTACTGTAATTCTGTATGCAGGTATTCTATCAAGATGCTACCCATGGCTTGTGAGAACTCCAAGGTGTTCCCATGTGCACATGTAGCAACTATTTCCGCAAGTCAATTTACTATAATACATTGCTGTCTAAAACTAGACTAATGCCACATTATTTCATTCAAAAATCTGAGACATACTCTTCTTTTCTGTGGCTTTTTATATGGAAAACCTTGCACATTTAACCTAACAACCAAAGCACCATCAGGTAGGTACTTTGTGTGTACAGTGCTTAGCTTTTAGACTATGAAAGTCACTCCTCAGGCTGCATCTGACCAAAGAAACAACCTGTGGAAAGTCATTCTCCATTTAAGTCTAGGATGTATCTAAAATTACAGTTTAGAATGCCAGCTTTGTTTTGTTGAAAACACAGGATACATTAACTGTTTTAATTAACCAAGAATGGAACAAAAATATCCAAACTGCAACTACAAGTTAAAAACCAAAGATGTCAATGCAACTTCAGAAAGGACTTTTCTCCCACCTCCAGAGACATCTGCAGGGCTTTTTGTACAAGTGTTTCAGAATAATACAGTGATTTGGACATCAGTAATACTGATGGTGTAATGCAGATGTTGCAATGCAGGTGCTGCACTGTTACCTTGACACATCCATGAATTTTAAGGTATTGGCTTTCTTCTAAGGTGGAGTATCAGAAAATCAAACACTTTTTTTCTGTCACCTTATAAATTAATTATCTCTTCTAGGAGCCCAAAACTCAATTCTTAACCCACATTATGTGCTGAGACCCTGAGCTGGCTGCCATTGATGCCTACCCTCATTCTGAACACTGGCTGAAATTCCTTCAGTGTTGGAAGCAACTTGATCTGTAACGCTGCCCTTTCTGCTTCTTCACCATCTGCAAATACATCAAAAAGTGCATCCAAGGCTTCCCCTGCTACCACAAGAGAAGATTCCTTCATAGCAACCTCAAGAAGAAATTTTCCAATCATCTGTAAAAAGAAAGAAGAATTGATTTTTCCAGTAATGCTAAAGAAAACTGAAAGAAACATCAAAATTCCTTTAAGCTTGCAATGTAAAGTCTGCTTTTTCACCTTCAGTGTTTCAGCTGTATCTTGTCCTCTTGCCAGGACATTGCCAGAAATTCCAAGGATGCTCACCACATTCACTCTAACACTGGCATTGCTGCTTTGAATACCAGCCTCACACAAAGCCAATAGCTGCTCAGGAGTCATGCACTGGTCAGCAAGGGGAATGGAGGGAAAGAAGGAAGACACATACAGTTACATTTTCATGAGAAGTTTGAAATATGACATTTAGACACTGTATACTTTTACAAAACACAGGCAAATTCTTCACAGAGAAACAGAATCCTAGATTATGAAAACTATAAGGATTCTGAAAATACAATTACCAAGAAATTTCAATTCCCTTTCAATTTGTTTCTTCCAGAACATAACCAAGGCTGACATTTTCGCAAATTTATCTAGTTCAATAGCTGCTTCCAATTCATTACAACTTACAGTATAAAAGCTCAGTTTTCAGTTTAAGGCCAGAAAGGATTAACAGACTATCTAGCATTTGTCGTGTATAGCAAATCATTATGCTTCATTCCTGTATGCAACTCACTAATTCCTATCCAACCAAGATTCAAGGATCACCAGCATCAACTAGCTGACATCAGGAAATAAAGAATCCACATTTCTAGGTGCTAGTTTTCTAAATATTTGTCATTATAACTATCTTCTAAACATACCTGTGGCTTATTGCTATTCTGGTTCTGAAATACCTTTCATCTGTTTACATGTTGAGGAGGAGATACATAAAAAAAATATTCCTGTAAGGTCCATGAAAAACACAGTTAATGCTATTAATCTGTTCTTCTAGTGTTCACAACTGCTGAAATTTTGAACTAAATTTATATTGTTTTGTTTCAAAAATTTTCCAGCCCAATCTCACAGGAATCTGAACCTACCAGAGCATTTTAGTTTGAAAGCTTTTACCTGGGAGATGTTCTTTGATGCCATTGTTTGTAGGAGAGCCCTCAAAGCACTGGTTACAGCTTCCAGGAATTCTGTGTCTGTAGGGAGTTCTGTCAAAGAACAGAACCCAGAGCCAGAAGTTAAACAGTAATATGAAGGACACAGGAAGCAAAGAAATACAAATTCCTTAATCCCTTAATCGTTCCTCCAGGTACTACCACAACAGGAAAAGCTAGATTTTCAGAGACTGGTCTCTGTAGGTTGTAACCATAGTGATTTGTTTGAATTCAGCACTGACTGCATCTGGAGGTTAGAACACATCTGGGCCTCCTTTCCAGGCACATCCCTGGTTGAGACACTTGTGTGACCTAACAGACATGCCAGCCACTGTCACCAGAACAGCAGCTGAAAACTGGTATCACATGCAGGCCATGATACAGGAACTGAGAAAATTACAGACTCTGACTGCATACTTCACCTCCTTTCTTCTGCCTTCTTAAGCAAGCTTTCAGACAGCCAGAACACTGGACTCTTTCCAAGTCATATACAGAGAATGTTTTCTGGTGGTTTAATAACATTCCAGGAATGTATGACTCAAACACTGCATTATTCTTGTTTAACTACAAATTCATCAGTAGCAGCCATCACCTTCAATCTATCTTCTGCATTTCTTGAGGCTTTTCATTTTCCTTTCATGTGTTTATTTTCTGGACCACTCCAGATGCAGAACTGCTTGATTTATGTGCATCTCCTCCCTTCTCACATAAACAATCAGATCTTTATACCTCTCTTTTACCCTGTAAACCACAGAATTCCTTCTAACCACATGTTGGTATGTTATCAGCTCTGTCTGGCAGTTTTCATTACACGGCATTTAAACATGAAAAAAACGGGCCTGTGACAATTAATTAATTTTAGCATCCTTAGCTGTCTTCGGATAGCAACTTCTCCAGCTTCATCTGAGAACTTTCTATTACAAAACATAACAAGTAGACCCAAATTATTGGAAGTCCTCTCTTCAAGCATGAGATATATTTCATGTGAACTTCCTTGGACATGTTTTCACAGATATTTTCATTTCTGCATTTTAGTTTTCTACACACTGCACTCAGTAATAACGTTCCCATAGACTGATCACGTCTTTAAAGACATTGAGAAAGAAGTGTGTTTTGCAGGCAGATGCAATTTCAAGCACTAATGCAGTGTCACTTTGTACACCACAGCAGAGCACAAGCTACATCTATGGCTACAAATGAAGACACTTGAAGGAAGGGAAGGAAAATAAACTTCTTGAGCTTCTAAAAGATGAGAAATTATAAAGTCACACATATGACAGACTTCAACAGAACTGTCTTAGGGAAAACGTTTTCTGACAATTTGGAGAATTTTCAGCTTTTCCAGGCTCTAAGAATCTTATTTTTTGAAAACCCATCATCACTGAGCTCAAAACAAAGATTATCAGAATAGTCTGAAGGAAACAGCCTGTCAGGAACCCACATACTCAGTTTGGAAACAGATGGGGTTTTCTTAAACCCTTTTTTTTTTTCCAATCTTGGTTCAGCTTCTCTCATGCCAGAAAGGTCATAGCATAAACAATCCAACAGGATTATAGAAATGATGCTGCTCTCATGTATAGGATCACAGAAAGCAGCTGGAAATGCTACCTGCTGTACAGATGACCCAAACACTGTACTAGCAGATATATGGAGAGACCTTCACAGTATGTCTGTGAAATAATGCACCCTGGAGGAACTACAGTGAAGACATTTTAGTGTTTATCAGGATGTATCACAGAATCTGTGAGGCTGGGAAAGACCTCTGAGATCAGTCCAATCTATGACTGATCACCATCCTGTCAACCAGACCCTGGCACTGAGTGCCATATCCAGTCTTTCCTCAAACATCTCCAGGGATGGTGACTCCACAGCCTCCCTGGGCAGCCCACCCCAATGTCTAAATATAGATCTAATATATATGAGAGATCAATACATATTATATATTCTAAAATGGTATTTTTAGAAGAATTAAATTTATTACCTTCTCTGTTGAAATTGAACCAAAACCAGAACACGAAGCTGAGCAGCTTTAACACTTAGTTGTAACAACTTTGCACACTTTCTTACTACAAATATAATTCCAATAAAGCTAAGCCATCATAAGCATAAAGCACATCCTGGGGACAAGTTGGCTGCTCTTTCCTACTATAATAAGCATGGACACTCTTGAGATATTTGCACCAACTGCTTTTGCCATAATTTGGTAAGATTACTAAAAAAAATGATGTGAAAGACTGTGCTAGACATATTTTGTTTTCACATCTCCTTAGGCTAGTTAGGACATTTAAAAAGAAAATGTCCCATCTTTTTCATGCTTGTCTGATTGCTGAAAAACTGTTATTACCACAAATACGATCGAGCAAACAGTTCTGGTCTCCCAACAAGGCATATGAATCCACTAAGAGACATTCTGTGTGGACCCAAATGTGAGGCAGATTCTTGCACTACGAGCAGACTTGCTCAAGGTGCAGTTTGGATAAACACATCTTAACAGGATACACTGTCAGTACATTGTCAACATTCAGTATCCTTATCCTGAACGACCAGAGGGATAAAGTTAGTAATAAACAGCATTGGAACATAACATCCATGGCTACCTTACATCTAGATGATAGCAAAAGGGGTCAGCAAGTCCCCTTAACTAAACATCTTACCTGTTTTAGAAAAGATCAGCTGTGAGAGATGCTCTGCAAGGGACTGAAGTGCTGAAGGTCCCCCAAGACAATCCACATCTGACACCAACAGAATGCTCTGAAGACATGTTAAAGCTCTACACTGCACTGCATTCAGTCTGAAACGAACAAAAAAACCACTGAGCAGGTATTTTTGAAAACACCTGTTGAAATATAAAGAGGAATCTTGAATTTAATGAGGCAATGATCCAGTATGCAGTTCACAAGAACATTTGTATCTCTTTACTCAAAATCATATATCAGATCTGCCAGTTTCCAGATCTTAAGAGCAGCCCAAAGATGGACAATTCTTCTAAGAGTTCTAAAACAACTGAATATACATGAAAAATAATAAGAGAGACAATGAAATGCCTACTTTTTAATTAATGGTTTCCAAGATGGATTGTGCATACAGATGTCTAGTGCAACACTGTTCGGAAAAGCAGTTTTTTCAAGAATCTGAGGAGGGGAAAAAGAAAGGTTTAGCAATAAAGCCCTTTTTTCCTTTTTTTTTTTTTTTTTGTTACAGTGTGTTCAGAGGGAAGACTGAAATTTTAGCTTAATGTCAAACAGCTACTTCAAACTATGTATTTCAAAGAGCAAATATCTTGCTTGCTAAAAATGCCAGAATTTTCCTCTATCACTTAAATGGTGCAATTATACACTGGGTTTAGCATAGCGCATTTTAAGCGTTCAACTGTACTAACAACAGGTCATTTTCTAGGTCTCTGCTATTCTTCCTTATTTAGCTCTTTTTATAGATTCTGCTACAGGATTTTCAGATAGCTGCAAGTCTGGAAGGCCTTGTCATGACACTCAAAAAGCCTTCAAAGTTTTCGCCTCACACCTTGATGTCTTAGCTCAGAATTCTACAATGCTGCTGAACTAGCACAGTAACTGATTCCAATAACAACCTTCACCTTTACAACCCCAAATAAAACTAGAAAAACAACTCTGAAACAAAAACATCTAATTTCCTGTCAGTGCCAAATATTGTATCTCAGACACTTTGTATAAAAGAGGGGGAGAGGAACTTGCACTTTTTCAGTGCTGACTGTTGCCATTCATTAATGTTACTTCCACCTCATTTAGCTAATACAGAAATCTGGCCGTCATGCTTCAGCCAAGTTTCCTTTCTTTTTGCGGGTAATCTTTTTCATGTCCAAATCAAGGAATAATAACCTTTGAATTTTGGGGGAGAAAAAAAATTAAAAAGACCTACCAGATTTCTGAAACACATGACCCTTCTATTCTCACTTACATGAGGAAATTATTTAGGTCATGCAATGATTCACCACCTCTATGCCAAAAAAGTGAGGCCAAACTCGTTTAAAAAAATACTCCCTTCCTCCAGGTGGATTGGAACAATTTGTTTGCCTAACCTGGGATACAAAGCAGGAACAAGGGAAAGACTACCACGTGTTGGAAATAATACAGGAGACAATACCTTCTTTGGAATGAGGTTGTTCAGAAATGCTGAGTTAACCTCATCAGAGAGGCACAGGGGTGACAGCAGCAGCCCACTCCCCTCGTTGTATGAGTTTTCCATGAACAAGTCACTCTCATCACTGCTGGAGAGTTCTTCCCACTCGTCATCAGAGGGATCTGAGAACACAAGATAGACTTGCAAATGTAACAGCCCTCATGCAACAGGTATCCTACTTCCCAACTGAAACTGGCTCCTCCAAACTTCTTGGTTTAGGAATCTTTAAGCTCTCGGGCCTTAACAAACTCCTCACAAACCAAGTGCTATTAAGCCACAGTTCTAAATATTTTATTAAAAATATTTTATACTCACTGAGGCACAAATACTCTTATGAGAGAGGCTCTTCATATGTGGGCATATTAACCTCTGATATTAACAATGTGTTGTTTGAAAACATCAATTTTCCTTTTGGAAGAAACATTTCATGAAGATTTACTAAGATTTTAACTTGGATTGTACCACTTCAATTTCTGAGGTTGATGCAAGCATGCAAATACACCAGTTTAACTTAACTGGTTTACTAATTGCAGTCAGTTTAAGGCAATTGTTTCCTCTGGAAATACTGAAGCCACAGACAGATGACCTCTGCCTGGGCAGTAACCGGGATGGATGAAGATGTTACTGTCTCCACAGCAAGGTCAGTTGAAAGGAAATGATGACAGCAAAGAAAGCCAAATAATCTCTGACATTCATTTCAGGCAACACATTGTACATAAATTAAACTAAGCTTATAATCTTAAACCTGAACTAGGGCATACTTATATGACTTATTCTACTAGCAGATCTTTAAGGGCAGATGTGGTGAGAAGAGTCAAAGTCCTATTACCAACAGGCTACTGTGTGAATAATCTGTCCATAGCCGAAGGGGGACTTGGGCTGACAAACACAAACTAAAATCATCCTCATTTATATTTAAACTGGTATATCTACATTCACAGAGTTCACACTCTTTTAGCTGAAGTTTCTTTAAATCTGGTTACATTTTAACTAGTGTTTACCTAAGTCCTAAGTCTACAGGTTGGACTGATCCTCCTTTCCAATAGATGAAAGCTGTGTGTACATAGGTCAGGATATTTAACTATTGTGACAAAAAGAAAATCATATTCACCCCCAAGTAATTTTGTTTGACAACATAGATTCTCATGAGATGTAGGAACAGCCATGCACTTCTGTAGCAAAAAGTATATTCACTAAAAATACAGCAAGAAAGATCCAAATGAATGCATTTCCTTGTACTGTGCAAGTTTAAGAATTTATTTGAAGGTGATGTTATGGTGTATCTGATGTCAAGTAACTCATCAAGGTGTGACAACTTGACCACGCAGGCATCTTATGGTAATATCTAATTAATTCTACAGCCACAACGTGCTGGTGTTAGTAGCCTTTGCATGAGAAAATGGTTGTCTTTCATGCTTTACTAAACCATGGCAGCAAGAAACATGAAAACAAAGCAGATATCCCCCTTTCAGTCCCTTGTGCCTTCTAAAAAATTCCTTTTGCATATTTAGAAAACAAAGAAAGCGAAAAATATCCCTTAAAAACTAATTGATAATAATACAAGCTGTCAATGCTTATTGCCATAACTCAGCAATAACAAAGACAGCAGTTGTTGTAAGCTGACAGCGAGTGACCAGGGCAGAGCAGGAACTGGGATCTAGAACACTGGCCCGTAACTATGATCAGGTTTCTTGTAATGCTCTGGGAAACACAGAGGCATTTCCAGCAGCAATCCCATCTTACCTAGCACTGGACCCAAGAACAACAGACTGGACAGCAGTGTTGGAATCTCTTGGCTTCTTGCCCAGGTGCCCAAAGGGGAGCACTCTGCTTCTTCCAAACACTGGCCAGTGCCCAGTACAACACATCCCTCACCAGCCTGGTTATTTCTCTCAGTTCTGTTGCAAACTGAGTGTTTTTATGAACTCAGCATAATGGCTAAAGCTATTCTAGTCCTCAAATAATTTGAAAATTAAATGAACAGCTGCCTCTGGATTCCTCCTAATTTCTAGAGACTATCTGCCCATGAATGGGCAAAGTACTGTAGCGAAATACAACACAATCAATCTTACATTACACTGAGTGAATGGCAGAATATGCAGCTTATCCACAAGAGGTTTTCCAATTAAAGGGGAAAGCTTGTGAATTACAGCTCATTAGATGAGAAATGCAGTTATGAAAGGAGCTTCATACACTAGCTGCAGAATTTCCTTGTGCTGTAAAAGAAAAAAAGTCACCATTGGGAATAACTGGGTATTACTGTGGATTTTATAAGAACCTGGTTTTACTCAGTTAATTTCTACACAATTACTCCTGCATCAGGCTAAAACTACAACAGCAGTCAAAGTTTCCAGGTTTTGGAGGGTTTAGGGGATTAGTTTTGTTTGTTGGCTTTTTAAAATAGAATTTGATAATCTCTCATTTGTTTTCCTGAAGATTAGAAGAAAAGCTATCAAAACAGTTTCATAGTTCATAAAAGATACAGAGTATCTATATCCTACTCCCCTCCAAATAACAGCCTCTCTTTCTCCTCCTTCTCCTCAAGGCTCATAAAGGCAGGACTCTGGAAGCCAAGATCTACATTGTTTCCAGAGTTGCAAGCAAAAGCTGTCCCTACTCCTAATTTTGCACCACTTGTAGTATCAAAACTAAATCAAAGCGATAAGATTTATCTACTTTAGAAAATTGATGTCCCCATCCTGCAATCAGATTCACACACAACTTGCATCAAAAGAATAGTCAGACCACACTCTAACTGAACAAAGATTTTGCTGTAACACTTCAGGAAATATCTCTGGTGTGAGTGCTTTGCTCATTGTTCAAATGTTGGCACATGCAGTATCGTGCAAAAAAAAATAATAACTAAGCAACATAAGTCACTTAAATGAAGAAAAAACATTTAAATTATTAATAGAAATGACAATCTACTTTGCCACCAGATGAGGATATCAGGGACAATATGCCCATGGGCATTGGCCCTTAAAAGCCGAGATGACCAAAGAGCAAACTAAAGGTGACCTATGCAGAAACAAAACACACCACAACACTTGCAATGAATGAGACTCCTACAAACCTTCACTGCAGCACATATTAACAATGATTTCCAGAGCAGTCTGCTGAGCCGTCAGTAAAGCTGTCACTTCTTTCAGTTCCCACTTATCAGACTAAAAAAATTAAAAACATGAACCAAATTTGATTTTGGAAAACAACATTTAAGTGCCACTTAAAGGATGCAAGCTGTCAGTTAAAAATATAGCCCCAGTCATTTCCTCTTCTCAGTCTACACTCAAACTTGAAAAAAAACCCCAAAACACAAACCCAAGCAGTGTTATATATCATCTTTTTGTTGGACTTCCAGAGAAAATTTTATTCTCAAGGAATGCCCCTTGCACTAAAGCTGTCCAAAAGCCAGTCAGCCACACTTACTGGAAGTAAATCTGAAACATCATTTTCTCTTCTGAGTTTTCCTTTTGGTATTTCTTCCATGTTATCATCTTCACTCAAAACACAGTTTTCTGCAGTATCACTCATGTTTTCCTCAGTTTCTGCTTCCACAGCAAGTTTTAACCTGTTTTTTTCAGCTTCATTCATACGAATAATTGTTTCACCAGCATCTATTGCCAATGATTCTGAAAATATCTTCAGGATTGCATTAACTGTGCTTCCCAGGCTGCCTGGTGGAATAGTATCCTTTATATTCCAGATAGTGCCTAAATATGAGGTAACCAAATTATATAAATTATTAAAGTACTCAATTCCCAGCTCTGTAATAGCCATTTTCTAAGGACACAGCCTCCACTACTTAAAATACTCAGTGCTTATATTCACTATATATAAAGTCTTTTCTCTACAGATTTCTATTTTTTTATAACATTTCATATCCTCATCTGTAATAATTGTTATGCCCACATCTTAAGCTAAAGTAAATTTCAGCATGTAAATATTTACAGAATATTTATGTGGTGCCACTCTGTACCTGAGATAACAAATCCACATGCCAAAATCATTTTCTAAGGAGTCTCAAAATTAATTTATTACACTCCAGTATCAAAATCCATCATGATTAAGCATTTGAGGTAACAAGAAGAATTCAAGATAGAGAATCTGAGATAAAAAATACTAACAGCTAGTAAGATCAAAACAACTCCTGTACCACTTATCATTAACTCATTTAACTGTTAAAAGCTAAATGAGCAGTTAAAGTGGGCTATCACACTGAGCAGGGGCTGAATTCAGAAACAAGCATTTAAGCCAGTTGTAAAACTAGTTGCAAATATCTACTTGCAGTTCCAAAAGGCAGATACAACCTCACAGATCATCTGTACAGGCCTTGACAGTCACACGTCCAGACCACAGCAGAGAAGACCAAGCCTCCTGTCCTTCCCAGTCTCCTTTACTTGCCATGCTCCCCATCTCAAAGCAATGAACCCCCTGAGCACTGTACCTGCTATCAGTGTTCTCAGAAGGATGTGCTTCATGGTGCTCTCTGGACTCAACATCACTGTTTCCAGTATTTGTTGTGCAGAAGCATTAAATGAAGAAAGAAGATCTGGATTATCTTCTGTCACTGCCTGCAAGCAGTTTGCTGCAGCAAACAACAAGAGCAAACATAATTAACAAACCCAGTAGTAGCTTTTGCTCTGCTAATGAGAAAGCATTATCTTCCTGAAAGCTGGAGTAATGAAATGCTGACACAGGAAAAAAATTTAATGCAGCAACATGTTGTAATGGTCTGACACTGTTCACAAGCTGTGTTTTGGATTAAAAGACATTCTGTGGCAAACCCATACATAAAACAGGTGAGGATGATACCACATCAGCCATGGAACTGGTTGTATTAATTTCAGCTACTCAAAATTAAATTTATCCATTATATACTGACAGTGGATAACATAAAAAATGCTGGAAGCACACATACCTGTATGACCACTATTAAACTATAATAATAATACTGATAAAGCCAGATTGAAAGTGATTGGAATTGTTTGGGGTTTTTTTAGAAGGACTATCTCCTCTACTCAACAAATGAAAACCTCCATTATCAAAACATGAAAACAAAATGAAAAACACAGCCTCCCTCTAAAGCCCTCTTCCACAAAATTTTTCTTCCCGTGTAAGCACCAACAAGCCATTCTCTTTTGGACAGAAAACAAGCACCACAGATGCCAACTTCTTTATTATGTGCTGTTCAAAAATGAATTTAAAGTCTCACACTCAGTGCAAAGTTAAGCAATGCTAAAGTGGGCCCATTATGTAATGAAAAAAAAAAAAGTATCTTTAAACCCTTATCTTCTCTTTTTACCACTCACCTACTGAAATAGCCAGATCCACATTTGTGGCAAATTTCTTCATGTAATGTAACACAGCCTCCAGACATCCTTCTTTATTGAATATGTATAGGGCAGTATTGTTGCATTCACTAATGTATGGAAAAGATTAGTCAAACATTTTTCCAGGAAAAAAAAAGTACTGTAGCGACATCTTAAGCACTCCGTACTTGGAATTACTCACATTTTTAAAAGATACCTAAGAATTATGCATTAGTCAAAGAGCTATCCTTCATTACTTGAGGTTATGATCAACTCTATACAAGATGCTGAAAGAGAAGCTGCAAAATCCTGGATGCTTTTGAGGAAAGCTGGTTTGTGCCAGCTGCTTCCTCACACATTGTTCAGAGTTTATCTGGGAGCCGAACTCCAGGCTCCTGCTGGAGCTTAGGGCTGTGGGCTGCAAGCCAGCCCAGGGCTTCCTGCAGCCACAGGAGACTTCACCCACAAAGCCACTGCCAGCAGAGCGGGCTGCTGCCTCTCCCATCAGTACTCACCCACTCCACAAAATGACTGCTCTTACCACTCAAAAATGCATTTACTTTCATTAGCTAACAGTGGGATTTGTGTTTCTTCAAGTTCTCACAGCTACTCTCTTTTTTAAATTGATATACTGATACAAGACTAATTCAAATTTAAAAAAGCACAGAAACTAGCTACAGGGGTCTTCAAAAATTTAATTTTGAAAATATTACGTCTCAGCATCAATGCCAGTCCTAATTTTTAGTAGTATCAGTATCAAACTTAGCAGTGAAACAAGCAGTTCACATTCATTACCACAAAGTTCAAAATACACAGATGTGATTTACATCACACTTAATGATCATACTTCCTGTTCTCAAGCACTGACTAAAAAGCAAGAAAAAAAATGAACACACAACATTGCTGAATCAGTTACAAAGGGCCATGTATTCTGTGTAAGATGCTGAACAAGGAGTTTATCTACTCTTCTAGATTCCAATCCCCAAAAAACAAATATCCCAGTTTAGAAATAAGGCCTCAAGCCATTAGCCATATCACACAGACAGGCATAGAGGCAGTTCCACTGAGGCACTGTACAGCACTAAATAAAATCCTGTATGCAAAATGTATAATGTGAGAAAAAATTAAGAGAAACAACACAAAGTTCAAGGAAAACTTTTGGAACACTTTGGAACAATTTGTATCACTTCAATGTTTACAGTAATTAATGCATTAATAGTGTTGCCCTTTCTCTTCCTTCACCTGGTGTTTCCAATGTAAACTACTAACAGAACAATTTACATTATTTTCTCACATAATAAGTAAGTTTTTATCGGTATCTCAGTAACTAAGGGATAGCTACCCCAAACAGGTAATATTAATTTTTGGGATGACCTGCAGAGGAAGGAAGTAGTATAAGAACTCCTCATATTCCTAGAGCACTGATCCACTGACTGGAATTTCATTTTCTCCGTTTGTTGTATCATGATATGGATCTGCAGGAAATACATGCAAGAAGCCACAACCCAAACAACAGACTGTGACAGAAAGTGTTCAGAAAACAGGATCAGAACTCAGGATGAAGAACCAGTAGAAAAAGAATTTGTTACTCTCCTAAAGCTAATTGCTAACTCAGCGCACTTTTAGAATCCTTCACTTAAAAAAAGTAATCTATACTAGAAGATAAACTTTGATTTCAGATAAGATGACAGCCTGTCATTATTAAAGCAAGGTACATGTAGGAGCAACACAACTAGAATCAGCAAATGAATGCATCTTCCCATGCCAGGACAATAATTTCTTTTCTGCCTCAATTACCACACTCCTTTTCAGGAACAATTTAACTTAGCTAAAATGCAAGCGTTTACACAGTACTTACCATATATTCCACAGCAAATTAATAGCCTCATTGGCTATGTCTTCAATATAATTTTTGCTCATCCCTCTGCATTTCTTTGGAGAGAGCTGGTTAGCATCCAGTCCAGTGCTACACTACAACCAAACCAAAGAACCAGGGTTGGGAAACAATCAAGCCACAAAGAGAAGCAAAACTTAATATCAGCACTGAGTGGCGAGATCCTCTCATGCATTGTTTATTACAAGAACACCTCTCTAGTTTCCTTTCTTTATGAAAACTTGAACCATTGATAACTTTTCTCTTGCAGAAAGACTCTTACAGTACTTGCTTTGCAGTTAGTCTTTAGAAGCACTTTCTAATTAAAAAAATACTTGGGAATTTTAGAACCTGAAGTACTGTTTCTGGCTAATAGTCTGTATGCAGTTGTCAACAGTTGTTTCTAACCGCAAAGTGCTCTACAGTAATGCTATTACTCATATTCTAAAATGGGGAAGAAACATACAGAAAATTATCATATTGCTCAAGATTGTTCATACAAAGACAGCAAGTAAGAGAAATCAATGCAATATCCAAACTGCAGTGCAACACCTGGACCCAACAAAGAATACGAATTCAGTACAGGTTAATCTACAGTAACTACCCAGCTACATCCAAATATCCATTAAGACAAAATTTCTCACCAAAAAAAACTAACTAGAATAATGCTGCAACGTAAATGAAGGAGATTGATTCTCACTGACAGAATAAACTTGTCTTAACTGACATTACAGACCCAAAATCTCCAGATCTTTCACTCAAAAATCATCCTAGGCAGCAAACTTCACCATGGACACAGGCTGGCTGGCCAGGAGCCAGAATGTAGTGGTTAGAAATGTCTGGAATAACTTTCATGCCACTAAACCTATCAAAATATTCCTTTAAAATATCTTTCAAGTACCTTATTGTAAGGCTACAAAAAGCCTGTTATCTTATTGTAACAGCTACAAAAATAGAACTGTTTTTGTACATAGGACAATTCAATGCCTAGATCAGATTTAAAATCAAAATAAAAACAAGCACACCTCTTTCAGAAGTGCAACCAGGGGCGTCATAATGTCGTTTGTCACCATGTCATCACAGACATCAAATCCTCCACAAGCACTCAGATTTCTGGAGGGAAAAAAAAATGTTTTGGATGAGATACAATACTTTCCAAGAACGCTTCAAAAACCCCACGCCTTTGATAGTCTTCTCAAAAGGTTATGATACTTTTTGTTTTAAACTCAATTTGCTGTAACAGTAGTTTTAGTCTTCTACCTCACTAACACAAGAGAATAACTTTGGAGTTAGAAAAAAATATTATTTCCATTTATTCATTAAGCATGATTAGAAAGCTTATCTGTCTTATCTGTACTAAAATATCACGACACAAAATGCCATCCAAACTGCACTCAAGTTCTCTTTATTTCCTCACAAAGCCATACATTTCTAGCATAAAGCCTGCTCCTGACATTAAAGTCTCACAGAGCAAGAAAAGCCCCTCTCTCACAGACTTCAGCTGATGTGGGCATAGTTCCTCAGCCCAGATTTAAAGCAAGAGAGGCTGGCACTCCAGTTCACAGCTGTCAGCAGCAGAACCCCCCATTTTCCCCCCTGTGCAGTAGCCAGTGCTTACCGGAGAGCACCCGCAGCTGTCTCCCGAACAGCCAAACTGTGATCCATCAGCAAGGGCCCCAGGCAGCGCACCACGTCCCTCTGCACAAAGGCTGGGATGACGTGCTGCTGCTGCAGCAGCTGGGAAATACTGGCACAGGCATACTCCCTCACTTCTGCACTTGGATGCTGCAGCTGCAGAGACACAGACAGGGCACATCAGAGTGAGGGAAAAGGGAGCTGGAGAGTTTTACTGAGTGAAAAGATTGATCCAGGCCAGCACTGTGGCTCCCGTTTTACTGCTCCTGAATGGAAGCAGGAACTTCTAACTTCTATGAAAGCTTACAAATCCTTGCCTGGGTTATGTGTGTTAACTTTATGACTAGATAAATGCTATTCTGGATATTTGACAAGCTAGCCATAGTCCAGACACAGATTTGACACTAGCTGGCACTGGTGAGACCTCAACTGCCATGTATTAAAAAAAGGACTAAAGTGGGGGAGAAAATATCATCAATGAAGTATAACAGACACGCCACCATAAACAGAAGCTGAAGAAACATAAAAAACACACAAAAAAAATATAGCCTTGAAACTAAAAGCATCTGCATAACAGCAAGAAACAAGTGCTTCCTACATAGCCCAAGACAATGTTGACACGTGCTGTATCAGAGTTTTAGATGAGATACAAGAATTGCAAATTGCAAAAATAACAACTAGTAGAAGTGCATATGCTGGAAGGCCATGGAGTTTGTTGAAAACCTAGCAGATAAACATCTGCTGAAGAGAAGAACAGAAGAGTGGTAACATTAGATCCTGCCTCCATTGAAAAAGGTGTCTCAGCTCATCCTCACCGGTGCCTTCATTTACTCTCTCTTCCCCTCTTTCCTAAACAGGTTAGTCCAGAAGAATAATCAATCAGTGATCTGTTCAATGAACTAGGTTGTGTGAAGTGAGCAAAGGGGATTTAATTACTTAAAGGAAAATGGATTTTCACTTCTGATTCTAAAGTCACACCTGCAGAAGGAGATTTACATCAGTTTTCATCTGCAATACTTAAGCCAGGAGCACGGAGTATGGCCTACAAGTGGCCAAACCCGGTCTTTTTCAGCATTTTTCTATCCCTTATTCCTTACATGAAGCTCTTGGACACCTGGCTCTGGCCACCTGTAGAAGTCTCCGGCCGGGGGGACGGAACGCAAGCCCCGCAAGAACTCCCTGGCAGCCCGGGCAGGGACGAGAGCCCCGGCGCCCCCCCGCCCCGCCGCAGCGCGCACGGGAGCGCGGGCGGTGCCGGTGCCGCCCCGCCGGGACGCGCGGCCGTGACGCCGCGGGAGCGACGCGGCGGGAAGGGAGGGAGGGGACAGGGAAGGGAGAGGAGCGAAGAGGCGGCCCCGCGCGGCCGCTCGGCTCCATCCCGCCGGGGGCGGGACCGCGCCCGGGCCCTCGCCCGGCACCGCCGCGGGGGAGACCGAGACCTCGNCCCCGCTCCGCACACCCCGCCCTGCCGCTGCCCTGGCGCGGCCGCACCGCGCGCACGGCCGGACAGCCACACTCCCGACCTCCGCCGCCCCAACCCCGCACCCCAGCATCCCGCGCCGAGTGAGGACACCGCGCCTACTGCGCTCAAACAAGAAAATTATCAATAGAAACAATTTCCTCTAAGGGCACTTACAGAGGCGGGATTGACCTGGAGGATGGAAACCTGGAAGGGGTTTCCTCTCTGGTGTCAGTATCTTAGATTATAAGACCCACATCAAATACAGGAAATGTTGGTCCGGTATGAAAGAAACAGAGTGCAGCTATAAATTTTCTGAAGTTCTTCTGTGTTCAATGGAGATCTGTATTTGCACAGTACAAAAGAAGATAACACCTGTTTATACAAAGATTTTATTTTATACAGATTTACCTACAAAATATACAGCAGTTAAAAATAATGGATGGGCAGAAGACTTACTGGAAATAAAATCCAGAAGACAATTCTTAAAGTTTCAACTGACAAAGTTACATCAATAGGCTGCCTTTAAAAGCCAGTCTACCCTGTAGTAGGGGTTACTGAAGTTGCAAGAGCTTTGCAGTTAGAGTCAATTTAAAGAGTTCAAAACATTTAAAAAGGCACCTTGAACAACTTACAACTCTTAAAACTTGACAGTTTTAGCTATTCAAAAGTTACACTTTATGCGTGTATCATCCACACCTTGTTGTTAACACTCTGAATAACAAATCTTGTTATTTTATTGTGGCACTCTTTAGATTTTCTTCACCAAATCTGAAGTTATACATTTGCAATACCAGCTTCATATTCTGACTATCAGAGCATAAAAATCCACTTAGAATAGTGAGGTGGATTTAGATACAGTACAACCTTACAATTGGGAAGATACAAGCATATTTAAGACAATTTAAAAAAAATTAAAATCTTAAAATAAGTGTTTTGAACCAGATCAAACAAGGAGCTACATATGACCACAAGGAAAGTGGCTGGTGCACTATATACACAACTTGACAAATGTAATCCTTGATATATTTGCGAAGTTCTTAAATAGTAAGACCAGTTTTCTCCGGCACAAACAGTCAGTCTTCCTGCGAGCCTTTAAACCAGTTCCAAAAGAGTGACCAGGAGACAAGGACGGCTGCAATGAGGAAGTGTGCTAATAAAACATCAGGAGAATGGCAAACGTTCCTTTCAATACTCTTCATGAGAGCAAGAAAATCCATACACCAGATATTACTTTTTTTCCTGAACATTGGCATCGATCTGCTATTTAAAATAGCTTAGAAAGACACGTAACACAAATGAGGTTTCATTTTCAAGTTCAACTTCATTGCCAATTAACATACTTCACCTGTATGTTCTGTTCTAGCTGAAGTAAAAAAGTGACACTAATACTGAAAAAGAGGTAATCAGAAGTAGCAAAAGCACTGATAATGTGATAACAAAGAATTTGGATAAATATTCAAGAAAGTAATATTGCACACTTTCACTGTCAACTGTGTTAAGACTTTTACTCCCAGGCAGTGACAACCAGTCCCATTTGATTTTTGCTGTCATACTACCTTAAAAAAGGTCATTTTTGGTTTCCATGGCAGTGGAAAAAAACGAAGAAAGACAGCCCTTATTGAACATGAGGCCTAGGTTTCAAAATTAATTTTCCAGTCTGCAAGACAGAAAACAAAACAAATAAAGTTTAAACCCTGAAAGTTGAAACCAACAATTACACTTCAAGTTCAATGTTACAGGGAGAGTTTAAAACAACACAGAAAAAGATACTAACTATTCCACATTCCAGTTTTACAGACAGACCAAATTTGCTGAGGTATACACAAGTGCTGTTCAGAAAAACAGACCATGTGTCTTTTTTAATTATTTCCTTTTTTCCTTTTAACAAAGAAGGTTTAGGCAATGAAGGACTAACACTTACATCATCGCAGGACATATTATATTCTGCCAAAACAGTTCGGCATCGGGCTGCTATACTGCGTGGATTGTGTCAAGGAAAGCAACTAACACTTGTACACACAGTAAACAAAAACTAAAAAAGCAGTATTAACATAGGCTTCAACAACGCCAGTAACTACACTTTTAACATGACAAACGTTATCAAAGGATACATTGATGGTGCCACCACTCTTTTATGTATTCCAGCAAAGAACAAGCCTATTAGGGTAATACAGCTAATTGTGAAAAATGGGTGATTCCAAAGTGACGTGAAAAATGATACCTAGGAAAGAAATCAGGTTAGTCCAACTGCATACCTTCTAAAACACACAGAAAGTCGTTCCCTAGATTGCTTAACTAAAAATAAAATATTGCTCCTGGCCATTTCCAAGTACTTGTGAACAATTCTTTAGATAAGCATTCACAGTACAGTATTTTGGCAGGCATGGTCCCAGGACACATTCCACAACAATTCCAGACAGCTTGATAGCTTGACTAAAAATCGCCTCCCAGTTTCATGTGAGAATGTGTTTAGCCTTTCAGTTTTCAACATACCACCGTGCTGCCGCACCAAGCTATGGATCACAGCACATTTGGCATTAGCCTGACCTTACCTTTTGTGTCTCTGGGTCTATTAACCAGTTCCAAGCCCCAGTTGCTGTGCAGACTGACACCACTATCAAAATCACTGATGAAGAAAAGAATGAGAGTCATAAACAGTATAACGCACTCATATTTAAATGCATTTATTTTTCAACAGCAACTCTTAAACATTTATTTCTTTTCTCACCTCTGAGGGAGGAAAAGCTCCTAAATGGAAAGCAGAAAGGAAAATATGCAAAGAAACTTCTAATACACGAAACCCTAAGGATGCTGTACAAACTTCCTGGACAGAACAAGTACATCTGAAAATCTAAATTCTGTCAAGTAAAAACATCCTGTTCCTTTGAAGGAACCAAAGTTATCTTTTTGAACGGAAGTTGAAAAAGATCTATCAAAAGCAAAGAGCTTCTTCTCTACATCATATAAATACTTTCAGGATAACAGGAGAAAAGTTAACATTGGTTACACACCCCATTATAATTAAAATAAAGTCCCTCTTTTATGTGAATTACAAAACAAGCAATTTGGGAAAAAATGAGCCACTGTATACAATACCAGTTATGCAAATCTCATTTAAATATGCTTAAAAGTTTCCAGTATTTTTTTTTAAATTATAACTGACAGAAAATAGTGATTTTGGAAGCCAAATGTATTCCTAAAGTAGGTGTGTGCAAACTCAGCAGAACTACACATAAATATCTGATTGCTCTGAAACAAGGAGGTTTGAGGTGGTGCTAGAGGTGTTTGGTTTTGCTTTCTAAGTAGTCATTCCTTCAGTTCCTTCATTCAAAACTGACCTCTCAGGAGAAAAAATACTATTTTATGTGTTCTAAAAAAGGTCTGTATTCTTTGAGTAGAAAAACTTCAGCAGAGTCTTAAAAACAAAACAAAACAAAGTTGCATGTTTCCACCACAGACCACTGATCTCAAAGCTGGCAGCATATCTGTGGAATTTTTTGCCTTCCCCTCTCCTCCAAACCTTCCTGTCATAACAAAGCTGCCTTTATGGCACACTGCTCTAAATTTTGCAGCTTCAATTTTATAGGGACTATCTCACCTGATCATATTTAGTTTAAGTAACTACAGTAACAGTCTGGGAAGGCTGAGTCTTGAAGAAAAAAAACCCAGTAACATAAAAAACAAATTAAAAAAAAACCCCACAACTTATTGTTTCAGATGCTTCCAGAATAACTCAGCCTTGAGCCAATTCAATCTTAACCTCGTTTTTCTAAATCTGGCTAAAATATTAGTTTATTATCCTGTATGAACTTGTTGCAGAGTGTTTGAATGTATGCCACAAATTTTAAAGCAAGTCTAAATACAGATTTTTCTTTGGGGAAACTTAAATAAAGAATACACACTGGTAAATCTAACAAGCTTGAAAGACAGACTCCTATTTATTCCTTGGAACATCAAACTTACTTCTCCAACGTCCTGTAGCTGGTTGCAAGCATGCAATGTATTCAGTAAGTCTTCTTTCAAAAGCTTTGAGATCTGGAAGATGTATATCAAGCATAATTAGATCTCCATCTATTTAGTCATATTTTAAAGTAGAAGATAAAAAGAATTCACTTTCTCCCCAGTGCACACCCAGCTCTTAAACAGAAAACCAATGCAATGATCCTTTATATACAGTAGAAGTCCAGTCATTGTAGTTTTACTCAGCTTCAGGTAAAAAGTACAGAAGAGGAGTTATCTAAAAGCAAAAGATTTTTTTTCACTTACAAAAAGAGAAATCAATACAGTTGAGAAATCACACTATTTGAGACATTTCTGGAAACAGTGACTTAGACTTATAGTAACTTAAATTGCCTCTCAAAACAAAACAAAAGTATCACATTTTGAAGTACTAAGTACACCAGGAAACCATTACATTTTACTATCAATAGAATGGCAATTTTAAAAAAAAGTTGGCCATTTGCCACTGTTCAAGGGATTATTTGTAGCAGTGTGGCTTTGATGACTTTGTTTTGCAGAAACTGAGTGTCATGATATATACACATACATATATGCAAAAAATTGCACAGCAAACACTACTCCAATGATCTTATCCTAATCGTTATTTTTTAAAAATAGATTTTTTTTCTTACTGCCATCATTGTCCCACGGTCTTTCCACTGAAATTGCTGTTAAATCCATTTCAAGTTGATACTCCTAACTGTCTCCAAGGAGCTATTTCACTTTAAGTCCAGGTCAGATTTACACTTCTGTTCAACAAGGTCAATATTTGATAACATTCCAGTTAAAGCTAGAATTTTACCTTAAGTAAAGTTTTAATTAGGATCAACTTAAATTTCAGCTAAAGTCTCTGTCAGCATCAATGTGGAACTTCAACTTCCAACTATTGCTATACTAGTTATCTCAAAAAAGAAATTAAAGCATAAGCTTAGAAGAAATAAATCTATTATGATCACTATGAAAGCAGTTTTCTACACTGTGAATTTATTCCTAAGTGGTTTGCAGGTGAATTTATGGGGGAAGATTTCAGTATCTTGACTTCAGCCACAGAACAGCTAACTAGTTTTAATTACTGCCAAGAATACGGAAGTTAATGGCCTGTCCTCCACATCCCTTCTGGGGAAGTTAAACCACTGCCGGCAATTACAGCTAATTAACTGTTCCCTGACTAGCACAAACCCCTCCAACTGGTCACTGAAGTGAGAGGGGGAACAGAAGGAACCACACGAAAACCTGCTATTTGAGAAACAGCACCCCGAAGGCATAAAAACAGGCTATTGACAACAAAGCTCTCAAGGAAACACTCATATAATGCAGACATCACTGAAATAAAATATGAAAAAAACTTTTTCAGAAAAAAGAAAACAGAAGTTTTAACTTCAACCATGCACGTTCTAAGAACCTTCTCTGAGTTGATCCCTCTGGCAGCTGTGACTAGCAGGGCACACTTCTGGGAGCCCTCAGATTGCACAAGCATAGCAACAAAGCCCTGACAACGCCGGACTACCGGTTTCTGTCGACATCGCCTACTTCTAGTGCCAGCTACAAAACACCTGCTAATTCCGAAACACTGGTCCATTTTAAAAATCTCTACCAGTCTTTGGACACTAAAAACTCCTTTCAGGGTTTTGACATTCTACAAGCTGTAACTCCAAAGAACTTGTAACCCAAACTATCAAGTGTCCTCAGACAAGAAGGGGCTATTTGAGGTCGCGTTCTTCAAATGAAGAACCTGGCTCTGTGTAACGCCTAGTGGGGCTCAAGAGCTGTAAGAAACGCCTCTCAAAAAGCCGTGAGCGGGCAAGGAGCTCCCACAGCACAAGCGGATTTTCAGCAGCTACAGCCGAGCAGGGCACCCGAGCAGGGGAACGGCGGGCACTCCCTCCTGGCAGGGCAGGCAGCACCCTCAGCACAGGCCCTCCCGCGGGCGCTGCTCCCCGGGCAGCACAGCCCGCCCCGAGCGCGGGACGCCGAGGAGGCCCCGGAACCCCGCCCTAGCTCGCCTGTCTGGGCCGAGGAGGAGCGCCGGGAGCGCGGTGCAGAGGGAGCCGAGGCCTCCCGCGGCCGCTTCGTCCCGCTCCGGAGGGACGGGGCAGCGCGCTCGGGCAGCCCGGGCGCAGAGGCGGCAGCTCCCGGCGCGCCGAAGAAGCAGCTCCGGGCTCGCTCCGAGCGGCCGCACTCACCCTCAGCCTGGTCCAGGGAGTTCATGGCGGGCGGGCGGGCGGAGCGGCGCGCACCGGGCGGAGCACCGAGCACGGGCCGTTCCCCGCGGCCCCGCGCACCGCCCCGCCGGCCCGGCCCCGCAACAACGCCCCGCGCTACTCGCCCGCCGCGCCGCCCGCAGCAAGCGCGCCTCGCATTGGCTACCGGCAGGGAAGGGGCGCGGCTCGGCCGGCTCAGGGGTGTAGTCCAACGGCTGTGTTGAACTTTATTTATTAAACACCAGCAGCGCGGTTTTTTCTTTTTTTGCGCCTCCTGACATTCTCATATGACTTGAGGCGGCTGTTCAATATACGTATCTCGGCAGAAAATAAAAGCTAGAAAAGAAGATACAATGCTCTTTTTCAAGACAGCCCAGGGTCAACCTCTACACTTGTTCATNAGGGCACACTTCTGGGAGCCCTCAGATTGCACAAGCATAGCAACAAAGCCCTGACAACGCCGGACTACCGGTTTCTGTCGACATCGCCTACTTCTAGTGCCAGCTACAAAACACCTGCTAATTCCGAAACACTGGTCCATTTTAAAAATCTCTACCAGTCTTTGGACACTAAAAACTCCTTTCAGGGTTTTGACATTCTACAAGCTGTAACTCCAAAGAACTTGTAACCCAAACTATCAAGTGTCCTCAGACAAGAAGGGGCTATTTGAGGTCGCGTTCTTCAAATGAAGAACCTGGCTCTGTGTAACGCCTAGTGGGGCTCAAGAGCTGTAAGAAACGCCTCTCAAAAAGCCGTGAGCGGGCAAGGAGCTCCCACAGCACAAGCGGATTTTCAGCAGCTACAGCCGAGCAGGGCACCCGAGCAGGGGAACGGCGGGCACTCCCTCCTGGCAGGGCAGGCAGCACCCTCAGCACAGGCCCTCCCGCGGGCGCTGCTCCCCGGGCAGCACAGCCCGCCCCGAGCGCGGGACGCCGAGGAGGCCCCGGAACCCCGCCCTAGCTCGCCTGTCTGGGCCGAGGAGGAGCGCCGGGAGCGCGGTGCAGAGGGAGCCGAGGCCTCCCGCGGCCGCTTCGTCCCGCTCCGCAGGGACGGGGCAGCGCGCTCGGGCAGCCCGGGCGCAGAGGCGGCAGCTCCCGGCGCGCCGAAGAAGCAGCTCCGGGCTCGCTCCGAGCGGCCGCACTCACCCTCAGCCTGGTCCAGGGAGTTCATGGCGGGCGGGCGGGCGGAGCGGCGCGCACCGGGCGGAGCACCGAGCACGGGCCGTTCCCCGCGGCCCCGCGCACCGCCCCGCCGGCCCGGCCCCGCAACAACGCCCCGCGCTACTCGCCCGCCGCGCCGCCCGCAGCAAGCGCGCCTCGCATTGGCTACCGGCAGGGAAGGGGCGCGGCTCGGCCGGCTCAGGGGTGTAGTCCAACGGCTGTGTTGAACTTTATTTATTAAACACCAGCAGCGCGGTTTTTTCTTTTTTTGCGCCTCCTGACATTCTCATATGACTTGAGGCGGCTGTTCAATATACGTATCTCGGCAGAAAATAAAAGCTAGAAAAGAAGATACAATGCTCTTTTTCAAGACAGCCCAGGGTCAACCTCTACACTTGTTCATTCGAGGGCTTTTCTACACCCCTCCCACTCGCAGTCACCAGCCAGCACTCCGGCACGGCCGGGCTGCTCGCCCAGGCGCCTGCGAGAGCCGCTGCAGTGCACAGATTTAAAGGCTGCTTTTGAAAACAGGTCCAGCAAGACTGACCTGGCATCTCCTCAGCAGGGCCAGGCAAAGCTCTTGCAAGCTACAGGCATGAGCAGTAGGCTGAATATCCTACACAGGCAATTCAATTCATCAGGGCTTCTGTGCAGGAGGATGGCGCTGGGGCATGAAGACCTTCTGTGTCTGGTTTTGGGGTCTGTATCTCTGTTAGAAGGGGTGTGAGGTGCTTCCACACAGCACCCCTTACCCCCCATCCCTTGGGCTTACTGCTGCAGGAGCGCTGTGGCCCCAGAGGGATGGCCTTTGTCACAGGGACAGCGGCAGTGGTGCTGTCCGTGCTGTGCTGCCAGCCCGGGCCCGGCTGTGCTCCAGCTGTAGCAATCGCATTCTGGATGGCAACAGCCGAAATAATGGTCAGCCAAAAGTAGCGCTGAATGGTTGGGTTTCTTTGCCGGTTGTAAGCGTCCCGTGGGACATACAGGAATCAGCCATCATGATCCCACAGCCCTGCCTGCTGCTAGCCCAGCTGGGCTACAGAGGTAACTGAACTGGTCTGTTTGCTAAATGAAAGCTTTCTGAGTTACCGAGTGACTCGATTAGTGAGCTCTCCAGGGACCCGGGCTCTCTGCACTGCCATCTGTTTTCAGCTAACTGGTACTGGAGCCTGGGTTGTATTTTGTAGTCCAGTAAGAATTTTGTGTTGCTTAAAGCAGAGGTGCTGCAGTGCTTTCAGGGTTGGGATGTAGTCTAACTTCTCTCCTTCTGTTTCTTAAAAGGAATGTAGAAAATAATGAAAATATGGTTTGTAGTAATTTTGCTCTCATTGGTTTAAGCATAATTGCAAAAAAATTGTGTGTTCTAGAAATTCATACATTGCTTTGGTGATGGTTCACTGAATGTAAATGATGGCCTATTATTTTCTTAAGAGTGTTTGAGTCCAGCTTATTACAGTTTTGCCTAGTTAGTTTATACCAGTTTTGCCAGTGTAAAAACCAGAAGGAACACTGGTGGTGGTTGGAATTATGTTGTCCATGTGGAAAGGCATGGCACCTCAGTGGTGTTTTTTCTGGCTGTTTACAAAGACTATAGCAGATATTAGCACTGGAGTTTCACTGAATCAAAGACTGGAGTATGGGAAGTAGATGTTTTGTCCTTTCTATAAATGTACTCTTGCAGTTTATAGAATCTTAAATTGCTCAGACCCCAGGAAACTGGATGCTGCTCTGAAAAAGAGAGTTCTCTGCATAGCCCTTGAAGATTTCCAGCATCCTGAAAGGATCAGAAAGTTGTTATGTGCATTAAGCTATTTATATTTATGTGAGCTTGCTGATGCGCAGATCTGGTCTTTTATGTTGCTCCAGCTATTAGGTTTATATCTGAACAGATACAGATATCATAACGCTGGTTTTTATTCAAACTTCAATGATTTGTGACACTTAGAGTGTGAACCTACATCAGGGAAAAAATTCCAAGATCATAATAATTAATAATCATAATTTACTTAAGTATCTCCCTGGAGCTACTTAAGTAAATTATAATTCCTTTACTGTTTCTAATGTAAAACTTCTTGGACTGTTAAAAAATGTTTTGGGTTTTTTTCCCCCAAATTGCCTTTACTGTCTAGTGTACAACTCTGTTGACTAGCCAAGATAAATGAGGCAAGGCAATGTAACTGTCATCGCACTACAGCTATGACTTAAATAAACTGTTTCTTAGGGTTAGTGCATCTGTTAATAACCCTTGATATCTTTTTCTGCCAACACCTGTGAAGCCTGAAAATTAACAGCCTAAGCAAAAGGGCTTGGTGTACACTTGGATTGCTTCACAAGGTAGAGGTGGTTGGAAGAACCATGCTTTGTCAGTTTCGAGTGCTGTCTCAAGTATCTCTTCTCAAGGTGCAAGGAATGCATCTTTCTGAGTTTAGCATGTTTGGTATCTATTTCTGGTTCTCACAGCTGTACTTGGAGCATAATGTGAGAGCAGCTGTTGGAAGCATCTGCTATCAGAGATAATTAGGATGGGTCACTTGTTTCTTAGTTTGATAGCTTTTCCAGCCGTCTGCATTTTTTAGTCTACATATCCTTTCTCATACTCATTTTCCTCTGAACAGTCTTCTTGAGGCAACATATTACTTCAGAGATACTGTGGTAATGTTTAAGACTGTTACATATTCAGTCTTTTTGCATTTACTAATCCTGTATTTTTATAAATCTGTTTACTGTAGTGAGTTTGAAGAGTATAATCCTAACTTGCATTTAGAGATACAATGATAGTGTTTATATGCTTTTTATTCCTTTTTTGAGTAGATTTTGGAAGCTTAAAACTTAAATCTTATCAAGAGACTGTCCTTTTTTTTTCTTCGTTCTGTCTCATTTTCTCTGTGGAGTCTTTTACTTATCTACAATACTGCTGGGATTTTTCTGTAAGAGGATCCATACTCGGGACTTCTTGGTTTAGACAACAAAAAAAAAATCTGATCAGAAAACTCCATAACTTCTTCTTTTTTTTTTTTTCGTGGTAGCAGGCCTATAGAAAATATTTTAAAGTTTATCCTGGAAGATGAGCTTCATCAAATAGATGAATATTCTGTAGAAAAGAGAATGCCTTTTGTTAGACATCAAAATGAAGTCCAGAGGATCATCTCTACACAGTGTAAATATAGTGTAGAAATGGATTTTGTGTGTGTGGCTTGATGTAATAGAAGATTCATTTTCACTTCGTAGAAGTGTAGTATGAATCTTGTTCTGCCACATTGAACATGATAAGTTATGTCTTGAGATGCTATAAATGGTTTGAATTTTGGTAGATTGTAAAGCTAATTTGTGTTCCTCTGCTCTTTTTCTGCAACTGGAATGAGATTTTTTATAATTTTAGGTACTTACAGCAGGTGTGGTAAAACTTCACCATCATATTCCATATAACACTTCAGAAGACAGGCTTCTTTTATTCAGGATAACTTAATCTCTTATTTAGCTTATTTTTCTTCTTTACACATCTGTCACATGAGAGGCACATCAGTTTCTGAGCAAGAAATTGAATCACTGCCAGCAACCCAATAAGAATCTGCATTTCATCAGGCCATGATAGTTCTTATGAAAGGTGACTGAACTTGTAGTGCTGAACTGGCTCTGCATTTACTTACTGTGCTGAATTGGCTTTTACTCAGAAATCAGGCCCAGCCACCCCCAGCCCCTCTGATAATAGAGGACCAGCTGGAATGAAAGGAAATTTATTTTCTGCCAAATTTACTTACACTTAGCAC
This sequence comes from Irena cyanogastra, assembly GCA_013397155.1. NCBI lineage: Eukaryota > Metazoa > Chordata > Aves > Passeriformes > Irenidae > Irena > Irena cyanogastra. The sequence continues at coordinate 389,828 of VWZV01016189.1, read as the reverse complement.
AAGAAACTCCCTCATCAACTTCTTGTTCACTTTTTTGTCCCTTTTTAAAAATAGGACGTGGATTCTTGCTCAGTCTTGAACCAAATGTATTCAGCTTTTCCTTTTTCTAGTCCTTCCCATTTAATTCCCCAGTAGAGTCTTCTCAGCCTCCTAATCCCCATGTTCTCCTACACATTGTATTTGGTTTTCTAAAAGCTGTCAGGGAACAGATGTATTCATCTGATTTTGCCTTGTTTTCAAGGCTGCTTTAGTCCTTCAAATGTTACTCCCGGTACGATAATAGAGTGACAACATTGTCTTCTTTTACTGACTTTCAGGTTGAAACTTAAGTGTTTAGAACAAGGACATTTTTCTTTGAAATCTTAGATTTATGCCAAAGACATTAGACCACAACAATACAGACTCATAGGAAAACCAAACTGTTTGTTACTGGCAATTCAGAGAAGCCAAGACTAGAAGCTGTTTCATTTCTTTTGGAGGTAGTGGTGTGGAATCTGTGCTGTGGGCAGGCAGACCCTGAAATGTGATGGAGCCACTGTTCCTGTGTGCCTGGTCATTCCCCTTGGGTATGTCCCCATCTCCCTCCCTGGCTGGCAGCTGCCACCTCTGAGTGGGGTAGCACTGAGGTGCTCTCACCAGCTGTGATGGGTGCAGGGCACAGTGGGACAGGTTGTGGTGCTGAACAGCTGCATTCCTGTGGCAGCTTCTGAGAGCTGGCGTCTAAGCTCTTGTTTGAACTGCTCTGCTCACAGCCTGCTTTGTGCCAGACACAGGAGTAGGAGGTTTGTTGGCTTTTGAAATGATGAGCCATGTACACTGCTGGCTTGCCAGGATATGCTGTATTTCTTGCTGTATTTCTTGTTTCCAGCCATCATTTTGGGCATTTGTTTGTTCAGCCTGAGATCCTATTCACAGCAGCTGCTGTGAGGGTTGTTTGCATTCAGTTGTCTGCTTGTCCTGTGGGGTTGAAGTTGATACTACTTTTGCATAACAAGGATTCCTTCCAGCCTAATAAGCCCTTCTTATGAAAAGCAAACAAAATAACCACAAGCACACAAATCTGGTTATAGCTTTTTTCTCCACCCTATACCTGCTTCCAGAAGGGCATATCCTGAAATAACATGGCAATCCCTCTGTTAAGTAATATTTGCATGTTTTTTTCTCTGTAATATTGCAGCTATACCAGAGAAGTGGGAGATGATTTCTCTTGAGGTTTTTGGTTAATCGTCTTCTGAGGAAAAACACTGTTTCTAGATAAATACAGAATTTAAATGGATTATTTATATTTAATTATTTGTACTCAAGTTATCAGTACATTTAAGAAACAAAATCCATTGTTAATGGCCTTATAACTGGCCATCCTGAACCCGCTTTCCTGTTGCTTCAATAAACTGTACTATTTATGAACCTGTAATCATAGAAGTTCTTATTGAATTCGACCTATAGTGCTGAATTGATTTTAATCAGAAATCAGGCCTGGTCACACCCAGTCCCTCTGATCTCTGAGGACCAGCTGGAATGCAAAGGAGGTGATTTTTCTGCTAAATTTCTATTCCCTTAATGCAGAAGTCACTTCTAGCTGCTGATGCTTAATGAAGGCACTTGCTGCTGTACACTTTTCAAGACCTCTTTACTTAAGGGAAAAATGGATGCAGCAAAAGCTTTAGAAGCATCTTGTGTAAGCAGAAAGTTTGGATTAAAATGTCCCACTGTGGCTGCAAATTTTTGCTGTGACTGTTGTGATGTCTGTGTTCTTCAGGTTTTATTTAAGCACTGTCAGAAGGAGCTGACTGAGCTGCTCTAAGTGTGTTGTAAGGCATTCAGTAATTTAGGCAAACCCAAAGAAGGCAGTCTGACCTTTTCACATTTCCCTAGAGTTTGTTAATGAAGAGTGGTGAAGGAAAAATAGTACATCACTTCTGGTTGATATGGCACTCTTTACAAAACAAATGTTGTGTGAAAATCTATTAAATATGCTTATTTTATCTGTTTAACACTTTGGATTAATCTAACTTTTAAAAGTCTTTCCTGGTAATGTATACCTAAACTCATATTCTTACCTTTTGTAGTAGAAATCTTTACAAAATGCACTGTACCTTTAAATCAAGGTGAGAGAAACTTAAGCAAATAATCATATTTATTAGTATCTAATAATAATAGTAGCTTAGCCAAATAGTGATGTAGATTCATTATGCAATTATATCCTGAATAGAACTGTATAAATAGTTCTAGTCTTAAAGATTAATGTTCAGCATCAACCCTCAGAACATATTTATTGCTAGTCTTAATTTTTGTGCTATCTTCAGTATTTTTGCAAAAAACCAGGCTACTAACAAAATTACAGTAATGTCCATGTAATAGTTCATAATAGACAATATTCTTTTCAGCTGAATATTTCTCAGTATGCTAGGATGATGAGATAAAGCACAGCAATGGGAAGCAGTGACACGGGCTTTTAGTTTTATATAAACAACTTCTCTTTTCTTCAGGGGATTATTCTGGAATTATAGGCAATCACTTACAAAAACCTGAACATGGGGTGAAAATAACATCCCTCACATAGGTCACATCTCACACCTGCACTCCATGAAGTTAAATGACTGTTTTGTATTCTTGAACAGCTGAACATAGCATTTTCCTCTTGCCCTGTAGTCAGACTTCATTATTCTATCTAGAGAAAGTTTAGGTTGTTTGAGAGATGTTGCTTAAAATATTCTCCATTCAGAACTGCAGTTTAAATTTCTTTCACCCTGTTTAAATTTTAAACACAGATACATTGCACTTCTGGGTGACAGAATTTGACCTAGTTAAAATGAGACAGCTTTTAAATAGTTAGCTGAATTAATTTCTAATAATGCATAATACATGTAGTGATTAAATTTCTGTCCTGGATTGCTGCTTATGTGGCATAAAATGCATGTAACAAACTCACATATAATAATTAAATAATAGGAAGTTATATAGCAATTGCCTTAATATAATTTCAGTTTCTTGTATTGATTCTATGTAAATAATTGAAATGCTTTTTAAGATTTATCTCTATTTGTTTCAGAACTTTTTATTATAAATTTAGAAATTTCACATATTTTATGTATCAGGAACACAGCAACAAAAATGCAGTTCTCCTGGAGCAAAAGTAACCTTGTTCTTCAATTAAAAATATTCTGAAATTAAGAAAAAATCTGTATAAATCCTATTATTTTGGGTGTAGATGTTTGTGGAAGTCTTTGTGTAGATTTGGGAATCTTTATCTTGTTTGTGATCTAAAGTTAAAACTGACCAATAATGATTTGAGAGGGGGAAGGAGAACTTACAGCTTTTCATTTAAATTTCAAATTGAGTTAATATACTGGTTCTGAATCAAAACTAACCTCTGCAGCTACAGGAGGCCTATGTCAATACTGAACTTTAAACATCTTACTCTGTTATATTGCACAGACTTAACAGCTGTATTTTTCTGTCTGTCCGGAGAAGTGCAAAGTCACTGAAAACACCAGTTTGATAAAGCCATCCCTCTCTTCTCTGTGGTACATCATAATGTGCCTATGCTCATAGTTAAAGCTCTTGGGAACAGATTTGCTGAGTGTACCAGGCTTTCACACAAGACAGCTGATCTGGGAGGTGACTGCCTAGCATGGGAGCTGTGAGATGTGCAGTGTGCCTCTGGACACGAGACTTATTTCTGTTACAAGCAGGAAAATACTTGGATTGGTTGGAGTTGAACCCAGTAAGTGACCTTGCAACTACCAGATAATTGAAGGTATTAATTTTTTTCCCGCTGAAATACAACTTCAAACATTTTTTAAATCTGATTTAAGCTTGCTTATACGTAAGAAATAGTCTGTAAATAAATGACAGGCACTAGAGATCAAAAGTTGTGTACAAAATGCTGGTGTGTCTATTAATGGGCACGTGCATCCTGCAGTATGTGCAGATACTCTTCACAAAATTAGACATGTTCTAAGGACAGATACACATATCCCTAATGGGGAATTGCTCTCTCACAGGTTACAGTTGCTAAGTGTTTGATCACCTGCTAATGCTTTTGAGGATTTAAGTTGTAATAGCACAGTACACAGAAATGCATTAAAGTTAGTGATATCCATCAAAATAAAATGCAACTCTTAGTTTAACAGGATTCAGTAATAAAATGGTATATAAGCTTATTTTAATTAAAAAGTTTAAAACTCAGGAGAATACCTCAAAAAAGTCCCTACCCAACCACGTATGTAAATTATAGACTTGGAATATCGATGTCATTTTGTCTGTAGAACTACTCTACAGAAAAATTCTTCTATGCCCTTGTGATAAGAGGATAGTGAGATTCTCACAGGCTTCTACATGTGCTCCTAATTTCTTTTGAAGAGTTGCTCACCACTTCTGTTTATTTAGACTCAGACTTACTGAACAAACTCATCCTTCACCTGAAGTTGAAGACACAATCTCATGAGGATGTAAGGCCATGGACAGGCACTGCCATCTACACCTTAAACACACCTTCACCTCCTCTGCTGCCAAGCAGTATTGCTGTCTTAGGCTAGTCGTCCTTTCCTAAGGTTAAACCTTGACTTGGGTGAAAGGCTGTCAGGGGCTCTTCCAGCACTCTTTCAGTTTTATATTTCAAAGTAATTCATTCTGTTTCCATGACTGACTTGATCCCTTGCCACAGTAGATTTATTCATAGAAGTAGAACAAAACATAGTAGATACTGCATGAACTGCAATCAAGTACATGGGTGAGATGTGGAAAAATCTGAACTTGCAAATATTTAGCAGTGATCAAATAATAGTTGAAAGAGTGGAACTCAACCATGCTATTTTCAGAGCAAATTTTATGTGAAAGAATTGGAGAGTAGGGGAGTATACTATTCTTTATCTAAAAATGAATTCATTCTAACATTATAAAAGCATAAGAACATAAAACTCATCTTTCATGTCCTTAGTCTGAAATCAGATTCAGCTTCTGTCCTTGCATCTGTTTGAAGTTGGTATGGGTTGAGGTGAACACCTGGCTATTTTAGAATGCTTTTTTTCCTCCCCTGTTGTGAACTTTTCCCATTCCACAAAGCTTTCTTTTTTAGTTACCGAGTTGGTTGCAATTCTTTTGAGTTACTGAAGCTCATGGGGAAACCAGAAGGGCAGCAGAAACAGTGAGGGCGGTTCAGGTTTTAAACATGAATATTCTTGGATGCACAGAATTAGAGTATAGTGTTTTGTTGTAAATTAAATACTGCTTTAATGATTGAAAATTATGGGGAAGTCAGCAAAAAATATTGTGACATCTGCTTTATTGGATTATTTTCTTTTATTAAATGCTGGTGTAAAAAGAAACTACCTGTACACTCTTGATGGCTATTGATGTGCTGAGTCTGATTCCTTGGATGAATACTAGGCACAAACTCTATCAAAACTAGTGACCTACATTATGGTCATGGATTTAATCCTTGCTTAGAACCGGCCTCAGATGACATCTGTTTGTCATGAAATAAAATCTGGCTTTAACTGTTCATACCAATTGCACTTCATTTGTCAGTTTGTTTTAACTTGTATGCAGGTTAGCATTAATATCAGAGAGTTTGACTTTGTAGTGTGCTCATGCCATGATTAGTAACACTGCAGGTCAGTGTGCTCTGTTGTTAATACCTATGGGACTGGTAGCTCAGTGCCTGTAGGTCTTTCAAAGTAGGGCACTGGATGAGAGAGGCCAAGGTGCTTGTGGCTGTTGGGCTGTGGTGCCACTGCTTTGGCTGCAGTGCTCATTGCCATATCCACTTGCAGTTACCTGTCTTCAGGCATTTCTTAAACCTGATGGTTTTACACCTTCACAGTTAAAGGAGTGTCCTGTACAAACAAAGTGGATTTTACTGTTTGTTTTAAAGCAGTTGACAATAGAACACAAAAACTATTTCCAAACAGGACTCTCAGATGCAAAGGATAATCCTCAACCTCTTCTTTTAGCACTTGTTGAAAGGTTTGGACTTCTGGGATGTTCTTGACATCAACCTGTAAAATGGCCACAGCTTGGAGGGACACCTGGCCTTTTGCCACCAGGTGAGTGACAAAGCCCTGTAGCTGTTTAGTTTAATAACTGTAAATCATTTCTTGTTAGAACCTGATGCTGACAACTACACATCTATTCTAACTGGAGAACTTAAATAATTTAAATAATAATTTAAAGAACTTTTCATTTAAATAATGAAAACAGCAGCTATTTTTCTTCAAGCCCATGTCAGCCTGAAAAGTACTGTTTCTATATTGAAAATAATTCCTTCCTTCCTTCCTTCCTTCCTTCCTTCCCCTTACTCAAAAATCCACCACCATGTGTTTATACTAGAAGGGACTAAACCAGGTTTTCATGCCAAGTGTGTAATTTACTAATAAAACTTTGTGAGTTTTTGTGGTGCCTCTGACTTGTCATTCCTATCCAGCCATGGGAATCTATGCAGCTGCCTGATTCTTTCCCTTTCAGGGTGGAACACACAAAAGAGTATCTCAAATCATTAGGTTTGATAATACAATAAAATGAAAGGTGGCAATTAACCTTTCACTGATGAAAGAGGGGATTGATTTTTAGATGTAAGCAGATGTGAGGAGGATGACCAAATGCAGAAACTACAACTGTCTTACAGCATTTGTTATATTTTGTCACAGCCATTCGTCTTAAACCAGTGCAGCACCAATGGGGAGCTTTAGCTAAGAAGACACTGCTGACAGCACTGAGAATAGTGGAAGTCCTGTAACCACCATCACACCCTCTATCACCTGTGAGACATGAAAAATTTAATAAGGCTTTTCCATTAAAGCAAATGCTCGTGAATGTCACTGCTGCACCTTTTGTGATTTTAAATTCAAGTTGGAAAGTCACAGAATAAAGTTGTGTGCTTTACACAGTTGCCACCAGTTTCAGCTTGTGTTTGAATTTTATCAGACTATTCAGATTGGAATGGGCAGGTCTCACCAGACCTGGCTTTCTCTGCGTGTTGGTAGGATGGATGGAATTTATCTTAATTCATGGAAAGTCCCACAGTCGTTTCTGCATTTTACCTTAGAGAGATGAAGATGAAGACACTGACCAAGAATTGTTGGTGTGAATTGCTGGTCTGTTAACTGACAGTTTGAAATAGTTTTGTATCAGTCTCTTGAATGTTGAATTAGCTTGGGATTGGATATTTTTAATTTTCAACTGCTTTAACTTCTATTATAAGTTGTAATTATAACAGTGGGAAAATAAAAGAAAAAAATTGAAATAATTATAATTAGAAAAGCAGTGAAGTAAAATAATGTGAAGAACTGCCTTAATTTGTCATTACATACATTCCAATCAAATATCAGATTTAAACATTTTTAACATCCATTCTACGAAAATACCAAGTATACTTGGACTTAATACAATCCAAATAAATGGCAGATGTTCTGCCAAAATATTTAATATTAAGATTAAAATATCACTTATAGATTGAACATAAACAAACATGCCAGCCGTGCTGATCTTGAAATTTTATGTGGATTTTTTCAACTTCTGAGAGACACGATTGTTTTCATACAGAAAATAGTTTCGAAGTATGTGAAGTATATGTGAAGTTACTGAAAGTAACTTTTGTAATGCATTAAATACATCATTACCTGCAATCATAATAGACACAGCACCTTTGCAGAAATGAGTGAAATTTTTAAATGATTGCCATGTCTTTGAAAATGTGAAGCAGCTGTTGCTTTATATTTCTGGTATGTGACAGCTGTTTTTCCTACTAGTAGGAGAAAGCTTCCACTGGTAGTGAATAGCAAAGAACATGACTAGTATGTGTTCTTATCAGTATATCAAAGTAATTAAATTTTTTTGTTCTTTTTGCAAGACAGACTGTGTAATGTCATCACAGTGCATTGTGTAGTGTAGCACTTCACTATCTAGAAGGTTACACAGTGACTTTGGTATTATGTTTTTCTGAGAGTGCTTGCTGGATTTTCTTCATCACAACCCATTGTCAGATGAGTTTTCATTATTAAATTTATTCATTCTATGAATTAGATCAATTCTTTTTTTTTTTTTTTGGCCAGGAAACAATACCAGCTATAAATCTTAATGGAACAAAATTTATCTGCAGTGCAAACCATAGAAAATAGTCCTGTGCTTGAGAACTAAGTGGTGTCTTTCTGTAAGACCTGCCAATTTATTTTTATCTTGCAGGTTTTTTCATTCATTCATCATTTTCATTAATACATTAACTAAACCCTTAGGAACTACCTGTCAGCCCAGGAGTAAGTAATAATGTAGCTTACTATTTTTCAAGAATCTAATATCAGTTTTTAAGAATGATTTGTGGTAAGTGATAGTGTAATGGTAGTGCCATCATTAAATAGGTAACTAGCCCTCAAAATTGTTGACCCTCACCTAACTCCTAACTATGAATTTATTTAGCTGTTGGTACTACAATGTCTGAGGGCTGCACACACTTATAAATTGCCCTGCTGGTGTCCATGTGAGATAGGAGATTGCATAGGCTTTCCCAGGGGAACCTGGAAGCTTGTTTCAGAGTCTGGAATTGAACTGATTCTCTTGAGCCCCACAGTAGGTCCTTAATCACAAAATCATTCCCCACTTCCCCCAAAGGGATTAAATGTAATAACTTGTATCATTTAAGGGCTTTTCTTTTTTAACACTTGAGGTTGAGGGTTTGAGGTGAACTTTGCTAGAGTTAGCTGTCATGGTGCAGAATTTCTCTTTCCAAAGGTGGGGAGAGGGAAGCTGAGATGCTGCTCTGGCACACAGGGATTGGTCAGGCCCTGCTGGCCCTGCGCTGGCCTCAGCTCTGAGTGGCACCTGGTAAACTCTAATCCCTCTGTGTCCTGAGGAAGGTGCTAAATCCAAGTGTCCCAAGGAAACAGAGTGAAAGACGTACATACCTGCACTGTGAAGAAATGAAGCATGGAAAAGGGGAAAGGAATGATATGCTGCCATTTTAGGAGTCAGCTTGGGCCTCTGATTTCACATATGAACAGGAAATTTAAGGGAGCTAAAAAACGCAAAACCAGTTTACACCTGCATTTGGACACAAGTGGAGCATTTCTGTGGATGCTTACTTTTCAAATGAATTAGATTAAAGTTAGTGTTTTGACATGAAATTAGCGTAAAATTAAATTCAGCATACCTGTGCACAAAGGAAATAATGTTTGAAACTTCAGTGATTTAAATAGAGGAAAAAAACTGATACAAACCAACCAAGCCAAACAAACAAACCCAAGCCTTGCAAAATGTTGTCATCTAAGTGAATTGTAATTTATTATTCTGAGAAAACTTCTGAGCAGCATATGTACCTCTTTCATTGTCCTGCTATTTTCAGATTCTCACAAATGGCCTTAATCACTACTAGGCAAATAAAAATGCTTGTTTCTCCTTCAATTAAGTGTTTGGGTGAGGTATAGTCTTTTAAAATTGGTTAAAAAGGCCAGTGGTCCTTAAATATTCACAGTGCTGGGAAGTGTGAAAGAAGAAAATAAGAAGCACTGTAGAGGTGAATAGAGAGAAAGAAAAGGTAAACTGAAGCATGGACAGTTCCTGAGTCCTCCTGCACTTTGGAAAGGCTGGCAGTGCTTCCCTTAGGGAAGAAGTGCCCCAGTGGGTGAGGAACGGCGTGAGGGAGGTGGGCACACAGCACTGCCCAGGAGTGTGAGCATCTCCTCTGCCCAGGAGTCTGAGGGCTCCAGCACAACCTGTCTTGGACCCCTGCTTGTGGAAAGCGAAGTGGAGAGATTAAATTCCCACTTGGCTGCCTTTGCTGCTCGTTCTCGAGTCACCTGTGAGCTTCTTGAGGTGCCTCTGCTCCCCTCAGAGCCGCCTGCCGTGTGTGGAGTGTGGGCCTGTGTGAAACGGCCAGGGTGGAGAAAATAAACTTTCTCCATTGTCTGTCTTCAAACCTTTGTGTTACACCTGAGGATGGGAACAAACCCTGTGTTTGAATGGCATCAGGGCCCACAGGAGGGCTGCTGAGGGCAGAAAATTGCTCTCAACATATCCTTTGATCAGTCTGCTGTTTGTTTTCCGAACTGCTTAGCTGGGCAGGAGTCACTTGAGGCCTACATGCGTTTTACCAAAAAGAAAACATAATCAGATGAGATTTTAACCAGAACCCTGCTCCAGTGATCAAGTAGAAAAAGGAACCATGGCTTTCATCTATAGTTAAAGCTAACATATCACCCAGAGTACTTGAATTATTGACTGCTCTTCATATCGCCAGTACTGCCGTTGATTTCCACTTCCTCAGATCTCATGTGGTGATATATTTTAAAGGTACTGTATTTCTCATCTTGCCATCTTACATCTTTAGCTGGATTTACTTTTCTGACAGAAAACTTGTATTTAAAATATTTTCCAAACATCAGTGCTATTTTGACCTGCTTTTGAACTCAAATATTGTACATGGAGTAAATGAAAATGTTGTTGAACTGTAGTCCCTCTGCAGAGGCCTGATAAAATTTGAATAACCAAGGCAGGAGAAAGTGACTTCCTTGTTTAAAATGTGTATTTCGGGGCACAGAACTTTCCTGCAGTGTACCCACATCCTGGCTGCCTCTCAGCCTGATGCTTGCCCTGGTGCCATGCACCTAACATGGCAGAGGCAGGACAAGGAGTGAAGGAAGTGGGAGGCTGCCATTTCCCCAGCTAGCAGCTGTGCTGCACCTTTATGGTCAGAGCTGCCAAGGAGGAAAACAGCTCTCACTGCTAGCCCTGCACCGAGAGCCTGGGAACTGAGCACCAGTCCTGGAGGGCAAAGAGGCATCTGAAGCTGGTGTCCTGCTGGAGCAGATCAAAGTGACACAGAGAGCCTTGCAGCTGCTGCAACCCAACCAAGAGGGAGGAACCAGTGCCTTCACTTTGCCTTTCATTTCCATGGACAAAATGCAGGTGGCATGCTCTCTACCCACTGCAGGCTGGGGAGGAAAGTGCACTGCTCCCTTTGCCCGTCTTTTCTTTTATCCTGTTGCTTCACCAGTTAGTGACAGGCGGGTGAGCATTGTGCCAGGGATGGGCAGCTCTCCCATGCCACCTTGAAGGCTACCTGCTGCTGCAGTGTCAGGAGAAGGACCCTGCTGCAGGTAAGAACTTCTTCATGATATATTTGTCTAAAGTAATCTGCAAGCTGCAAAAGAAAGCTTCAGTTAATGCAGTTTTGCTTATGCTTGTTGCAAAGCTGCATGTAAAACCTCAGCTGCATGTAAAACCTCAGTTGTTTTAGCTGTTTCTGTGCCTTGTGGTGCCCAGGCATAGTATGAATCCTGGGTGGGCTGTGGGAAAACCTGTCAGCTCAGTCCCTCTCAAACACTCACATGAGCTGTGGGATTGAGAAAGAAGAGTTACTGGTTTATGAAGGTGATTTCTCATGTTTTCCAGCTGCAGAGTATGACTGGGAGACTGGGGTAGGGCAGCACTAAACTGCCTTTACTGTCTAAATGGTCTTTGCAACAGATATGTTGAAAAATACAAATACTGGTTGGCTGAGTGATGAGGGCTGCTGCTTTAGCCTGAGTGCACTGATGATTAAAATAGTTAATCATCAAGCTTCTGTCATCTTGCACTGTCTGAGTGCATGATGATGGAAGCTTGATGATTAATGATTTTAATGCCTTTACATACTGTTCTTTTAAGCATTTCGTAATTCTGCATTCTTTCTCAAACTTTTTTTTTGTAGTTACCTGTGCTACATAGGGTTGGGCATAAGTTCTTTATTGTGTTTTTAGTTTGCTTTTTTGTTTTAATGAGTTTTACTAAAGATGAGAGTGTTCTGTGGGTATCAGGCAGGATGCTGTTTCCTCTTGCGTTAAGAAATTTTCACATGTGCTTGGTTTTTCTTGGTTTGTGGGCTGAATAAATTATGTGAGCCTAAGACTCTTATCCTTCCTTTTGGGCTCATTTGTGTGTTGTAAACTTCCTACTGATGTTTGTAAAAGTACATATTTTATTGGGTATTTTCCTCTTAGGTACTTTTTCCTTATAATCCTTTTATAGTGTTTAATGGGGTGTAACACTGTTGGGGAGGTAAGTGGAATGTGTAGAGGGAAGAAAAATTCCATTCTCAAGTCTGTTATGAATGAAATTATGTACAGTGTTGGCTTGACAGTACTTAAGCTACTTTGACGTCTTAGCAGCTTCTTAATATCCCTTCAGTGAGAACTAATTGTTCAGAAATGTTTCCCAGCAAATTCTGGCACCCACAATTATAATTCCTGATTTCCTGGGTATATCTTAGACTGAAGTCTAAGCCAGAAACTGAAAACTGTGGAGTTCTGATTTATTTAAGGTAAGTTCAGTGCTGGTTTATGTGTCGGGGCTACATTAACAACACTAAAACTGCAATATCAAATGTCTAGAAGATTATGAACTGAATCTCCAGTTCAGTCCCAGGTGTGAATGATGATGTTGGTGTGTTCCCTAGTTATGGTTGTCCTCTGTCATGTGTGACTATTGCTCACCTATTTGTGCAGGATGTTTGTCTCAGTATATCTGGAGTATTTTAAAATCAAAGCTGCCTTATGTAATAAAGGCAGAGAGTGTTGCCAAAATTGGAAGGCTCCTGATACAGCAACACACTGTAATTTTCTAAGGCTGAGACCTGAGTTATCTCAAAAATAATTTTGTTCTTCCTGGAGTTTCTTGCCTATCACAACATTTCTGTGTAACTCTGGGCAAATCAAGTAAAGTGGCTGTAATTGGATCCTGTTTATGTAAGGATTTCTTTATTTTGGGTACCCAGGTTCATATGCTGTCAGTGGATATCCCAAACCCTCTGACTCTTTTGTCCTCAGTGCCAAGGGATGGAGAAAAGTTAGGAGAAACAGGACACTGCATCCAGTGTGTGCTAAATGCTGGATGATAATAGAAGGCAGTCCTCTAGTTATACTCTCTATGGTAAAAAAACCCAAACTTGATGATAAATAAAATGATGCTGTGTTCCTTATCAAATAGACAGTCACTCAATTAAAGAAGTGGTGCATCTTTATTTAAATATGTAATCTTGTAATCAGAGAATGTGCCGTACATGGGTACATGAGTATTGGAAACACCTTCAACTCGGACACATTCTAACACCTGAGCACTTTGTTCTGCATCTGTAAAGCTTCATGAAGCTTCCCTAGGGTATGAAAAGCAAATAGAAGCGTCACTGTAATGCTTTATTTAGAGTCAGTATTGCTTTACTGAATGGCTTTGCTTTATTTAGTAGCAATTTCCTACACATTCCAGTGCAAACCAGCCGTGGAACAGTTTAGTGATGTCTGCTTGGGTCCTTCTCCTCTCTGACTTTTGCGGGGAAGAGTGCTGGATCGGGTAATTTGTGTAAACTGATGAGCTGTGAAGAAAGACATATCGCAGATGGCATGAATGGAAGTAGAAACTTCTTGGAAATGTATCTGCTGCCTCTTGTGAGCTACTCTGAAATTGCAACAGGATGTGTGCTTGTTTCTCATGGAAGTGTGAGGCTTCAAGCCTCTTCATCCTCGACTGTAAGTGTTTAGGCTCTTGGGCTAAATCTTCCTGAAATTCCGGCTGGTGACACCTGTGTGGAAAGGCTGGAGGCAGAGGCAGTCTGTGGGCAGCCTCTGTGCCACAGATTGGGCTCTTCTAAGTGATGGGAACCCTTTTGTGGCGAAACTTTCTAATAGCAAAGCAGCAAGGTAGTAAATAACCAAGATTTTGCTTCTGGGTGACTCAGGTGGCTAAGTGAACTCAATCAGCGAACACAGGCACAGGCTAGAGCTGGCTCTTGCACATCCAGGCACAAAGAAAGCAAGTTGTGTTTCAGCTGGGAGATGGTGGTTTGCAGCTGCCGCTGTAAGACCAAGTGCTGTACTGCACTGAAACACATAAGCCAAATCCTTGCATGGCTTTTTTCTCTTTTGGTTCCATTAGCAGAAGGGAGCACACTTTTACGAGTGCTGTTTTCAGAGGAAAAATACTGGAATTGCCTGGTTAGAGTCCATATTTTGGGAGGATTTGGAGGTAAAGCAGTATTCTATTAGAGACCACAGAAATAAGCCATGGCTGTGAAAACAAGTCCCATGCTGTTAAAGTGTTAAGAGACTGATTTTTCCCATAAAAAAAAAAAAAAAAAAGTTGTTTGGATGTGATAAGAGTGTCCAGGTACCTCAGCGGAGCAAAGACATCAAGTAACTAGGAAGTTCTTTACTCTTCCTGACAATGAAACAATGTGCCTCAAGTTCCAGGGCCAGGGACATTTTACTGCTTGTTAGGTCTTGCCGAAACGACCATTGATACGGTGTTTCTCTGATGCTTTTCCCACAGTTTTTAATTTAAAGGGGTTAAGCTCTTTTGAGAAGTCACCTGGCTGAATGGGCAGAGTGTGTAATCAGATAATCTAATGATGCTGGGCTCAGGACCCTAGCAATAGCCGGAGGGGTTATCAATAGCTCCCGCCTGTCCAGCCGGGGTTGTCGCATGTTTCCTGAGCTCGCTGAACAGTTCCTTCAGTCCTTTTGTTTTCTCCAGCGCCGAGACTTTGCTTCAAAGGGATGCCATATGCCTGAGTCCTCAAGTGACGTAAGGGGGGAGGGAAGGAGAAAACAGCTCTTTACATAAATTGCTCCGCGACTTTTCAAGCTGTTCGCACACGCATATATACCTGTGTGCTCTGCTTCCTCTGGCCCCTGCTCGCAGGAGCCCCGGTACCAGCTGTCTAGCTTTGTGGGAAAGGGCCGTGAGGGTTAGGAAAGTTGGGATTTAAAGCGAGTGGAAGATGCGGGTGAGTCGTTTGGACAAGCGGAAAGCTGGAGGGCAGTTTGGAAAGTTTTTGATAGGCGGGAGCAGCGCACGACGGGCCCCGCTTTATTTCAGGGCTCCGGCAGAGCCCGGAGGTGTGGAATTGCAGGTTAAGACAAAACCTACAGGAAACTCAGACTGCCCGTGCCCGCGGGACTTGCTGGCTCTGCAGAGCCCACGGGTGCCGTCCCGGCGAGGGGGAAGTGCCCCTGCAGCATGACGATGAGGAGAGCCCCGCTCTTTGTGCCTCCTCCCGGGGCGGTGCCGGGGTCCGCAGGGCCCCTGCCCTCGTCCCACGCCGCGCTGCGCCTGCGCTGCCGCCCATGCCCGCCAGGGGGCAGCGGCGCACCGGGCAGCAGGCGGGGCGGGGGCCCCCGGCCCGCGCTGGAATCGCGCCGCGGCCCGGGAATCGCCTTTCCCGGCTGGAATGTTCGCAGGGAGCCCGGGCCTTTCCCGGCTGCAATGTTCGCAGGGAGCCCCGGCCTTTCCCCGCTGGCATGTTCGCAGGGAGCCCGGGCCTTTCCCGGCTGCAATGTTCGCAAGGAGCCTCGGCCCTTCCTGGCTGCAATGTTCGCAGGAAGCCGCGCCGTGGGGGATGGCCGGGGCCGCAGGGAGCGCGGGCAAGGCAGGCTCAGCAAGACCCATGCTGGGGGGGAGGGGGAGCGGTCAGCAGGATCCTGGCGCTGCAGGACGCATTTGGCTTCTGGAGCCATCGGAAAAGAAAGGAGCGGGGGGGGAGGGGGCGGGGGAGAGGAATTACAGTAATGCGTCTGAGCATTGTTCGGCTCGGTTGGGATGGTTCTCATATAGGTCGGGTTGCTTATGTCAGTAAAACATGATGGAAGGGCTGTATTGTTTCCCTGCTATCCATCTGTATCAGTACCGTATCCTAGGGTATTTTTAACCGTTCAGTATGGAGTCTGCTCTGGCTGATGATTACAGAAAGGAAAAATAGAGCTGCATGACAGAGGACTTCCTTCCCCAGGCTGAGGGGTGTCCCGCACAGTTCCTTTCCCGTATCCTGAAAGCATCAATCAGAACAGCTGCGGCTGTGTGTGGCGGGATGGGCGGGAGCTGCAGCCCCGAGGCCGGGCACACGGAACAGCTTTGTGCGGTTGCACTCCCAGGCCGGCCCGCGCTTCGGTACAAGAGGTGCAGGAAAACTCAGTAGTACCGCGAGGCTGAGGAAATCACCAGCCCTCACTTGATTAAACTGGAATTTTGATTTAAAGTTGTTTTATTTGGGGAAAATCAAAGGTGGTCTTCTGTTTCTGCATCTGTGTTCCAACTGTTCTGCCACTGAGAGCTCGTGGAGATGAATGAGAGGAAGCAGAGGGGCAGAAAGTTGTTTCTGGGTTGCAGTTTCTGTGTTCGGCTTCCTACCTGGAGCATTTATATAAGAACATATAACAAAATGAAAAACTTGGTTTAAAATTTTGAAATTTCTGTTTAAACATTGAATTAGATTTGGGTGAGAAATGGATACTCTTTGTTAGCTACCTCTGAGTTTTAAAAACAAGGAAACAAACCAGTCCCAAAATTAGAAACAAACCCCCCTGGCTCTGCCCACCACTGCAGCCTGTCCCAAAGGGGTGACTTCAGTGTTTAGGGGCAGTGGGAGTGACAGGCAGGTAACCAGGAGCACTCTACCTCCTGTGCAGGAAGCACTGCACCCACCTAAACCTCCACATCACGTAGAAAATTGTGTGTTGCTTTGATTTGCTATGATAACACGTAGCAAATGCAGACGGGGTCATATACTAATAGTTTCCTCAATATGCTATTGAAAGATTTGATAAATGCAACAACAATTAAAGAGCTGTTTTTCTCCAAAATTTCCCAAGTTAGAAACCCTTCCTTTGCACTCTGGGTTCTTTCCTGTCTTCCCATAGTGACAAAGCAGGCTTAAAAACTGTTTGCTCCTCTGAAGGAAAGAGTTTAATTTCATTTTTTGATGTGGGAAGTTAACAAAATTAGCGTAATTGTGCTCTGCAGGGTGAGTGCTGTGCAGGCCAGCCAGCCACACAGTGCTAAGCTCTGTGCAGCAGAGCAAGGTGCCCTGGCTGCTGCTATTTTGTACACCTCTGTAATTACTCTTGCTGATTTTTAGAATGAAACTGATCCCCTTTAATATGTATTGGAGAACTGAGAAGTATTCAGAGAAACATACTTGCTCCTTTCTCCACAGGGTGGAGCATGGCTGTGTCAAGGAGGTCACCGGGCTCAGGGGTGCACCAGGGCTGCTGGGGACATGAACACATCCAGCAGCCCCTTGGCAAAATGCCTGCAGCTGCACCACAGTCCCATGAAGGCAGGACCCTCCTGTGCTGCTGATGTACCATGTGCTGACCTGGGCAGGGCAGGGTGGCTCATGCCAGTGTCCTGGGCCTGCTGGTCTGCCCTGGAAAAATGCATCCCTTCAGAAGTGGAATAGTTTCTCACTGTGGAAAACATTCCTTCATCCCACTGGTATGCGAAGTCACCTGCCGTGCTTAGGCACAAACTGAATTACCTGATTAATGTTAGTCTTCATCTGTACTTTCAGCCTGGGCTAATTTTAGAGCTTGAAATAAGGTTGATAATGGATTTGGTTGGTCAGAAATAGCTATTCTGCATTGAATACACTGAGCTGGATTGAGATTAATTTCCCCACAGAGGCAAGTTGTTGAAGCTAAGTGGGTTTTACCCATGTAATGTGTCACCTGCAAGTAGCCATCAGGGCAAGGCCCCTCTCAGAGGTGGGCACTGGGCTCAGCTGGGCTCCTCAGCACCCCTCAGGGTCCCATCCCATCCAGAAAGAGACAAGGGGCATTGGCAGTCATCCCAATCTGCCCGCCAGACCCAGCCTTTCCCTGGGGGATGGGGTACCTTGGACCCCAATGGTAGAACTACAAGCTCCCTGGAAGCACAGGCTGGTTTTGGTACTGTTTATTTATGGTACCTTGCAGATGACACTTCGCTGTCTGTTTTGCTGGTTTCTGTTTGAAAATAAATTGCTGTGTGAAAAAATTGATGCAGATACCTGGAATGTTTTGAAGAATGACGAGGTTTGGTAGACACATTCGTCTACAAATAAAAGTGGATACAACTTCCCTTACAATCTCTCCCCAGTGCATTTGCCTTTGTGAGCCCCTCGCATATCTGCCTGTCCCCACTGCAGTGCTGTGGGTCATGGTTATGCTGCCATCACACTAGTCTGTGACAGTGCACTGTCACTGGGAAGGTACCACAGCCGCTCGAGCTAGAACACAGGGCTGTGTGGAGACATTGGTATTTCAGCCAATCTTGAAAATAATTAACTTCCATCTGGTCTCTTCTTTAAGAAAAATACTGCCAAAGAGAAATGGGATGCCAAAAGGAGGAAATACCCCTTCTCAAATTTGATAACCCTCTCTGTGGGCCCTTCTTTCATTTTGCAAAGTGCCTGTCCAGTGGAGATGTGGCCGTGCTGGGTATCCCTCCCACACAGTGCCACCACACCTTCCCCATGCCCACTCTGACTCCCATGCTGATGGAAATGTTGGAGGTGAGATTTCAATATTGAGGTTCGATGTGAATGAAGCATGGCAGGGATGTTGTTTCATGAAGAAATTGTTTGAGAGCAAATTGCCATGGATCAATGTAATCTAATTCCTTTGCTTCTGTGATCTAAATACATGCTTTAATAATTTATTAAGGGGGAACGTCTAACGGGCAGGAGGGAAATTATAAAGGGTGGTTTAACAGAAAGTGGTATAGGACAATAAAATATTGAAGTCCCTCATTAAAAGGTGGATAATGTTGAAGTAGTTAAAGGTGGGAGGAGAGAGAGAAAGTGAAACAGGCTTCGAGTGTTGGGCAAGAAGCCCTGCAGGACCATTAGAAAGTCTGGTGGGTGTGAGGTTTGTTCTGTGCCTTTCCATAGAGATCCTAAAGGCATGGGCTAGACTAAAGGGTCTTTCATCTCTGAATTAGATTTCAACTTAAGAGATACAATAGGAGGTTTCTGATTCTCAGAATTCACTGTTCTTTTCTCCTCAGCTATTAGCTTAGTTCACAGAAAGGTTTTGTTATGGCTTGAGCTGCTGGACTTGGGGCAGAGCACCCCTAAAGCAGCTTTGCAGGCAGCTTGGTGCTGTTGGGGGGCTCAGGTGCACAGAGCCATCGAGGTGCCATTGTCCCTTTCCACTTGTTGTATGGCCCATTTATGGAAGAAAGTAAAAGCAGACAAAAGCTGTTCTGAGGTGCTTTTAAAGGGAAACATCCTCAGTGCTGACACCGTCTGTCCACAGAGAGTGAGAGGACTGAAGCTACCCAGCAGCGACAGTATTTGGGGCAAAAATAGCACCAGGAGGTAGTGGGAGGATTTAATTGCACTGAAAGTTCAGCAGATCTTGTTCAGATGTTTGAATGTAAGTATTCAGCTGAGTGTCACCAGGATCATAGAGAGTGCTACATTCTACTTCTTCCTGGACATTATTTCTGTATTTGTGGGGGTCCTCACACAAACTGACACACGGGGAATGGGGGTCCTGTTCACACAGTGTCTTTGCATTTGCTTGTGCAAAAGCTTTTAGCATGGACATCATCTGGTAAACAGCAAGAATGGAGGCTTGTGGCAGGGGGGGGGTCTGGATTTTTTTTTTTGCCTTATTAAGTCTTTAATTACCTTATAATGCGCTGTTTAGGTTTCTGGACATAATTCTGCATTAAATAGAATGCAGTAGGAAGGACTTACCTGAGACTTGCTCTGCCTTTCAGATAAGGACTTGTCCAAGACATCAGTTTGATTTTCTGCCACATTGGAAATTCTTCCTTATAGCTCTGAAGATGTTTCTCAACTTCAGGGTCCTGGTGATGGGACAGTCCTCAGGCTTGTGAGGGCTCAGACAGGCTGATCATGGAGGGTTAAAGAAATGCTACAAAGAATTAATTATTTGCTCCATGTATCTTTGATTTTGCACCCAATAACAGGAAATTGTAATTTGCATTGATTTTCTATATATTTAATGTTTTTTAAAGTTTACTCTGCAGAAAAGCATCATTGATCTCTTACACAGTTCTGGATCCTGGCTGTACTCTGTGATCTCTTCATGTATTTCTTTTGCTATTAATAGTACTTACTGATTTGTATGTAGTAAGTGATTTAGTCACTTGGAGGCCAAATTTTCTAGGGACTTCTTGCAGTTTTACAATATCATTACTAATGGGATGAACTTCAAATACATTCAAATTTGTTTAATACTTAGCAATCTGAAGTCTATGTAAGCATTGCTTCTGGTGTGCCTGCTCTAAATGGCCGGTGTGTATTAGGAAAGGTTTGTATCCATGACATTGCTTCAACAGAAAAGCGCCGAAAAAAAATAAATGCAACGGTAACACTTTGCCAAACTGTTCCAGACAAAATCCTTCCCCCCACTTTCATTCACCTCTAATTATGATTGGCCCCTCCCCTCTCCCCCCTCTTGCCAGGCTTTCATTCCTGCATTTATGTGGCGCTCAGGAGCTGTTGGTTGGAGGAGCTCCACAATGGGGACAGGAGTTGGGACAGAGCGGCTGACAGGAGTAATGGCTTTGCTTTGTACGTCTGTCATCTAATGCTTAACTAATGCAGAATTACTGTCAGCCTCCCGTGGAGCTCACTTTCCTCTCCACCTGAATGCATAATGACTCCGTGGCAAGGAATTTGAAATAAACACTTAATGGCTGGACATTTAGAAAATTAGGAAAGTAGCCGAATTTTATCAGGTTATTGTCTCACCAGCTCTCTCTGTCCCGTGACAGGTATGGGACAGGAGGTATTGCAAACCTCCGGTGCCAAGCTCCTCACAGCACCAGTGGTGTCTGGGCAGCCTCTGCCCACCGGGCACTGACCTCACGGGGATGCAGCGCTGCCTGGGGACACGCAACCACTGATGCCTGAGGCTTTCTGCTCGAGTTGGGGCCGACTTCCCCTGAAGGTGTGCTCTCCTTGCGGGAATCTGTCCCCGATGCCAAGCCCTTTGCTGGCAGCCCCGTCCCACAGCAGAGCTGGTGCGTGGGACTTCTCCTGGGCTGCAGTGCACCCTGGAGCTGCCGCGACGCTTCGCCCCAGAGAGCAGAGCAGTCCCTGCTGAGCTCTTCTCGCTCAGTTTGCAAACCCCTCTGGAACCATGTGGGAGGAAATATGTTTTCTAAATGGCAGTCATTACCAGCTAATGGGAATGTTAGCAAAAGGGGAGAGCTTGGAGACGCGGGGGTGGTCGAGTGGGGGCCAGCAGGAGAGCTGTGTCACCATAGGGGCTTGGCAGGATGTGGGGGCTTGCTATGGGCAGGCCCAAGACAGCCAGTGCCTCCAAAAATGACTGGACGGCTTGGTAGGATGGATGCAAACCCAGGTGACATCTCCTTGTAGTCAGGATTATGTTCCCACTCCTCACTGTCTGTTCCCTCTCACAGAGGGGCCCAATGGTGTATGGGAACATGAGTGTTTCCATGCTGCTTTCAGACAAAGTTGTCTGGGTTAGTTTTCATCAATTTTGGCTCAACTCTGCATGGGATGTAGTGGCTTGCAGCCTACCCCAGTGACATGGTGACAGCTGAAGCCAGCTGTGCTTCCTAGAGATACTGCTGGGATCAGAGGCGGTTCTTTGTCCAAGGTCCAATCCTCCTGAGGTCTCCCTGGAATCTGCACCAAAATAATTCTAGGCTGTGCATTTTGACCTGTCTGTTATCAGAGACATTTAGAAAACAGCCTTGACCTCCCTGCTTTGGGCAGGAAGCGTTGATGTGCACGGAAAAATTTTGGAGGTGGAAACATTTCCACCAGTGCTGTTAAAAAAGTTACGCGTCACCTTCTTCACTGAACTGAGTATCCTGCTTTCACATGTGGTGCAATAGCTGTGTTAGATCACGACTGAAGAAAATTGGCTGGGCTGAGATACTTGCTGTGATTGGGCAGTTGTGATCTCCTCGACACAAGGATGGGACCACCCTGCCATGTGGGAGGATTTCTGACTCCAGTGGTCAAATTTGAATTTGTTATTGTTGGTTTTTTCCCCCATATACTACTTTTCTGTTAGCAGAAAACATTCAGGAGAATAACTGGGTTGAAAAAATTTAAAACTACCATAATTTCTCAGTACAACCACCAGGCAAAATCCATGGCGCATACAAATATTGAATGAGGTTTTAAAAACAAGCAGTGTCAGAGGTGTTTGGTGTTTAGTCTTTGAAATACTGCATGAATCTTGTATTTGAAAACCGAAACATGAGCCAAAAGCACAGAGCAAAGGCTGGAGCTGTTGTGCTGAAGTGGGTGGTGGCAGGAGGCCACAGCATGAGCTGTTGCCCAGCTGCTTGGCCAGCCTCAGCACGGGCACAGGGTTTCAGGAGGAGGTACCTGCACACAGGGCTGGCAGTGTCCTCCCTGGGAGCACAGCCAGTGCCCTGCCCCATGACCGTGCCCTGTCCTGTGCTGCCACAGGTCACAGGTGCCTGTGTTCCATGTATGCTGTGTTACATCCACGCTGCCTGTTGAAGGATATGGCTGTAAAGTGATGTGCAGCCCTGGGGAGGAGATGCCTGAGCTGGCTCCTGTTCCCAGCAGTGCCCTGGGGGTCAAGCAGAACTTCCCACTGGCTTGTTAATAACCAGACGTGGAGCAAGTCCTTGATGCTGGAATTTAATATGGGCTGTAGTTATTAATGCATCTGAAAAACAGAAACCACAAGTGAGATGCCATCTCCAAGTTGCACTAATGGAAGGATTGTTCCATTTTACTTAGCACAAGCCATTAAGACAGCTTTCCACAAATAGCCTGTGCATAAAGAAATATAGGAAGCAACTGGTCACTGAACCTTGGTGTTTGTGCACTCACTTCTTTGCTAAGATAATAACAAAATATGCTTAATTAATTAGAATCACTAGTTTAATAAGGACTTATCGCTTTGGAAAACAGATTTGAAAGCTATCTCTGAACGCTGTGTCTTTCAAGAACGTGTTGCACATGTTATCTGCCCAGAGTGCCTTGAGGCTGGTACCAGGCAGCCTGGTCTGCATACCTGAACTCACACCATTGCTGTAGTGACAAATTGCAAAGCCATTAATTTGTCATGCACTTCTGGTTTGCTTCTCTCCACTGTGTCTAATCCAGGCTCTCTGATGTGAGCTGATGTCTCAGGGCTCCTTTGCAGATCATGGCACCTCCTGCAACTGCTTGCTATGCCCAGACCTGTTAATGTATCCAAAGCAGGGTGAGCACTTTGGGTTGGACTGCACTTTGGAGTGCAGTTCATGTATCTTTATTCCTCGTGCCACACCACTGTTCTTATGGCTGATGCTTAAACTGAGTTTAAAAAAAAAAAAAGCCAGGAGATAAGGAAGGGATTAGGCAAGAGTTCCGTGCATCTGTAACTATCCCACAAAATTACTCAGCTGCTGGAAATCAGCATATTTGCCATCCTCTTCCCCAGGCCCTACAAAATGCTTTGTGGCCTGGTAGACCTTTGCCATGTGAGGTATTTTTGTCTTCATATGTTTCCAAAGAAGGTAACTCAAATTGCTTTGGGAAAGCATCCTAGGTCCCAATGCAGACAAACTTGCACAAAGTTCCCAGGGCCCAACTACTTTGAATTCATGGGTCCAAACCCATCAAATTTCTCACCTTGAGGGCCTTGTCTCCTGTAACCTGCCAGTGCAGCAGAAACAGGAAGTCTCACCCAGCACATTCTTCCTGCCATGTGAGATGCTTGCTTTTTGCCCTGGAAATCCTCAAAGTACCATAGAAACAATATTTTGGGAATCCAGGTTATTGTATCCTGTTGATTCCAAATCCAGTTTACTTCCTTTACCGGTAAAGGATGTTTTTTCCTAACTGCAGCTGTTGTGAGCCAGCCTGACAGTCAGGCTAGAGCAGTTCCTTTTCAGGGATTACCATTGGTAGCTGAGATTTCACTGGTCAAACTGGGCCTTCAGAGGCAGCTACAGCAATGCAGCTGAGACATGTGCACATCTGCAGCCAAGGTCAGTGTGGCCACAGAGACTCTGGTCCCCAACAGTTCTGCATGACCGACTCACTTGTGTCACTGGGTTGAGTTACAGGGTCTGTTGGTGGGTAGGACACATACACACTTGTGTTATTGGTCAGTCACGCCCTGTACCAGATTCTACCATTTCTAAATAAAGGGAAATTGACCTTATGTTTAGACAATGTCCTTGGAAAAACTTATTTCCAGCTCATAGCAGCCACAGTGACCCTCCCAGGCTTCCACTCTTGAGTCTTCTAAAGCTGTACAAAATGAAGGGTTGTTTGCTCAGCTCTTCCAGGGCTCCTGCACTTCTGCCAAGAAGTGACAAGCATGGTATGCTTTAACTAGACCTATATGGACCAAATATTAGCTACAGTCACATCCAGCTGTCAAATGACTTAGTTGGACTGGACACCCCCATCCTTTACAGGGTTTAGATCTCTCCTTCAAACAGCCACTTCCACATTCCATTGATGCGTTCCCCACAGCACCATCACCTGTCTCCTAACAGGCACAGCTCTAATTGTTTTGTTAAATTTGATGTGCAGTTTGTAGAATCCATTATCTCTTTTACATGATCCCTTTTGAAGGGGAGGCTCCACACAGGCTCATTCATGTAGTTCCAGCAGACCTAAAAAGTCAATCTTCACCTCTTCTTGGTACAGCTCCATCTGCAGAAATCAGAGCATAAACGCAGAGTGAGAAAGGGCAGCAACAACAAGAGCAGAAGAAAGCAGCATGCCTGGGAGAGGGATATGAGGAGTAAAAGAGAGAATTGTCTTTGATGTATTCGTTTCCTCTTATTAGTATCCATCTAGTGGTGCTCAGGCTGAGATAGCTGACCTGTCCAAAAGTTAGTGATCCACACACAATCCACTCCCAATAGTGCAAAAGTACAGACATCACAGAATGAAAATAGCAGAAGTCAAGATGAAGGAGGAAACTACGGGCTGCCAGATATGAGCAGGAATAACCTAAGTTCACCCAAGTGGCAGAGGTACTATCTTAGTTTGTGGAGAGTGAGGGGAAAAAATGTCTTAACAATCTCATTCTCCCACCTATAAGCACATCTCTTCTGTTTTCTATGCTGCTACTGATAAAGACTGCTCATGCTTGAAAGGACCTGACAGGGTACAAGGTCAACCTTACACAATTTCCTTTAATTGTGTGGGTCTGGCTGACCTCCTTATTCCAGTGCAAGAAGGGATAACAGCAGGCAGAGATGACAAAGAAAAAGACAGCCAAAACTTTTCCTGTCCCCTTGTCAGAAGACTTGGTGCCATCACAGAATGCAATTTCCATAAAACAGGCTCTGGGTGTGTGGGTGGCTGGCTCCTCCCATGGCCTGCCAGGGACCACAGCCTGCCCGCACTGCCCATGCAAAGCACATGGCAGGAGGCACACTCAAATTAGCCCAGCCTGCCTGGAGCACATAGCAAGCTTAGGTTTGCCCCACTCTCAGCTTTCTGTTCCTTTGCCAAGGCATTGGGCTGTTCTGCAGAATAGAAAAAGGGGGGAAATACACCTGCATGCTGTGAGCTAGCCCTGCACTCTTGCCTCCTTCAGCTGCAGGTCCTGGACATGCTACGTGCTCCTGTCTTAATTCAGAGGATGGAGTGTTGCAGAGAGTGTTTTGCTATTTGCAGGGGATCTGCCTCATCTGCATGGGTAAAAGTGATAACTCATCCCCTGGGTGACCCACCACCCAGACATTGTGTGATGGCACCCAAAGCATTGGCCACACCAAATCAGAGGGAAATGCACCTCACAGCTCTCCACAGCAGCACTTGTACAGCTCTTCCCAGTGGGTTTCTGTAAGTCTTTCCAGTCCTGGAAGGAGGTGTGTTGGGCAATGGTACTACTGAAAATTTTATTTGAATTGCTCCCTGGGGACATGGCCAGTTTTATGTTCAGCTCTGTTGGAAAGAATTGAGAAAAAATTTCACAGAGACAGTAAGTCAATAGGTTTCGCTCATAAGCTCATAGGTATCACTTCATAATAATCTCTTTTGACAAATGGATGTCAGTTCTCCAGAAACTTAGCTCAAGAAAGCAGAAAATGAAAACTTGCTGTAAGTTTTTATTGCCAATGCTTCATGTCCAATCACAGGGAGCCTGCACCGTGTCCTTTCTCAGCACTTGTGTTCCTGAGGAAATTAAAATCTAATAGATGGACAGCAGTAAAATACATCACTGGCTCTTAAAACTATGGGAAATAACATCACAGGGAATAATTATTCAGAACCACTAAAGAGTTTTGTAAAGAGGAAATGTGCTTTTGTATCAGATCTGTCAGTGCTAGAAGAAGCTGCAAGGTGTGCCCAGTAGCTCTGTGGCTATGCTAGCCCAGGGCTGGGCTGCTAACAACAGCAACCTGATGTGCCGTGAGAAATACTGCTACAAGAGGGAGCACTGCTGGCAGTGATAGCTGTGGCACCTCCTCTGCTGGCACTTGGTGGCTAGAGGCACCCTGGTGCTGGCAGTCCTCTGTCTGCTACCTGTCCATCAGGCTGCAAATGTACTTTGGCGGGTGTAAGGACTATCATCTTGGTTTTCCTGTTAATATCTTGTCATTATGAGAGAAAAGCTAAAACGTTGATTGTCAGAGAATTCATGTGCCTGCAACTGCCGTTGACTCTTGTGGGACCTTCAGATGCTCAGCTCATTTGCAGCGGCCCTCCCCAAAACACAGGCTCATTTAAACTGTATATGCTCATGGTTTTCACTGTACTCCTCTGGACTTTCTGCAGCTTATGGTGGGTGGCCACTTGTGCTGGTGCCTGGAGTTGCTGCTGCTGGTGGCTAAACCACACTGCTGACTTCTCCATTAGGATTGCTTAGCAGAAATAGGGCTGTGGCTAGGGTTTCCTCACCTCCTTCAAGCTGCTTTTCAAAGGTGTCACCTCACTCCTGCTGAAGGAAACACCAGGAGTTGAACCAAGAGTGTGGCTGGCCCTGGACCCGCACTCAGCTGTTCCCTGGGCACTTGCTGCTCCCACCCTGCACCGCTGGGGCTGAGGAAATCCAGTCTTGTCTGTGGCTGATGTTAGTGCCATCAGTGCTGGCCTCCCAAAGCTTCTGCAGGTGAAATGAATCCAGTCCCTTACACAGGGAGTGAGTGTGGTTAAAAGCCTGGGGGGCTGCATCCACCTCCGGCTCCTGCGCTCTTCATGCCCCAGCGCCATCCTCCTGCACAGAAGCCCTGATGAATTGAATTGCCTGTGTAGGATATTCAGCCTACTGCTCATGCCTGTAGCTTGCAAGAGCTTTGCCTGGCCCTGCTGAGGAGATGCCGGGTCAGTCTTGCTGGACCTGTTTTCAAAAGCAGCCTTTAAATCTGTGCACTGCAGCGGCTCTCGAAGGCACCTGGGCGAGCAGCCCGGCCGTGCCGGAGTGCTGGCTGGTGACTGCGAGTGGGAGGGGTATAGAAAAGCCCTCGAATGAACAAGTGTAGAGGTTAACCCTGGGCTGTCTTGAAAAAGAGCATTGTATCTTCTTTTCTAGCCTTTATTTTCTGCCGAGACACGTATATTGAACAGCCGTCTCAAGTCATGTGAGGATGTTAGGATGTGCAAAACAGAAAAAAATGGGAAGATGCCATTTAATAAATAAAGTTATGGGTTGATGTGCCAGCATGGTGATGATACAGCAACTCTATGCGCCCAGGGCACCACATAACCACAGACCCCTTGAGGGTGTTATACTAGGTTCAGACCTGCACCCTTCAACACTGCTCCCCTCCAGCGTTTGCAAGCCACCCCAAATAAGCATAATCTCCTGGTTTTTACTCCAAAGGCTCAGTGCTCATCTGCTGTAAGCTGCAGCTAATGACTCATGGTCCATAGAGAGCTTTCCAGTTGCACTGTTAAACCCTTAGATATGCACTTAAATCTTAAGTTAACAATAAAATGTGAAAATGTGCATATCCAGATAAAGGCTTCATGGAGAATGGAAGCATGAGGCTCAAAAATATCTTGATGATATAATTTTTTTTTTGTTAAAAAGGTAATGTTATATATATAATTTACCAAGGAATTTCTAGCTGCCTGTTTTCCTGAGTGTCATGGTAATATCTTGGAATAATTACTAGGTAGACAGACAGACAGACAGATTTAGCCTTTAATGTAATAGAGCTTTTTAAAACTGGATGTAGTTTGTTATTCCACATGCTGTGCAATCATATGCAGCTGCCCATCATATAGGGCTTCCTGAGGCACTGGGATCAGATGATGATATGGCACTTTGAAGGTCTATCCATGGTATGGATACCATTAAATAGTCTTACCTCAGGCTTTGAAGGATTCAGGAGTGTGAAATTGTAGAGAATGGTTGGTATAACTGCATGAGGAAAAAGAAGAACTAATGCTGTGGGATATTAATTTATGTTGTTTAAAAACCAGCTTACGCCCAGAAATGTTCAAGATGAGAGCCACCATTCTTTTTGGCCAACAAGGATGCAGGCTGCAGGAACCAGCAGCCCATGGAAAATAGAATCTAATTCAAAGACTGCATAAAACTGCAGCTGGCTATATATCACAAAATTTTAACCTCACATACCAACTGTCCTAAATTTTCCAGGAGTACATTATTTTTCAGTCTTACATTTACCATTCTGAAGGTTACCAGAAATTAACATGAAGCCCATTTATCCTAACATGGTCATTTTAGTTTCTGTGTGTGCGCTGCCTGAAACAGCACATCAGTGACTGCTCTAACCTCTATAACCACAATTTACCAGCTGACATGAAAGTCATCGTGACACAAAAAGTGTTTTTATTTAATACTGAGTGTAGCTGAGGACCAAGACTCGTTCCCTGTTTTGGAGAGGATGAGCCAAGAGTGAAGCAGCACCTCGTGTGGGATGGGGCCCCAGATGGAGGGATGGATGCTGAAGCAGTCACTTTTGTCCTACTCTTTGGGCAGGCTGTTGTGCCACAACAGGGTTCACTTGACGTAGGAATTACAGATGACACTGGTTTACATTTCTGCCACAGGAAGCATCTGATGCTTTTATTTGGGGTAGCCACTATGGCAAGTACTATGCTCTCCAGCTAATTTTAGACATCAAGAAAACCTAATTCCTTGGGATTGCTCCTGGTGCTGCAGTCTGAGAAAGCGCAGCACCGTGTCGGTGATCTGCTTTCCACTGGGGCTGCCGCGATGTGCTGCTCCACACCGCTCCAAAAGAACTGGGGCTGCTGTAATTAATGTAGCAAAACCTTGCTTCTGGTGCCAGTTAATTTCTTATGTTTATATGGTGAAGAGTGATGAAGAATGGAACTAAAATATTCAATGTTGGAAAAAGGAAAAAGGAAAAAAAAAGGCAAAACCAAAAAAATGTTGTGAGGATGAAGCCAACTCCTGTGCATGGAGAAAAAAGGCTGAATTGGCAGGCCCAAGGTGTGTGCCAGTGGCTGGGAAGGGCTTGGAGAGAGCAAGGTGTGCACTCTGGCTGTGGAGACCTCCCATCAACCATTTTCCTTGAAACAAATACAACCATGGCAAAAATCTTGCAGTTACATTTGCAGGGTAATGAAGGGCAAGAAATCTGCTCACTGCAGCAGGACCCCCAGCAGTCTCACCTCCCAGTTAGTTAACTGATGTCTGAATGAGAACTGCGGATGTAAAAAGCAGGGAGCACGAAGGTCTGGTGCTTTTCAAAACAGGCTGGTCTTAAAACGCACATTTCACTATCTAGACAGAAGTGAACAATTTGCATATTTTACTGAGGATGTTGTGAATACAGTGCAGCTCCTGCTGCTAGACTTTTGCTGACTGCTGGTATAAGGTTTCAGGTTGAATATTTCTGGATTTTCACATTGCTGTCCACAAGGAGCTGCACCTTTTCAGAATCCCCTAGTAACAGCACTGATGTTTTTACACTTGTATTTAATTCATCGGGACCTTCAGGTCTCAAAACTGGACCTGGAAAAATTTTAATTGAAGGTTAGCTAATTGCTGTTAGAAGCAACATCTGCTATTTGTGTTTGAGGAATATGAAGACTGGAACTTTGTGAAGCTCAAGCAGGAGAGGCAGCATGGCCCCAGTGTCACAAGAAGATTATCAAGAGAGGAGTAATTGCAGATTAATCCTTTGTGGAGATAAACCAAGGAGTCAGTTACACTTAAATATGAGTATATGCTTAAGTTAATTTGATTTTCATACTAGATAAAGCATGGTGATCATTAACCAAAGCACTTGAACTCAGAAGAAAGCTCTTTGTGGCCTGAGGAAGGCATACACTGAGACCATTTAAGCTCTAGATTCCCCTGTCCATGGACAGCATCTTCCTCTGGAGCCAGCTGGGCTTTTAGGAAGATTGTGCCTCCCTTCACTGGGGCATTGGTCCCACCCTCGTGGACGTTTTCTAATTCTCTTCAGCCCAAATGGGTCACATTAGGGCAGATCAGCATGAGCCCATGTGCCTGCGAGCTGGTGCAGGGACCCCAGAAGGGTGCCTGGCAGCCACGTGGAGGGGGAGGACGGTGGACATTGGTGTGTTCAGCAGATGATGCCCTAATTCAGTTTCCAAACAGCGTTTTGCATTTAGGTTACGCTGACAGGGAGTACCCTGCAGCTAAGCAGGAAAAAATCCCCAGATTTGCATGCTTGGGGGTTTGCACCAGTTTCTCTTCGACCGTGTATAAGCAGTGCAAATGAAACTGGGCTGCAGATTCCGCAGACAGGCAAAGCTCACACGATTTGCCAGGCCAGACGTGTCACTGCGGCAGAGCCGTGGGTGAGCCCAGGCATCCCCTGCCTCGTGTGCAGCTGGTACCCACAGCCTGGCTCTGCACGAACAGTCCTTGTGCTGTGCTCCCCACTGATGGGTGCTTGGCTTCCTCGCTGCCAGGGCCAACTTGTTTTTCTGGGGATGTTGCAGACAGCAGAGCTGCTCTCCTCCTAAGTGTGTTACTTAGGAGGACTTCCCATGCCCCGGATACATCAAAGCATACAACGTTATCTCCTCAGGGAAGTGCTGGGATTCTGTTGCAGGAGTTCGCAATGCTGGGGCGGTTTCTCGCTGGGAGAGCAGGACCCACGGGTGCTGGTAGTGTGGGCAGTGGCAGCAGACAGCTCGAGGATGTGGCACCTGCAGGAAGCAGAGACCTGCCAGGAGTTTAAATTGGATATCCCTGCCAGGAGCCCCGTGGCACCGGGCACCGGGAGGTCTCCGCTGGTGTTAATCTCACTCACGTCTTCCCGCTGCGCTCCCTCCAGGGATGTGTTTGTAATGGGGTTGGAGGGTGCCAGCAATGCATGAGAGTGACAGACAAGCTGTTACATTGTTACATTTTGCTACCTATCATTTTAATGTCACTTTTAATGTATGAATTATACCCCCATTGTGTGTAATTATATTTCTCCTCCCAACCCTGCTCAAGGAACAATGGAAAGATGGAGCTGTTAATATTAAAAACAGCACATCTCTCTCAAAAAAAGTTAGAGGTCACACCTTAATTCCTAGTGCATGAGGATAGTTAATCAAAAGATGATGGGACTAGAATGAGTATGGGGACAAAAATATCCTGCACAATTTCTTGTGGAATTTAATTAGAAAGGAAGTATTAATAGCATCTGTATGTGCAACTCTATTTTGCCTTGCAATGTGAGTAGCCTTACCTGGAGCCAGACTGATGAAAAGCCCATTGAACTTATTTTTCTTTCCTCTTCTTTTTTTTTCTTCCTTTAATAAAGGAAAATAATAAGCCAAAATCAATAATAATAATAGTAATAATAATAGTAATAGTAATAAACCCCAGAAGGAATCAATTTCCTATCAGCTCTCTTTAGAATTTCTCTTTTAGGTCAAGAGATGATGCTAATCGATGAGGCATTTTGCAAAAGTTCGTGCTCTACTTGTCCCAGTAATGAACCTTCAACCTTTAATTCTCTTAGTAGCACGTAGTTCCTCGATGGGAAAGTCACTGTGGGAGCCTTCATGTTGAAAAGCTAATTATTTATGCTAACTGGGGGCTTGGTACTGTTTGCCTTTGGTCCCTGGTTGCTTGGGCAGGCCTGTTCCGGGGCCACCCCGACACTGCGGGATGAGCGCTGGCTGCGGATCAGAGCTTCCAGGCCACTTTCTTCCCAAATGAGGGACTGAGCTCCCAGGGCAGGGACCTCATTCTGCCTTCAGATTCGCAGAGTATGCCTGCTGGATGTCATGACTGCAGAATGTTTCAGGAGAAATATAGATAGCTCATTATAACAAAGAAGAGGATTTCCTTCCCTTCCCACTCAAAACAGACACGGGTTTTTAATACTCTTTTTCATTAATTTGCTCGCAAAAATGAGAAAAAATTGAATTTAGTCAGTGTCTTGCAACTTGATATCAATTATGAGATCATAATGCAGACTCTGTTTTTTAATGAATTAAGAAATTAAGACTTTGTTAATTGAATTCACATGGCTTGTAAAATGCTTTGTTCAGATGAAAACTGACACTAAAATGTGAAGCATTTTCTTATGGTTATCTTGTTTGTTTTCCTTTTGTGGTTGCCACACAGGTGGGCTGGAGGCTGGCTGGGGGCAGCAGGGAGAGCATGGCCGAGCTGTACCTGATGCTGGGGTGCAGGTTTGCAGCTCTGCTGGGATGTTATGGGAGATGTGCACCACGGGGAGGTGACAGTGTGAGGAGGAAGCCAACACTAAATAGGATGGGTCATCCCTTGTGGTCATACATCTGTTCCCAGGTGTGCTTCAATGAATGCTGTATATTAGGCAAACAGTCCATTCTTCAAGTGCCTCTTTCTTTTTTTAATTCTTTTTTTTCTGTTTAGCAATCCTGATGCTAAAGGAGATCAGGCACAAATGTGAAATTAAATTTCATCCTTAGTCCCCAAGCACACTCTGTTGCTGGTGCCAGAGACGAGTGAAGCAAGCCCCACTTGTGCCATTTCCTTTAGTTGGGGCCAGGAACTTGTCCAGTGGTATCAAAACAACAGAAAGTGTGCTCAGGTGTCCCCTAGGACACCTCTGCCCAACACAAAAGCTTTAAATTGTCCTTTTGCTTCTTCAGGTCATTGTTGTATTTTCAGAAATACTCCTTTTCATTTTTTAGGACAATGAATGACCTGCACAGCCCATCAGTAATGTCGGAGCCTTCCTGTGGCAGTGCCCGTCCCTCAAAGGGCACACACCAGATAGCCACTCGGTGCAGCAACCACAGGGAGACAAGGTGTTTCTGGTCTCCTCACACTGGCCTAAACAAAGACCATTGCCAAAACCAAATAACTTGGCAAAGCCAATTCCTTGTCTGGACATGGGGCTGTTTGCCTACAGAGGTTTTATGGCATCACAGGTAGAAAAGAAGCCAAAATTTTTGCTGAGCTCCACTGTAAAGTGATGGTGTTTCAGCAAGAGCCACCTCCTTATTGTTGGTGTCAGGAGTCAAGACTCCCAGAGAACCAGTAGTGGGATAAGGCCCTCACAGCAGGGATGGCCAGAGTGGGGAGCAGTGGGGATGGCCAGAGTGGAGCACAGCAGGCTGCTCTATTAGCAGATGCCTGTTAGGAAGGTGGAGCACTTGGCTGCTTCGAAGCTTGGATTTCTACTTCCCTAGGCAAAAGAGCGTGTTTTGCAAGGGAGGTTTGCATCGATGTTTACAGACAATCTCTGCTAAGCATTCAGACTGTTATTTTGTAGTAGCACCCTGTTTTCCTGAAGATTCTTTAGTGCGGGCTTCGGAAGAAAACCAAGGTCTTATTTTATATATGACACATGCAGGATGATCTCTCGTCATGTCTGGCAAAGATTTAAAAAGTGTATGTGAGAGCAAGTGTTATCTGGGCATGAATGTTTAAACACAGACCTTCTGGGATAATTCGAGCCCCGGGGCTGAGGGCCTACACTTAGATCACTGACTCAGCTGAGTGATTTTTATGATTACATGGAGCCAAGCAACATACTAAGGGCTGAGCACCTATGTGGATAATAAATAATCCCACCATTTGCATTCCTCCAGCATGCCTGCTTTTCCAACCAATGGCCCTGCCTACCTTTTGGAGGTGGTGGAAGTCAGTGCTTGGTTCATGTCTCATCAGATGGTGGTACAAAACCAGTGAGCATATTGACCTGAGATGCTGCGCTGCAGGGCAAGCTGTGCCTGCCATGGCACCACTGTGCTCATACAGCCACAGTAGGCTTGTCCAGCCAGCCAGGCACTGGAGAAGGGGATCACAGCTCACTGGAGTGAGAGTCCACTGCCACCACTGCAGCAGAGAGGCATTTTTGTGACAAGGAACATATGTTCCCAAAAGATTGTGATAGGATGAGCTGTGATATTCTCATGATTTCTTGTGCTGCTGTGAGCGTCACCACAGAGGAGGTGGAAGCCTGGATAGGCCTGGGCATTCTTCCTCTGCAAAACCCTTTATTTCTGGAAGGGAACCAGTGGCTGCAGCATGAGTGGAGAAGAGGGTGAGTATCGTCCCCATGCAGGGGCACAGGCATGTTCAGGCACTGGGGCCACTGGCAACTGTCAAGGACTTCCAGCAACTCCTGGATCTCAGGCCTGTGCAGGCACTTGGGCTCCAATTATAGTGATATCTTGCTCTCAGTCCAATTAAAATTTCATAATCTCTCCTCCAGCTGGGGTGAACAGAGTGTACATCAGGTCAAGAAATATCTTCTAGCTACAGTACTTCTCTGGGAAGTTTTTGGCTCCATGAGGAATAGTACCTATACAGATCTGATGGAGAAGGGCAGTAAAACCGCAGAACTTGCAGCTTCCTTGCAGCCCTTTTTGCAAGCTATTTTATTCTACGTTTGGGGGCAGGAAAATTAGGCTTTGAAATATGAGTTGTAGATAAGGCTGTGAGGAAGCTTAGGATCACAGCCTTAGGTGAAAATAAAACTGTGATACATAAAGCATTAAAAAGGTGAAGTGTAATGGCAGCCTCCAAAGACTTGTGAACAGCTGCAAGGCAGTCTGCCTTATTGCTGCGATTTTAACATGAATTATATGACACTAGGAAAGACCTGCTCCTGATCAGAGAAATGGCTACATAGCTGTTTGCTGCAATACACAGAGGGCTCTATTTTAATCAGAGGTAGCTGCCATTCAGCCACCTTTTTGTTAATGGTATTATTGATTATTTGAAGCTGCTCACAAGCCTCAAAGCACTTTACAGAATTAGGAGAAGCCTCTGGAGCGGAATTGTTGTTTGTTACTTTGTTTTTCTTCTGCAGAGCAGTTCCACTGCAGACTATCTTAACTAGACCTTGCTTAGCCAAAGCTTCCACTGGCTTTGGTGCTCATGCAGCAAAGGCAGTGAGTGGCTCAGACCCCGTCCGCTGCAAGTGGCTAGTACAACCAGTGGCACAAAATGCTTGGAATTTTGTCTAATAATACCTAAGAATTAAATTTGTAAATAATAAATGAATTAATTAATTTGGGTCTTACAGATGCCCATCTTTGAGCTGAGTGTTGGTCACAATTTGGGAACCACTTATTGTGGGCAGAGTCAGGTAGGATGCACTGCTGCAGAACAGGAGGTTTGAGGCATTCAGCCTCAAACATTGCTGGTGCACTTGAGCATGTTTTGATTCACCAGCCTCAGTGAAGAGATATTTAAGCCCAACGACTGCCCATATCCCTCCCTAGAGCTTTGAATTGAGAATATGATGTGCTAGGAGAGAATGTGTTCTCTGAACTTGTGCTACAGATGCAGCTGGTGACGGAGATGGGCAATCATGACTTTTCATCAAGTAGGAAAAGTTTCAGTGCAGAAGTCATCACCTGTTGCGAGCAGCTTCGGGCCTGGCGTGACAGCAGCAGTGCTGCTACCATCTGTTGGTGAACAGCAGAAAAGGAGCAACAATAAACTCTCCATAAATCACATCCCAGACACGCAGGTATGTGTGGCACCACGTTGGCCGCCATCCCTCAGCGACCACAGGAGGGTGTGCTGTGCTGCAAAGACCCCTTGGAAAAGTTGGGTCTGAAGCTGCCCTGGGGACAGTCCGGTTGTGCTGGCACTGGTGAGCAGCAGGTGACACTCAGCTTGGGGCAGAGAGGAAGGCAGGCAGTGGGAATGCAGGCAGAGCACTGCAGCAGGCTGGCAAGCAGCAGTGGTCTCCCACCTTGTTTTCCTCCAAACTCCCATCCCTGGTGGCTCTCCTTTGGGGGAGTGGCAGGGGTGGCAATGTCAGGAGGACAGCACAGCTCCTAGGCTGCAGTTTTGCCAAGGCCACCCCGTGTGCTGTGAAGAACAGGCTCTGCAGGCACAGCAGGTGTTGGGGCCAGCAAGCCCTGCAGGCTGTCTTCTCTAGGGCACAGCAGCTGGTGTGGAGCAGCCCTGGCACAGTGGGAATCTCCTGGTGAGTTAATTCTGTATTCTCAGGCCCCTTTAGCAGAATGTCCTGGTGTGGGGGAGCTTGGCAGAGCTGCAAAGAGAGTGGGCTGAGTCACTGCAAACAATGGCTTTAAGAAAGTGATGGTATGTCTTAACATCCAAGAAATGCTTCTGGAGATCTGAACCTGCCCTTGAAGGTGCTGCTAACCTCTGGCAGAAGAGTTATGGCTCCAGAGGTTTATTTTTTGTTTTAGAGGACACTCTATTTATCATTTAAAAGTGCTCTCTAAGATGGCAACCAGCCTTGACCACAGCTCATCTTCCCAGCTCCCCGTGGAGCAGGGCTCCCACAGCGCCCACAGAGATTTTCTGTAAATATTGTAAAGCTCTTTTTGTATTTTTAATAACAAGGTGGACAATAACTCTATTTACAGGGAAATCTTCCTTTTGCAGGAATATCATGTATACCTCTTTCTTATTTGTTGCTCTCTGTTCTTACAACCCTCTTGCAAATGGATAATCCTTGTTCTGATTTTTTTCCTAGTGGGGATGTTTTGTTTTCCTGTTGGCTGATGCTGTCTGTTCAGTCTGTGGAGGATTAACCTATGTGCTGTTGCTAGGTGGCCTTAAGCAAAGATAATAGTCAGATCACAGCCTCCTGCATTCCTACAGTATGTAACTCCCTTGTTCAGCAAGATTTTTCTTTCTCTGTCCCTCTCATGTTTTGTGTTTATAGTTGCAGAGGTATTTCTTAGAAGATGCCATATAATTTGAACAAAAATAATGGACTAGAGCTCTCTAAAATGTTGGGTTTATTTCATCTTAAAATATTTAGTAACTCTCTTTGCCAGCTTTTTCCATGGCTCATCTTCTGACAGTGTCTAAACCTCCTCCATAGTATTTAGATTTTTCTCTTCCTCATGTGAAGTCTGGGGTTCCTGAGGGATACCCAGCTCATCATCACAGCCAACAGGCACTGGGAGAAAGGGGTTCCACTGGGGCTGGGGATCGCACCCCTCTGAGACCACCCAGGTGTGTCAGGGTCCCATCAGGGTCAGAGCATGATGGGTCTGGGCATCCCATTTTGTACAAAAAGTACCTAGAGCAAGGAAGAGTTCAAGGAAGAGCTGCAAAAGTGATTGCAGGGCTGATAGAATCATCTGGGGAGGGAAGATTAGAATTTTGTAGCTCAGACATGCCTCACTGTCGGGCCGCTCTCTACCAGTGCCTGTCATATTTTGCAGCACTTTAATGCTTTTGCTCAAAGGACCTTTGAAGTCTCTTATGACCCAAATACAGCCTAAATCATGGAGCATTCCCCAGAGAGACATAGCAGTTATTGGCTCAGTTTGCTTCTGGTGAAACTGAGGCAGAGTGATTCAAGAGCATTGTTTTCCTCATGGCATATGCTCAAATGTGCAGTTCTCAGAGGTAGCTGCACTTTTCACTTCTCGTGGATACAGAGCCAGAGAGGCACTGCCCCAAGGCCATAGAATACTCACCAAAAACCCAGCCACACTTCTGTTGACTCCAAAGCCTAACTTCTATCTCCACTCCAGCTCCTGTCTCTGCCAGTATTGTGCTGGTCCTCTGTGCCCTGCCTTCACGGACATATTTTCTGCTAACAAAAATAGTGAGAGGGATTTGTCATCTGGTTTCATAGTGAAACAGGGCTCTGCAGCCTTCTTTTGTGTGTGCATATCTGTACCGACTTCTGACAGCATTAGAGAGGCAGTGAAATCAAAGGTACCCTGTTTCTTCAGGTGAGCAATGGGAAAGAAGACTCTGTGAGGGCAGATGGGTGCTCTTTGCTGTGTGTCCCTGGAGAGAGCACCTGGAATTCTGGCTCTTCCTGGAGATTGGTGTCTGCACCTCCAGAGACAGCCATCAGACTGAGCCCATTGTATTTATCTGGGAAAGTCTTTTATCCTAACCTTTTTTTGTCCTGTTGTTGGACAAGTAATTCCCTCTACTGACTGCTAATATCCTGGGATTTAGCTTTCTTTTTTACTTTAACCCATCCTGCTATTTGAACTGCTCATAAACAGCATTTATCAACCTTCTTCAGATGCTGATTAGAGCTGAGCAAATACATCACTGTGAATATTTAATGACTTGGGGTTTAAATTTTTCACATCTTTTCTTGAGAGTTAATTTTATAGACATTTTCTGATATGCAGTTATTCTTAAATAATTTGAAATCTCCTAAAATTGCACACTGGACTCCTAAATGAATATTTCACACCGATGCTGCACAGAGCAGTTAACAACTGGCTGTGTAAAGCCCACAGCGTTGCAGACAGATCCAGCCAGCCCCATCCATGGCCCCATGCAGCTGTGTTCTGAGTCTGCACACTCAGGTGTGCAAATGTAGGCAGCAGCTGGCATTTGGATATTTTCCATATCCAAAACATGTTTGCTGTTACTGTTTTGTCCATGAATGCTCAGGTCATTTGATAGTAAGGAAAAGGCAGGTACAGTACAACCCCAGGCAGAGTTGGCAAAACCCACTCCAAATTACAGAGATCTTTTTGTTTTGCATCACTATCAGTTGCCTGCCTCTATTTCTGATTCCCAGCTAGGAGTGATGTGACTGACGGGCCTGCCGAGTGCTTACCATGGATACATTCCTCCTTTTCAGCCTCTTGTTTTCCAGGCTGGCTCGCACGCTGAATCTGGCAGTTTGCATTAATAAAATAGGTTGGTCTGAAATGCCCACAGGACTTTTTTTTCTCCTAGCACAGCAGGGTGGGGATTTTTTTGTATATACAAAGGACTCTGATGTAAAAATATATATTTCTTAAAAGCTCTTTTGTTCCTCCTCCTGTGGCTCTTTAGTTTGGCAGCCCCAGCCTGGCCCTGGCACTCTGTGCTGGGGTGGCCATCTGCACCCTGCAAGCTCAGTGCTGCAGCCAGGATGGGCTGATGTGGGTACAGCTGTACTGGGGGCCTCACACACTGCTGCAGCTCACTGCAGTGGGGAAGAGTGGGCTGGAAGCAGGGCAGTGGCCTGGACTTTAGGAGCAGTCTAGGCCACGGCTAGCTCTGACACTTGGCAAGCCTTGCTTCATTACCAAGTGTCACTGTGTCTCAGTGACCTGTTCTCATCCAGCTAGGCTGCCTTTATCCTGTGGTCATTGGGCAGGAGACTGCTAAAAATACCCTGAAGAGGCAAACTTTCTTATTCACACTGATGTTAGTAGTTCCCAGGAACTGGAGGAGCTGCAGAGTGCCTGGGAACAACCCCTGTCCTGATGCCACCCCGACTGTGACAGGAGCCCTGTGGTGGTGCTGGACAGGGTGCACCTGAACATACAGAACTCCCAGGGCAGAGCAGGGCTATGAGGACCCACAGGCAGGACCCCTTCCAGGGCTGGTGCCACTGACCCCTGGAGGTACAAGCCATCTTTTTCTTGCTGCCATGGCAGTGACTGAGACAGCAGCTGACACTGTTTCCTCCAAGGGACTGGCTCCAGCCCCACATGCATGTGGCCACACAGGGCAGTGAGGCAAGTGGCCTGGAAGGAGCACCAGCCCCCCACACCATGTCTCATCCTGTGGGGGACAAACCTGCCTCTCCAAATTGCTGGACAAGAAACAAACTGCTGTGTTTGCTGCTTTTTTAACTCCTGAGGAAATCAGGCCAGTTGTTGGTGCCTTCTGAAATGACTCAGCCCTGCAGTAGCCTCCAGCTGAGATCTCTGCCAGGTGCAGATGTCTGCAAATGCCAGAAGAGAAATTGTGATTGTTTCGTAAACTTTATATACAAACTTTTGTAAACTTTGTACAAATAAGCAATCTTCAGCAGGTTGTCTTTTTTCCCTCTTTCTTACATAGGAGAGGACCCTGTTCCCTGTTTGCAGCTAAAATGAGGAAAGTGGTAAAAACCTGGCACTGTCAATGTGTAACTTTCAAAATATGAAGACAAAGGTTTTGAAAAGGCCTGAATTTACTTGCTGAGAATTTATTTCCACTGAAAGTGAAGAGAAGCTTGGCATTTAGCTTCCCTAAATTCATTGGGAAACCCCAGCCTACATGCCTGCTAGGTATGCCGAACACTTCAGGAGCATTTCACAAACTAAAAGCAGAGTCATTGATGTAATCGAAACTTCCTGAAGTTTTAGCGGGCCTGCGGTATTGGGAGTGCTTGGCTGTTGGTTATTAATGATCACACAGCAAAGAGAAGGCTCATACAAATGTTATGTGTTATTGCTATTGATTGGTTGTAAGGATATTACTTGACCAGAGTATGATGAAATTGATTAACTTTATTAATTATTTATTGCGTAGTAACTAGATATTTAATGTATCTGTACAGCTATTGTGTCTCGTCTACATTTTGATTAACATTTTCTTCATACAGAAGAACAAACTCGTGCAGTAAAACATCCTTTCTGACATGAAATCCAGGGGCTACGCAATGCCTGCCCCCGGCGAGGCTGGTTCCCCTCGGGAGCCGGACCCTGTGCGGAGCAGCCACGGCTGCACCGAGCGGAGGAGCCACCCCAGGGCCACGGCACTTCAAAAGCCGCCCGCGGCCCGGGGAGCGATGGCGTTCGGCAGCCTCGGCCGAGCCAGCGGCGTTGTGAGAGGAAGGCAGCCAGCGCTGGAGGGGGGCACTCGGTGTGTGCCCCCGCTGGCAGCGCGGGGGAGGCTGCAGGGCCCGCGGCCCGCTGGCGGCAGCGCCGTGCGCGTCGCGGCGGCTCTGGGGGCCGAGCCCGGGCCAGGCTGGCACGAACCGGAGCGGCCGCAAACCGGCGGCTTCGGGTGCCGTTCGGCTGCTCCAGAGAGGAGCCATGCCCGGAGGGAGGGCCCGAGCCGCCCCTGCCTCCTCCTCCTCCTCCTCCGCGCCCCCGCTCGGCCCCCGCCTCGTCCCGCGGCGCCGCTCGCTTTCTCACAGCTCCCGCTGCTTCCCGTTCCTCCCCCGGCTCCCGTTGCTATGCCCTGCCGGGCCGGCCGCCGGCAGGAATTCGTGGCCTGTCCAGCTGCTCCCAGCGTGGCCCCACGCCCCGGCTGTGCCGCCGTGAGCCCCTTCGAGCTGCTCGCCCGAGGCTGGGCACGGCACCAGAGCTGCGAGCTCCCAATTGGTGCACCCGGCTCCTTTCCCACGGCGTGGCTACACGGTTTTTTCTCTCGAGAAGACCCTGCCGGACCTGACATTCTGTTTGTTGTTCCCCGAGTGGCGATGGCTCCCGAGAATGGCCATCACTTTGGGATCACATTCCCCCGGGATCTGCGGGCAGGAACACTCAGCCCTGTGGCCGGCCAGAGCCGGGCTCGCCCAGCGCCCACCGTGCCCGGCGGCTGCGTGGCAATGTTCGGACTGCCCCGCTGCTCCGGTGCCGTGCTGCGCCGTGCCCTCCCAGCTGGACCCTCATGGCAGCGCCGACCTGGGAAATCCCCTGGTAGTCCACGGGAGTCTGGTCGCCCAGATAGCAGTGGTGGTTGCCTAGAGAAGTGTGGAAGCTTCTGGAGCAGGAGTTTTTCATCCGCTGCCCTAGTGGATGTTTGTGCCCGACCCTGGGCATTTGGTGCCTGGTTGGAGGACACAACAATAGTATTGAGCAATGTAGCAAGATAACCAAATAAACAGCAGGGCAATTTTTAAAAGTTGATATTGTTTATAAGTATTTTAAGAATTTGCACTGATGCATTTTAAAATGTCCTTTAGGATTTAAAAATAAAACCCTAAAAATAAATGTAAACAAATCCAGTTCTCTTTACACTCTTACTCTCCTATTTTGCCCAGCTGGCTGTAAGCTTTATTGCTGATAAGACTTATTCCTTTCCATCTATGAAAGGAGTCCTAATAAGAGAAAAATAAACACTGCCAATTGTAGAATTTAAACAGAACATCAATCTGGCTGATAACAGGGAAATATTCTCTGACCCTTCCAAAACCCTCTAGAGAGACAAAACAGAGAAGTCGGAAGAAACCTATGCACATTTTATAGAAACTACTTAGCAAACCTTAGTGAATTTAATAGAGAATGAGATCTTTTCCCTGGGTTTTTGACACCATAATTCAATAGCAATGAGATAATTTTCTATTCAATAATTTTCTATTCAATAGTGAAGAGATAAGTTTTTCGAGAAGTTTTTTACTGGAATAAAAACTGCATGTTCTCACACTGCCACCTGCTCCCCACCACAAGCTCATCCACGTTATCACACTAAATCAGAAGAGGGACCATAAATATCTTGGTATTAAAGAACAAACTTTCTTTAAAATGCCTCTTTCAGAACTGCCTGCGGGTCTGCCTGTGCAGCTGTGGGGTTTGCTAATCAATAGCACCATGCAGTACGTTGTGTCTTTTTGCGTAATTACAGAATGAAAGCAGGCACAGAAAAGAACCAAGTGGAAACTATTAATTTTGTAGAATGAGACTTGATTTGTGTTTCAGTTTTCTTTTCTTCGATTCAGTGGGAAGGAGCTGGAAGAGAAGGTGACAGCAGCAGTTCGGCTGCCTGTCCTCAAACTGCTTGGTTTAATGTGAAGCCACTGTTTAGACTTCGCTTTTCTGGACCTGTGAAAAGCTCTGAGGGTAGAGAGGCAGCATCCCCTGGGACAGGGATGTCGGGCAGGGACTGGCTGAGCTGGGACACATTGTACTGCAGTTGTGAGCACTGGTTTCGTACCGCTACTTGCCAGTGATGGTTTTCATGGCAGAGACAATCTCGAGGGTGAGAAGGTTTTGGTGCAAAGCATCTTAGTGCACACTTTTTAAAGACACAGCAGCAGTAGTAGATGGCTGGGTAATGCTGGCAGGATTGGAAATGTGCTCAAAGACTATTATTTTTGTTTGGTTTCTGAGGAAACAGAGGTGGGGAGAGATCGCTTCTCCCTGTTATTTTATTGGGAAAATACCACTGGAGTGGACGCCTTTGGAAACGTAGGAATTTTTAGACAAGCTGTGCCTACCCATGTAAAATCCTTCTAAGAGTCCAGATCCTGGCGACAGGTTGCTCTGTGACTCCCGACAGGAGCCAGTCCAGACGGCAGCTGCCTGGTTGTGTTTGGCAGTCCTTGATACCACATTTTGAGAGTTTCCATGGTGTGGGTGCCGCCAGGTCCAGTTCCCGGGGTGAGTTTGCCCCGAGGCCTCACAACACTTCCTAACCCCTGCTGGGACCGGACTTAATGACTGAGAAAATCCATCACCCACCTCGAGAGATGACCCCGGACTAGTGTGAATGGGACTTTTTGACTGCAAGGTGGAAGGAAAAGTGATGTGCCCACTATTAGCTATTAACATTGCTAAACCTTTTCTCTGGGCAGAGAAATCTTCTGTCTCTGGAGTATAATTCTGAACATCTCATAAACATTACACAGATACATGGCACAGAAATTTATAATAAAAAAAGAAACAAGGATGCCTGAATATATGGGGGACATTAATCACTCCTAACGCTGGAGGTCGATCCATAATACCTTAAACAAGTACTCAGAGTCCAAGTGCTAATTATCTGCTAATGTGGTATTTGTTCTCCTTCAGTTATGTAAAAGTACACGGCATTCAACTTAAAGAGTGCACTTAAATGGCTTTGTACTGGTGAGAAGGAACAGCTTTGAAGGCTGCTGCCATGCTTTGCCCTGGAGCTCCTGGAGCCTCTTGCTGAGCTCCTGGTGCTGCCCTTGCTGTGCCTCTCATCTCCGGCTTTTTTCACTTGTCATTCCAACTGACTTTCGTTCTCCGTATCTCAACATTAT
The DNA here is from genome assembly GCA_013397155.1 of Irena cyanogastra. Taxonomy (NCBI): domain Eukaryota; kingdom Metazoa; phylum Chordata; class Aves; order Passeriformes; family Irenidae; genus Irena; species Irena cyanogastra. The sequence goes on along the minus strand of VWZV01016189.1, from coordinate 346,064 downwards.
CCTAGTCAGCAATGCTGGCAAAGATGTGAATTAAATTATAAATCCTATATCGTGGCTTTTTCCACCGCTGCTGGCCAGAGAGCAGTGAAGATGCCTGTTGAGTACAAGGGGAGCTTCCACCCGAGTAACAAAGCCCGGTAAAGTGAATGAGCTCTTTGATCGCAACCCTGGGAAGAAAGGGTCTCAGTGGGCACAGTGAACTACTCTCACGGGGAAAGAGATGCAGTGACCCATCCTCATTGCAGAAATGCCTTGTCGGAGCTTGCAGAGCTGAGCTGACATCAAGGAGATGGTGAGGGACAGGGGCCCGTGCTGGAGCCAGCAGCTGGAGAACCTGTCACATACCTCCACTGGCCAGCTCACCCCAGAGCCACGGAGCACCTTCCTACATCAGGGCTTCATCCACTTTTAAGGAATTCAAATGAATAATGTACTTTTAATTCTTTAAGTCCCTAGAGCAGCAGCACAGACCCACGACCAACAGGAATGAAAAGAACACAATATGTGGATCACAGAGAGAGACTTTCCTCTGAGCTGTGATAAAATTATGGAAACATGATACTTTCTTATACTAAACATGGTAAGTTATTAAGTAACATTATAATGCTCTAAGTTATCACTACAGGAATATTAAAAAGGCAGATGCAGAGCCTGGAAATTTTTTTGTGCTAAAAGTGGTTTTGTCACGAAATTTAGATCCTCTGCCTGACTCCCTCACCTAATTGGAACAGAGGCCAAACTGAATACTTTGCTTGGTAAATTATGGAATACCTGCTTTTATTTGTAGGACATTTCATGATCTGTGTCTTTAGCATTATTATCAGTAATGACTTTTACTGTAACTGTGGTTACAGTATAGAATACTATCTGATTCATCTACAGATGGGTATTTTGTGATATTTGAGCTAAATCCAGCTCCAGTGTACAATAGTATTTTTCAAAAAATGTCACTAACTGCACCACTTATTCTATCTTGATTTCAAACTATTGTAACTTCTTTAACTAAAAAAAAAAAAAGATTGATAAAAGTAAGAGCCATACACAAGTGAAAAAGAATTTGAAATCACTGTGCTTATTAGAGATGCCTTAATACTAATATTGGTGCATGGCATGTGCACATGAAACAGGCTCCTAATCCTGTTCCTACTAAAATGTAGGAACAGTGAAACTTCCCCTTTCATTTTCAGTGCCCTTGATAACATCCCAATCCCTTTTCACTGTAACTTCCCGAAGTGTAAACTCAGGCGCTCTGGCTGGATGCTGCCTGCAGACACAGCACTGATTCTTCACATGAAGCCTTCCCTTTCTGTGCACATCCTGCCTCTGGAGCACCTCTACTTTCTGCTGCTCTGTAGCCCAAATTTAAGGCTATGTCAGTCCTTGCTCATGACTAAAATGTGGGATGCCAGTTATTTATTTATGTAAATTGTTTGGAGGCTTTAACTCAAGAGCACCATAGAAACTGAGCTGGTATTGTAGTCGGGGCTGTTATTCAGGTTGTGTGATGCGCTGCGGATGCTGCCTGCCTTTGTGTGCTCCAGCCCCATGTTTATCCCGACGCTGCCTTTGTGTTCCCTATTTGACATATTTTACTGTAAATAGAGACACTGTCTTGCAGCTGTATCCACTGTGACATTTGAGACTCTGCTGAATGATTGCATTGTGCTATGTGCTTTGAAAACATTATCTCTTTTAAGAAATAATCTAGTCCTTTAATAGTTTCCTGCATGTGCCTCTATTCCTTTGCACATCCCGAGAGCTCAGGTGTTCGCCCACCTCTGTCAAACCTCAGCCAGAGCAGCTCCTGCTGTGCTGAGGGCTGGTGAGGGTACAAGTGCCTTGGATACCAGGTCTTGGCACTGCTCAATTCCCATTTTTCCTGGTCTTTTTGGCTGCACCATCAGATCAGATAGTGCAGTATGGCTTTTTCTGGGGCATGAGCCTTTTGCCACATTTATTAGATATTATGCAGCATCTCGTAATTAGGTCTATACATATCATATATTCCTTATTATAGGCTGACTCTTACTATCTGCTATACAATTATGGTGATCTTCCCTCTGCTGCCTGGTAATGGGTGATCACCCTCTCAGTCTTTTTATGTTATATATTATATAACATAATATTTTATTATATTCCTCTTTTTGATTTTAGAAAGTTTAAATCCTTACTGAGGCTTGCTTTCTCAAAGCAGGCCTGATTTATTGGGTGCCTCACTCCCACAGTCCTTGTTTAACATCCCTTTTATGAAGTTTGTATTTTTGCCTTTACACAACTGTGTCATTTTAATGTAACTTGTAATTGCAAACTGATTCTGAAAAACTTTCAAAATAATTCTCTATATTTAGGAATGTATAGGGGTTTGCTCTAAGTACTGAATGCAAATAAATCTATAACTAAAGACAGGCTGGTAGTCCCGCCTGCATTTTCCAGAGAAAGGCCAATCAGTTTCCTGTAAGGCTGCCAGGGTGGGACTATCTCAGATGTCACTATTGTTATGGATAGCATCTTCCTGAAAGTCATCAGACTTTAAAAATGATGTTCACTGTGCATGCACGTGGCAGAAGAGAGCAAAGCAAAATGAAATCAACATCTTGAGTTAGCTGGCGTGAAAAGCAAGTGTATTGGTTTCCCCCAGAAAAGGAGCGCATTGAAACCAGCACTGGTGTCTTTGAGGAGAAGCATGGCAGTGAGAGGAGGGGCAGGGACCGCCGTGTCCCCGCAGACCAGGGCTCCGTGCCTCCATGTCAGCCTCATGGGGCTTGGATGGCAAATCTGATGGAGGAGGTGGCGGATGCCTCCACCAGCAAATCCTGTTTTCAGACAAGCCATGCTGAGCTTGGGGGGCTCCTCTGCATCTCAGGACTAGTTCCCTCTCACCAGCAGCTGCGTTGTGTATAGTATAGGATCTGTGTCACGCATAATATAGAACAATGACATTCCCAAAAGGGGCTACAAGCAGAGAATCCAGCATCCAAATTGTCCCAGCGACCTGATGAGACATGGACGTCATTCGGAGCTGCAGGAGGGCTCTTGGTTCTCTCCCGGAGAGAACAGCTCTGCACTCTGGCAGTCTTGGCTTTGTGCTTTTATTAAAATTCCCCAGAACAAAAAGAAAAAGCATCTGGGAGGGAACGAGATTGATAAGAGATTCAAAAAATATTTTTATTGCATTCTTAAATCACCATAATTAAATTAAATTATTAAATGTATTTTTATTAAATTAGCACACAGGCTGGTGTCACTTGCCTTAAATATTTTAATAAAGCCTGTGAAGTCTTCCCTTGTTATTAGTGCTCTTGGAATGTATCTATTTTAATGACAATATGAGTTTAAGTTCTGGTGTAGGGAAGAGAGCCTGGATGAGTGACCTCTGCATTTCTCTGGGGGGCTCAGCAAGGTTATAGGGTTTTCTTTGCTCAAGAGTGGCTGCGGGACCACATAAACTCCATGTACATATATCTGGAGGAGATGCACAAATGATGTGTTGTGACAATAGAGCAGCAAAGCATTTAGGCACATGTTGGAAAACTCTGTGGAGTAGAGATGTACTTACAGAGCAGGGCCTGGAGGAAATCTGTGTATTCCTGGGTTTGAAGAAAATAGAGAGGGATGAATTCATAATTATATATGTGAATGCTACATTTAAAGACAGATTTATGTATGTGATTCATTTTTTTCTGTCAAACCTACCTTCCCGCTTTCTTTATCACTAGCTATAAACTGGGTATTTCTCAACAGATGCCACCATGGAAGGCAGTGGCTTTAAGGGTGCTGCTGCTTTTGCAACAGCTGTAGGAGTGAACTTGAACTACTTTCATGGGAGGGGCTGGGGATGCTCAGACCAGGGCTCATCACCTTGCTCTGAACTGGGCAGGGCCTTGCAAATAACCTTCTCACTGGCTCTCTGACAACAGAAAAGGTAAAAAAAAAAAAAAAAAGAAAATTTATAGATTTCCTGATGAATTTAAAAAAAGGGGAAACGTTGGATCATTTTAATTGTGTGATTTAAAGCTATTTTTAAAAAATGTAGAAAATGTGGGAACAGAGGGCTGGATGGCAAAGGGGCTTGGGATGGCAATGGGGCTTGGGAATTACTTGCCAAGTGGAATGTGTAAAACTAAGATTGAAATCCCCTCTTTGCTTGATTGCACGGGGATTTGAATTTGGGTCTCTGAACTCCTCTGAGAGTGCCCAACCGTCGGCACATTCTGGGATGAGAATCTGTCCTGCTGAAGCTGTTCTGCTTTGTAAGAATAATTAAATATTCATTGGGCCAGTGAGAGAACAGAAACAAGTTGATAGCCTGGGGATTAAGCCTCTCCAATAAGACAAGGATACAGAAGTAATTCAGTTCCTGATCCAACTCTGGTGCTGAATGGATATGAATCTAGGGTCATGCTGACCAAATTTATCATGACTCTGTGTTTTTCACCATATATGCATCATGACATTTTTCTCTCCTCGTCAACTTTCCTTATTTCTTTACAGAAACTGCTACTACACTGGCTTTTATAGCGGTGAATCTGTGTCAACTAGAGTTATCCCCATTTTTATCAGAATCAGAATTGGGGCCATGGGCTCTTTAGCAATCCATCCTTGTTCCAGGATGCCTTTTTGAACCCCCATTTTACTCCTTGGCGCAGTGGGGTGGAGTAAGTATACCTTGATTATAGGGGCGTTACAGGAAACATTTTTTACTGTATGTCCAGTCTGTGGTGGTAATCTGGAATCACACAGTAGGAGGGAACTGCAAACCTTTAATATGACATTAATAAAACCAATAGTTTCTGTCAAACCTTAAGAAAACAGAAAATCAGCACTAAACATCTATTCAAATGTGATGCTGCACTATGGAAAATTTTTACAGTTCTATACTGAACTCACCTGATTAAACGACAAACTCATTCCTGAGTTGCTTGGGTTTCTTTTGGCATGGGGAAAAAAGAAAAAAGGAAGATGTTTTCCACATGGGGCTCACTAGCAAGAAAGCAGTGCCTATACCCAGCCCCCTGCACCCCCGTTTGATGCGATCCCGCAGGCTGGGCAGAGCGCTGCATCCTCACTACTGCCCTGGGGCCTGGCTTCAGCACTTTCCTCTGACAGGGCTATTTTCACAGGATCTTAGCAAAACCCATTCTTTTCATTCAGGACACCTTCTCTTTTGATGTCCAGATATGCATCGGGCTCTCATGATGGCCCATCACGTGCCGGGGTGAGGATGCTTGGAAACACAATTCCTAACCGGCTACTTGGGGCACAGTAAATGAAGTGCTGGATGCACCTTGTTCTTATACAGCAGTAAAGGCTCCGTGAAACGAACAAACCCTGTCTAAATGGGAGAGAAACTGATGGAGTGTTTATCTTAAGCAATTTCATTCATAACTTGGCACCAAGTGCTCCGTGAGATGACAAGTTCAGATTTTTCTAGAAGCCGCCTTCCCAGCGGGTGACTCCAGGTCCTGCTAAATTTAACACCTTGGGAGAGGCAGAGTAAAGTAACTCTCCCTCCTAGCTCTGCACAAACAGGCAGCGGAGGGGTGTGTGACTCAAAAACCGCCCGCGACTTTTCCCGCGGCCGCTGAGCCCTCCGCACTCGGGAGGGGGAATTCCAGTGCCCCCGCCCCGGTGCAGATCAAGGGCGGCGCGGCCCGGCCCGGCCCGGCCCGGCCCGGCCCGTCTGNCTCCGCGCGGCCGCGAGTCCGGTCCGCGGCGGCGGTCCGCGTTTTGCGGGCGGCCGCTGTATTTCCCGGGCCGTCCATGGCTCGGTGCTGTTGGCTCTCTCTCCGTCTGATCGGCGCAGGCTGCGCGGGGCTCCCTACGGGATCAGAGCGCTCCCCCGCCCGGACTCCAC